>CM039515.1:30134575-30354382 GCA_022432975.1 Begonia masoniana | reverse complement strand
ACCCCACCCCCTCAACATCGAAAAAAGGTCTAAGTCGGGTCGGCCATATCCTGAGTCGTTAGCTCACCTAGGTCAACTTACCAAAAGTGCAAAATGTTGCTTTTGAAATATTTTTCTGTGTTTAAAAACGCTATCGATAAGTTTTAAATACACATTATTTGATGAACAATGGTACGTTTTGGAAGCCCTTGAGAACATATTTGGACGAGAGATCAAGAGAATTTTCAACCCAAACGAGGAGATCAACACACGTGTTTACCCCATTACAGTGACTCGTAAGACACTTTACTTCTTCTGCTTATTTCTTCTATTTACTTTCATTTATATTCAGCACAACACTTTTCTTTTATTTTTCATTCAATTATTTGCACCATGAATCGCGTTCCTCTTACACTTTACTTTCTAATTATTTTTAAAATTTATAAATAACTTTTAAGCTCTTTTCTCTAATAAGTTTTGAGGTTAGAAAACCATAATTGCTGAATTGTAGGTTAGGGTCTCCACATACTATAAAGGTTTTAAAAGTTTCTAAAGTTATACTTTGTGAAATTCATAATGACCAGTCTACACTACTCTTATTTGAGTAAGAGTGGGATAATATTTATTATTGTCAACGGATTGATTATGATCCATTAATTGATTTTTGGATAATTTTATAAAAGAAAGACCAAGCTGATTATTTTGAGAAGAGTATTCGACCGTTAATGTACCGTTCATTAATTAGTAAAATAATTATGATACAGTATAAATAGCTTTACAAATATATAACTTGCACTAATAAATAAACGACGCATAATCAACTAAACGTAGAATTGCTTAAAATTCCTACCGTTACAGGAGAAACTTTGCACTTAAAACCCGATTACAAAAGAGAGTTCATACGTGAATAACGTGTCTCGATCCTGCTAATACCACATATTCTTAAAATATTGATCAGTTTAGTTAGCTAGCAAAAGCAATTTCTACCAACAACAGAATCTGAAAATTATGAAGGAAAAAAAAAAAAAAAAAAAAAACCCTAAGGGATGAGAGGAGGGGTGCAAGGCAGTTGGTGCTTTGAGGGTGGGTAGAAATCTATTTGTGAGAGGCAAGCAGAAGCAGGCTGTGATGGTGGAAAATTTGGAAGTCATGTTCTTGAACAGTGTTTGATATTATTATAGAGACAGCGTCATAGTCATCTTTATTACCCTTTGTCCTTTGCTTTCCATTTCTTTTTATTAAAAATTCTCTTTGCCTCCTTTTAACCTTCCATCTCTCCGTGCTTTTTCTCATGGTTTTTGCGGTTGAGCTCTCTCTCTCTAACTCTCTCCTCTCTCTCTTTCACTCTCTCTCTCGTTCTAGGGTTTATTCTTCCTTCGAATACTTTCACATCAAATAGTAAAATGTGAGGAATTCTCTTTCTCCACCCAATGTCTGCAACATTTTAACTGATCTTCAAATATCTTACCCTCAGAAAGAAGATAAGGTAATAGCATCTTCTTCTTTCCTTTCCAGGAATCTACACCTCAAAAGATGATATTCACTAATTATATGTAATTATAATTTTGGAGGTTAATACTAGCTTAACTGCATTTAATCTCACAAAATCTTATGTTTTGCGCTTAATCTTTTAATACATGTACCATGTAGTAGGTCACTGGTGTTACATCAAGAAACAATCACTCAATTTTTCAACTCTTAAAGAGCAGAATCTTAGACAGTACTGTTGAAGCAGTTCTCACTTGGTAAGTATTATTTCTCCTGAAAGTTTTCATTTCCTTCAAAATTACTCAAAGATAATGGAAACCCAGCTTCTATAATGGATTATGGAGGCAGAGAGGGTAGAGAAAGTTCACTCAAGAAACATTTAGAGGCCATATTTAGTTCTTGTTCTTGATTTACGTCTTCTCTTTCTTTCTGCATATTTTTTCAAATCCAGACGAGAAGGATTTTCAGAACAACTGTGTAGAACTAATTATAATTATAATTCTGTTTGGAGTCTTTAGCTTTTATTGCGATGTTCTGAGTCAGATACAATTAAATATACTATTACTAACACTAAGAGCTAAGTTTTCTGCAACAATGGTGTCAGCCCTAGCTTCTTTGTAGTTCCTAAATCCTACTTCAGATTAAAAGAAAAGGGTTTCTTCGATTGCACGTACAAAGGCCAAATGTTGCCTAAGAAAACATGAAAACAAGGCTGGAGTTTTTGTGTTCTAGTTTTTCATTTTTATTATTATTAATTTCTTGTGTCTTTTCACGTGTCAGACTCGAGGTAGCTAGCTGAGATTGCTGTTAAATTTCACAGTTTTTTTTTGGAAAAGTTGATAGATATTTATTCAGTGCAAGGAGATGGCTTCTTCTTCAAACTATTCGAATTCTCCGTGTGCTGCCTGCAAGTTCTTGAGGAGAAAATGCTTGCCAAATTGCATTTTCGCCCCATATTTCCCTCCTGAAGAGCCACAGAAATTTGTGAATGTTCACAAGATATTTGGAGCAAGTAATGTGAGTAAGCTTCTGAATGAAGTCCTACCTCATCAGAGAGAAGATGCAGTAAATTCTCTTGCGTATGAAGCAGAAGCAAGAATCAAAGATCCAGTCTATGGCTGCGTTGGAGCCATTTCAATCCTGCAAAAGCAAGTTCTTCGCCTGAAGAAAGAGTTAGACGCCACAAATGCAGATCTGATAAGGTATGCCTATAATGAATTACCCACTTCTCAGTTCGGAAGGAGATTTGGCCATGATTCAAGTCTGTTTTTCTCTCCTCCTGCAAACAATGGCGGATATGGAGATACCCATCAGTAAGGAGCAGAAGGGACATAATTCTAAGACTTCCATTATCACTATCATGTTGGAAAAAAAAATTAGCTGTGGAGTGTATGATTTTGAGCCATCTTGCAGGATTTTTGTCAACGTGGGCATCTTCTCTTTCTCTCTCTATAAGTGTTTTTTTGACGTTGAATTCGATTTATGGTTTAGTCTTTCAGCTAGTTTGATCTATTCTAGTAGACTAGTACACTGTTTGCTCGATTAAATATGTTCCAGGAAGAAGTGCTTTTGAGTTCCCAGTCTAGGGTTTAAGCTATTATGGTCTATATAATATGTGACAGTCGTGATTTTATAAGTTCTTTAGAGTATAATGCTTACCTCTATTGCATTCAATGCGTAAAATATTCGCTTTTTTAATTATATAGAATATACAAGTTCAAATAAGAAACAATCATGGCAAAAAGAAAGAGCTTTGCTTAAAAGCGTTTCATAGCTTGGCCAATGTGAGTAGACAGAAGATTTCTCATTTGACCAAGTGTTGAAACCCCTTTTACCAAATATTCCTGATGGAATCGATGATCTCATCTGTAGTAAATTTATGTTAAACAATGGGTTTTTAAAGTTGTTCTTCAAAACCAGCCAGAAAACAAGATATGTTCATCATTGGTTACATGTTTTACCTAAATAGAAAATAAAACAGTTTTTGAAATCACCTTTTAACGCTCTGTTTTTACTTAATTATGTCTTCAAAAGCAATAAACAGACCTACACTATGTTCCTGAAGTCTTGAAGATTACTCAGAACTTGCTATATTACACTCTCAAAGATGAAGGTATTTGGACCCGTCCTACAGAAGAATCACACAATCTTTTTATCGCTTAGAAAAAGGAGATAGAATGAATATATAAGTAGAGTTTTATCTCCACGTTAACAAGAAGTAGAAACTAAGAATAAACTCGTGCAGTTTTCTGTCCAAATCATGGGATAAGAAATGAAAATGAGTAAAAAAAGAGTGAAATAAAGGTGTAAAAAAAGAAAAGCAAACATACTGTCAAGTCATATGAGATTTGTTGCCTTTTTGCTTGCATGAATTTTTCAAAAGCCTAAGATACCTATATACCTCAGTGGGAACGGATGAAAAAAGGGGCCTTGGAAAGATTCTGAAAAAGGGCATCACATCCATGTATTTGTTTTTGACATGCCAAAACAAAAGTAGGCACTGTGAATTTGTTGACTCGTGTACGTCAAGAACAATCTAATTCTTACTTTGCAACTCCAATCTTCTACCTTTTTCAATTTAAAGTCCTCCCTATTTCATCGTTACATTAAAAGACGACCACCAATTTGAGTAGGATCGTCGAGCCGTTCTTCATACTCGAAAAAACGAGCACCGTGGAAATGCGCGCAATCAACGAGATGAAAGATGATGGAGAGTTGGCAAAAAGGAGGATTTAATACTTTTATAGAGATCTCTTCCAAATCACCTGGTATTCGACGTCGTAAGCATCAACATGAAAATTCTAGATCTAAGTTCAATCGAGATATGAACTTGTGTTATCCCATTTTTGCCGGAGTAAAGGTCTTTACCACTTCAACCAACGCTAGTAAAAGATCGCTCTTCACTTTAGTGACTTGCAAAATTATCAAATTTTTTGTGGAGTCTTGGTCTTGTAGTAATGCTTTTAACCAAATTCTGTATGATTTTTTATTAAATTTCATCTCAGAATTTATTATACTAGATTGAAAGGAGAAATCTAGTTATGAATTACTTATCTCCGTCTTTCTCAAGCAATGTAGGCATGTGAACCTCTCCTTACATGAGCTAGACTCCCACAATTAATATAATTTTGAGTCGTTCTTGTATTTAGAAGGTGGACTATCCTGTTTATCAAGTAAATAGGCAAGTGAGATTTTGTACAAATTCCTACGACAACAAGTCAATCAAAATTGTGGGGAAAACTTGTTAAAAATTGGTTGAGTTCCTTGACAAAGACATTTTTTCTTGATTTTGTCAGAGTGTTTGGTCGGTCGACCAAAGCTACTCAAGTAAGAGATCCAAAAATGCATGTTCCTCGTAGTTGAGAAACCCTTGCAAACGATCAACTAGTTCTAATAAAATCAAAAGAACACTCAACAGACCAAATTAAAAAAGAAAAGAAAAAAGTTCAATATTGGTTTGCTTCTAATCAAGTTGCTTCTCTTATTTTTGGCCGAACTAAAAATCACGAGGCGTAACAAAATTTTGGAAGAAAATTAAGTGATCGGGCTGATGAGTTCAACTTTTTTATTCTTGGGATTTATACGTAAATAATTCAACGTCCATTTAATTTTGGAAGAAAATTAAGTGATTCGCCGTTTAACGTAACATTACTCACAATCACAAGATAAATTCGCACCAAAGAAAAGAATAGATAAATAAGACTTCCTATTTGTAAAATCGCACTAAATTATGTAAGTGGTGGCAAGCAAAAAATGCTCATTTAACCCATTTGACCCGATTTAGGATGAACTTGATAGCCTAATTAACGAGTCTAGTCCAACTCACCTTTTTTTGGATCAGGCTAGTTTGGCCCAGTTATTACATTAAGCCGAGCTCGTCGTTTCACCGACTCTCACCATCCCTAATTAACTGGAATTCCCCAAGAAAATTGAGTGCAAAATATTTCAATTATTGTCGTTAGTAAATTTGTAAGAAAAATATAAATGCAGGTGGCAAATTTGAGCAACCTAATACATTAAATATTGAAGTTATCTTCATACTGCCGTCTTTATTTTTACCTTTGGCTGTATCTTTCTTCTCGAACCAACAAATGCTCTGAAACTTGTTCTTCATGCAAAGCCTCTCCCCACCATCTCATACCTGCGTGTCTTTGATTCACGACACCCTTCTCTCTCTATATAACATCAACGCCTCGCTCTTGCTCTTTATCTCTTTCTCTCTTTAGAATCTCTGTGCTTTACAACCATTTCATCAATGGCGGACCGTCAACAACCCCACCAACTCCAAGTCCACCCACAGCGCCATTATCAGGACGCGGGGGTGAAGGGCCTCATCCCTGAAAAGGGTCCATCCACTTCCAAAGTTCTCGCTGTCATTACTCTTTTGCCCATAGGGGGCACCCTGCTCTTTCTTTCGGGCTTGACTTTCGCCGGAACCCTCCTCGGTCTCGCAATTACGACGCCGCTTTTCATTATCTTCAGCCCCGTTCTTGTGCCGGCAGCCCTTACCATCGGCCTCGCAGTCACTGCGTTTCTAACCTCGGGCGTATTTGGGTTGACAGCTTGTTCTTCTCTCTCGTGGGTGTTTAGTTATCTCCGGAGGGCTGCCGGAGCAATGCCGGAGCAGCTTGAACAGGCAAAGAAGCGCATGCAGGAAATGGCGGGGTATGCGGGGCAGAAGACGAAGGAAGTTGGTCAGGAGATGCAGGGGAAGGCACAAGAACAGCCAGGCAGGAGGACATAGCAATGGAGGAATGTAAAGAGTCAATAATATGAGTAATAATGATGTGTTTCTCCATTTGTAGTTCTGTACGCAAGTGTTGATTTGGGAATTTCTTGTTTGTTTGGGTTATTTTATGTGTTAAATGGAGAGTTGTATTGTATTTGCGAGATTGAAAACTGATGAGTAGCTACCTCAAGTAACTAAGATTCAACCATTTAATTTTAGAGATGACCCTCCAGCCCAGTCTCAAAAACTTGGACTGGACGAGACCGACTTTAACCTGGTTTGTGAATTAATATTAAACGAACCGATATGGCTAAACGAGTCTGAGTTTATCGAAACATAGATGCATGAATGTTTTCAAAAAAATTTGATTATTAAAATTATAATATTATTTACCAATGTGAAAATATAAAAGATAATTGTTTATTTAATAAAATTATTTTATTAATATATTAAATGACATATATATTTTTTATTTAAAATAATTTAATAAAATTATTATAAATATTTAATTAATACAAATTATATAACAAATTATACGCATACTAACTAAACGTTTAATTGTCAATCATTTGAGTAATTAAATAAGTCAAATCTAATGAGCTAGCAAAAAACAAAAAATGCAATCTGAGCTGGTTCGTGAACCAAAAATTAATTGAGCCAAACCTGCTACAGTACTGAGCCAGTCGAGCAAGTCTGCGAGTCGGGCCGTTCATTTGTCATCTCTATCCAATTTAGAGAGTATATCATGGGAGTTTAAATTTTTACATAAACAGGTGAAGATGACGTGAACAGCAATCACAAATGGATTAAACGATATATGAGATCAGAACAGTGAAGCTGTTCTAATGGAATGTACAGTGTTAACAATCAAAATAATGGTTTTAAACAAATCTACCTTCCAAACCAACCTCTGGGCTGCTGAACCTGAACTTCTCCATCTTTCATCAATTTATCAAGAACTACGTTTAGGTCAACTGACTGGCCATTCTCCGTCAATTTTCGAACAGCTACTCGAACCTGTTCTCTAGGGAACCCCATGTTAGTCACTTTGTCGACTACGTCACTGACCAGAACCCTGTTTCCACTTCCAGCTGAACCGGAATTGGAGCCGCCACTCACTTCAGATGCAGTGGGCAATGCATGAGGCAGCATGCGACCAGGTGGGGGAGGCGAGTAGCCACTTCCACTGATCGGGGGCTCAGAGGCAGCAGATGGGAGATTTGGTGGTTTTAGATTAGTGGCATTGGTATGTGGAGAAATCAGTCTACCATAATTATAAAGGTCGTTTGGCCCAGGGAACTCTGAACTGGGTTTGCGTGAGGGTGGTTCAAACATGGGTTTTGCTGCTCCATGTTGGGACGAAGAGGGTCCACTGTCAGGCTGATAGGGTGGTTTGTTAAGGCTTGATTGGAAGTCCTGCAAAGGAAGGTATTGTGTCTCTTCAGCATGGTTGCCCAAGGAAGGTTGCAAATAAGGAGGATGAATAGAAGCATGAATTGCATGCTGTTGAGGAATTTGCAGAGAAGGGTTAGACTGAGAATGGCGTGGTTCATATTGTGTAGGAGGAGGATGAATAGAAGCATGAATCGCATGCTGTTGAGGAATTTGCTGAGAGGGGTTGGACTGAGAATGGCGTGGTTCATATTGTGTAGGAGAAGGATGACCCTGTTCAATTTGGGGTAGTTTATACAGCAGATTTGACACTTCTTGGGTTGCAGCAGGCAAGGGAAAGTAAGGCTCTCGTGGAGGGACAGAAAGGAGCTGGTTCTGAGGAAATTGATTTGAAAAATAAACTGAAGGTGGACTTGGAGGCTGAAGAGGAGCATTAGGAGTAGGGAGAGTAGAAGACGAATGGTGTGGATGAGATGTTTTGGGACCAGATGGCATTTGCTTTTCAGATATTGAGTTCAAAGAACCATGGGACTCTGATTGCTGATACTGATCTATCTTCGATACTTGCAGCTTGGACATCTGCATCTGAGCTTCTGCTACTTCTTGCTTATCATTCAAAACCTGTACTCCTGATTGCACCTGAAGGTGATTTACGAGCGCAGAGTTCAGCAAAAATGAAACAAACTAGAAAAAAAAATGACCTGCAACAACGGACAGTTTACTTTCCAACTTTAATCCAGATAAAAATTGTCCAAATGAGATGCAAACTATTCTCTACGCTTCTAACCTTCATTCTCCAAACCAACAGTGTCTACGCAGAAAGAAAATAAATCATATGCCTGGTATTTAAGGGAGGGCTATGGATTGTACAGAATAAAAAGATCAACTGAGGCACTTCAGCCAGATTAAATGAGAGCAAATATAGTACTACTCTCTCCCATAGCACTAATAGAAATTTTTATGAATAGATTTTCCATCCTCAATCCATATCTATTTGCTTGAACTATATAGACAGGAATGAAAGGTGGTAATTACCTCTCTAAGAAGATTTTCAAATTGCCACATTATACCCTGAGTGCTTACGTGATTGTTTTCCACGGTTACCTTCAGTTCATCCAAAGAACACTCAAGCCGGCGGGTTCTGCTCTCCAACTGCGTTATTCGAGCACCCACATGATGCAATGCGTGCATCAAATTGTCTATGTGATTCTTCATTGTCCGGTCAATCTCAGCGACAAAAGTAGTATCTATGGGAAGTTGATCCGCTTTTGAATTTACTTTCGAAGGATCAGCAGAATCCAAAGAAATGTGATTCTGGGCAACATAGAGAAGTGCCAAGTCAAGCACACAAATTCAATGGCAAAAAATAAATAGAAATACTGCAATCAATTTATAAGAGGCTAATATTCTAAAGCTCATCCCTAAGAGTTTTGAGACTGTATAACAGTTGTCGAAGTCCACAGTCCCTTGTGATTAGGCCAACAGATATTCTGAACAAATTCTAAACTAGGGTCATTACTTTGATGGAAGTGTTTTGCAACAATCATTAAGCACGGCCACAGCCGGACCAAGGAATAAAAGGCTATCAACTATTTTGCAAGAGATAATCCTTGAGGAGGATGTTAAACAATGATCAAACCATGGTAAATGCCATTGTGGAGAGAACAAGGACTGTAAGCATCGTCCATTATAGATGAGTAAGAGGAAACAACAGTGAGTTTGGGTTTAGGCATTAAGAGAGGAAGAACATTTCACCAAACAATATTCCACCTTCACTTTTCATTGAACCATTACCTCTGCCACCTTCATAAACAAACATCCGCCAAAGGAAGAAAAAAACGAGACGGAGAGCTATAGTTAGTGATCCGTATCAAGAACAAGTATATACAGTGAGAAAATTAGTGAATTACCCTGATCGGAGTGGAGGTAGAGTTAGACTCAGATAGTTCTGCAGAGTTCCAAGCCTTAGAGAGATTTGATACGTTGTCAGACATCGACGACTGAGTGCAAGAAGAAAAGCTGATCGGGAGAATCGGATGGAAATCATAGTTAGGGTCGATCCCTCCCGAGTTGATTTCATTACCAGCACAGTGATCGTCTGCTTGGGGAGGACTCATCAGGTCGATAAAATCCTTACTTCGCTGGTGTGACAGATCCATTACCTGCTTGTCCATGAATGGCGTCGTCTTCATCGACGATTCCCTAGTTCGGACACAGACGATGTGGAGAAGAAAAAGAAGAGCTAAGAACTCTGCGCTGCACTTCCCCCACTCTTTATTTTCTTTTTTTAGTAAGATAAAATTAGATTAAATAATAAATTATAATATTTCACTCAGCCTGACGCTATGAAGGAGCACAAGGGCATCATATTCTAGGGCCCAGAGTCAGAGGTTTCATCGTTAAAACCTACGCCATAAACCCTCTTCCTGCTTTGAATGCTAAGAACAAAGCGCGATTCGTAGATTAAGCGCCATATCTATCGCAATATGCTATCTTCATCAATCCCGCTGAAAAATCCTACTCTACCATTATTTTCGAGCTCTTCCAGGCTCTTTCATGGAGTGCTTCGACCAAACCGCGTTTCTTTCTCCGCCCGCTTCGCTCCCCCTCTGTTTCGATGCTACACTTCTTCCTCAGCTGGCTTTGATCGAGTTCGTGTTCAGAATCCTATTGTTGAAATGGACGGTATGTCCCTCGATCACTCACTGTTTTTGCGTCTGCCGCTTTTTATTGCTTACATGTGCTGGAATATTGGTTCTTACGCACTGAAGTGAAAAATCAGCAATAACTCTTAATGTTGTGCGATTCTCATTTCAATTCAATTTTAGTTTCTTAGACTTCCGAATTCTGAAGCTTGGTTGTCCAATTAAGACATGCAGCAACCAGCACCACTTTAAATATTTGGTGACGTTCATTTCCTGTTTCACTGTCTCATTTTTTTTTTTTATTGTTATAACGTTCTTTCATGTTAGGTGATGAAATGACGAGGGTCATATGGAAAATGATAAAAGACAAGGTGCACTTGACTTCAAATCGCCTTCTAGTTCGATTGCTGTTGAAACTTTGATGTAATGTACTGGTTTAAATTGGAACTTTGCGTCCCAAAATTGCAGCTTATTTTTCCATTCTTGGATTTGGACCTCAAATATTTTGATTTGGGAATATTGAACCGTGACACTACTGACGACAAAGTTACTGTTGAGAGTGCTGAAGCCACTCTTAAGTAAGTTCCTTATGTGAATCATTATTAGCATGATAACTAAAGCCATATTCAGCAGTGATATTTTTTTGTTCTTGTTACTTCATGTCAAATGTAATGATGCAAAAGAAATGAACAGTTTTTCTAGGAAGACTGTGATTGTGACTTGTGAGATGAACCAAAAGTTTCTAAAAAAAAAGATATAATACAGATTATGGTACACAATATGTTGTATGCGATGTGATACATATTGAAGGACGTGTTAAGTGTTGAATGGAAGAACTTGTTGTGTGAGGAAGTGTCTGCAACATGAAATTACATCAGTTTCTGAAATTTTTTTTACTCAAGCGGTGCTTCATGGGTGGAGCATGTAACTTATTCTCATACTCATTGACACAAAGTAATGATCATAGTATTCATTTCCGATTTTTCACATGATACAGGTACAATGTTGCAGTCAAATGTGCTACAATAACCCCAGGTATTTCCTTTCTTTCTATATTAGTCTTGTACATAAAAATAAAATCTATAAACTTATTGCTTAACAGGTATATGGTTTACATATTTTACTATGATTGTGCAGATGAAACTAGAGTCAAGGAATTCGGGCTGAAGTCCATGTGGAGAAGTCCTAACGGAACAATTAGAAACATTCTAAACGGTTTGTAATTGCAATATGTCCATTAGCATCAAACAAATATTTTTAGATGTCTCCAATTTTCCATGAATTGATTTTTTTCTATCATTGACTATTCCTTTAATTTTTCTTGCTACTTTACTCAAAGCATCATTTATATTCTTAGACTTGTTTTTGTGACGAAGTTACTATTTAAATATACAATGAAGAATAATAAAGTTTCTGCTTTTCACAACATTAGTTCAAGAGGTCATTACATTTCTTTTCCCTTGTCAATTTAGTGGAAGTGGCTATTATATTACTCACATTAATTATTAATCTATTGAATTAATATAGTTGTACTATTTATTGGGATTTGAATTTGTGATGACCCGAATTGACACGTATGAGGAGGAACCACCAAGTGCTCCGCGAATCCCGAGTGGGACTTGGGCCAGAGGGTGACGTGCTGGGTTAAAACTCCGCGGATCCCGGGTTGGAATTGGGCTTGAGGGTTCGGTTCGTAGAAAGGGAGGTCGTCACAGTCCCACATCGCTTGGGGAAGTATATGGAAATGAAACATATGTATAGAGACCCTCTCAAGATAGTAAGATGCGTTTTGGAGCACAATTGACAACGAATTCCATAAGAACTCCGAAGTTAAAAGTGTTTTGGCGAGAGTAGTATCAGGTTGGGTGACCGACTGTGAAGTCCTCGCCAAACAAAGCCGTGAGGAGAGGATATTGGGCTACGGCCCAATCCCCAAAGCGGATAATATCTTGCTGGGAAAAAGAGGTTGTTACAAATGGTATCAGAGCCTGTACCCAACCGGAAATGTGGCCAACGAGGACGTTGGGCCCCTGAGGGGGGATGATTGTGATGATCCGAATGGACACGTATGAGGAGGAATCACCCAGTGCTCCGCGAATCCCGAGTGAAACTTGGGCCGGAGGGTGACGTGCTGGGTTAAAACTCCGCGGATCCCGGGTTAGACTTGGGTCGGAGGGTTCGGTCGTAGAAAGGGGGGTCGTCACAATCGCACATCACTTGAGGAAGTATATGAAAATGAAACATATGTAAAAAGACCCTCCCAAGATAGTAAGACGCGTTTTGGAGTACAATTGACAACGGATCCCATAAGAACTCCGAAGTTAAAAGTGTTTCGGCGAAAGTAGTACCAGGTTAGGTGACCGACTGTGAAAAAAAAAGGTTGTTACAGAATTGATCCTATATGTTGAAAAGTTATATCATATGATGTTTTGGATGGAACCAAGAATTTGTTGATACAAGACATTCCATGACATCAGGCATTGACCAACTTTTTCAAGTACTTCGCATTTTCAGTTTGTATCTTACATATGTTTGACTGATTACTTCTGCAGGTACTGTTTTTCGAGAACCCATCCTTTGCCAAAACATTCCTAAAATTGTCCCTGGTATTGTTTGACCTGTAACTAATTATGAGAACTCCATTAACTCTTTTATGGATGTATATCTTGCAACTCATTACCGTGTTTTCTAACAAACTATAGGTTGGAAGAAACCAATATGTATTGGTAGACATGCCTTTGGTGACCAATATCGCGCCACTGATGCTATCATAAATGGACCAGGAAAACTTAAATTGGTTTTCGGTTAGCTGTACACATTTGATTTTTCTGAGAGATTTATGAAGTGGTATTTTTGTGTTTTTTATTGAGTTGTCTATTTTCTTTTATTTAATTTAGTGCCTGAAGATGGAAGCCATCCATTGGATCTCGATGTTCATAATTTCAAAGGCCCTGGTGTTGCTCTATCAATGTATAATGTTGATGAGGTTTATCCTTTAAAACAATGATATGCTTAAATTGAGAGTTTTTTTATATGCGCATTTTCTAATGAAATTAATTGTTTTATTGCATATCTATCAATTGGCTAGTCCATTCGAGCTTTCGCTGAGTCCTCAATGTCATTGGCATTTGCTAAGAAGTTACCCTTATATTTGAGCACAAAAAATACCATTCTCAAGATATATGATGGCAGGTGATCTTAAATTTTCTAATTTATGAGCCTTTTGCAGCAAAATTTCTTTCATGCACGAGACCTCAGTTTTGTATGCTATCAGTTTTCAGTAAACTATTTATCCTTTGGTATTATTTTGAAAACTACAGATTTAAAGATATATTTCAGGAGGTATATGAGTCGAAATGGAAACTGATGTTTGAAGAACATTCGATATGGTTTGTGTTACTTTTTCTACTTGTTTAGACTATATGTAGAATTAGGAGGCTTTTAATATGCTGTAAGAAGCTTGTTTCACATTCAGGTATGAACATCGATTGATTGATGACATGGTCGCTTATGCTCTCAAAAGTGAAGGTGGATATGTGTGGGCTTGTAAAAATTATGATGGAGATGTCCAGAGTGATTTACTTGCTCAAGGTGCTGTCATCTTGTACTTTGATCTTCCATTTGTGTGTAATAATACTCTTCTTTAGTACTGTCTAGTCCAAAAGGCTGGTGTAAAGAGGAAAATAAACCGATTACCCCTCATTCATAGCATGGATTTTTCTTGCTTCCTTAGCAGCGCCAAAGAAACGGCTACAACTTATTTGTAGCATGGATATTTACTGCTTTCCCGGATAATCTTGATATGCTTTTATTTATATTCACAGATTTTGCGTTTTACTGATATTCGGAAAATTATTTTTGGTGGCTTGAGTTCATTTAGATTTTTTCGTGTGACAAATGTAAATGCTTTAACTATATTTTGGATGTTGATTCTTACTCTCCACAAATATTTGAAGAAGGTTAATGCTTCTGCAATTTTGAGCTATAAGTCGGTCTGTTGTAATGTTTTATCTTCATTTCTTCGTTTTTGTTATGGAGTCTGATTGGCTATTTCTCATGTTTTGCAGGATTTGGTTCTTTGGGCCTGATGACTTCTGTATTGGTTTGTGCTTTATATTCTAATACAAAATAAAGTTTCTGGTTTTATATATTGTACGAGAAGGCCCCAGTATCTTAATAGTTTAAAATTTGGGCAGCTCTCGTCGGATGGAAAGACATTAGAAGCTGAGGCTGCTCATGGTACTGTGACGCGTCATTTCCGGCTACATCAGAAAGGACTAGAGACCAGTACAAATAGCATTGCGTCAATATTTGCCTGGACCCGCGGACTTGAGCATAGGTACTGGTTGCTGTTTAGATACATTTCTTGATGCTTGTTAACTTTCTATGTTAATCTATTGATGGAACAATGTTCAGCCTTGCCACCTTCTGTAGTAGAATGATGACCGCGTCTTTGTTGAGGACGAAATTGATCCCTTTTTCAAGTGTTCTTCTATCTATGTTCTTAGAAGTGATTGATCATGACGATCTATTATTTGCACACATTTGATTCCTTATTGATTATCTTATACCATAAATCTAATAGAGTACCTAGTTTAATGGATTCTAGTTGTAGGCTGTGAATTTTTCGGCATGTTACAGCTGCAAATTTGAAGGCTTTATTACATCAGTTTGATGAGAAAATGCTGTACTCTCAGACTCTCAGTATGCTTGGAATTACCCTACTTGTTTATTTATGTTATTGTTCCTCTCCGCCAATATTAGCCTAGATATTTAGTGGTGGTGCTGATTTACCTTTCAACCAGACATAATTAATTTATAAACGCTGAATGATTATTCATTAATATTATTATATGCATATGAACTTTCTTATCATCTTCGTTTGTTGTAAATTATCTTTAAGCCCAACAGTTTTACTCATAATAACGCTCTTCAGGGCCAAACTAGATAGCAATGACAGATTGCGGGACTTTGTTCAGAAGTTGGAAACTTCATGTGTTGAGACCGTGGAATCAGGAAAAATGACCAAGGATCTTGCCATATTGGTCCACGGGCCCAAGTATGTAGTAGCTCCTCTTTTTGTTTTTTCATTTCACTGCCATTATTCATTTTATTTGGAAAATAGCAGCCAAACTACCTCCTTTTTCTTCTTTTTGTATCATCAGTTTTATTTAAGCAATGGGATTGTCTTTTTTCTCACTAGTTTGCAACTTAAAACGCAATACAAAATGGAAGTGTATGAACTTGTGCTGAAAAGCGTTTGAGTTGATATCATTATTTGCTTGATCATTGAAGTTGCTTCTCAATGAAGAATTTTAGTTTTTATATTTGTGATCTATAAATATATGCAGGGTAGGGAGAGAGTACTACTTGAACACTGAAGAATTCATTGATTCCGTTGCCCAAAATCTGGAATTGAAGCTTCAAGAAACAGCAGTGAGGGTTTAGTTTTTCCCCTTAACTTTTATTTTTTTCTTTTAGCATTTGAACACAAAAATGCATGTAGAACTATGTCAATAGATTTTTTTTAATGGTTTT
This sequence comes from Begonia masoniana, assembly GCA_022432975.1. Lineage (NCBI taxonomy): Eukaryota > Viridiplantae > Streptophyta > Magnoliopsida > Cucurbitales > Begoniaceae > Begonia > Begonia masoniana. The sequence goes on along the minus strand of CM039515.1, from coordinate 30,338,611 downwards.
ACATATTCTACACAAGTTGGGGACCTCTATTCATTGCGTCTTTCAAACTACTTGTTTTGTATTTTGTCTTAAAAGACAGGGACGTCAAGAATTGAATCAAGTTGGTCAAATCAATTTGAACCAACCAGTTCAGTCTCGTTTGATTTGGTCTTTTACCGATAGAAGAATTTGATGATATAGGTTCTGTTCTTTTCGAGGAGTCAAAATTTTTTTGTTTTGTTTTTTTATGTTGTAAAAGTTAGAACCAAGTACCAAAAAAATTAGACTAAATTTGAAATTCTAAAATTAAATAATCAACTCAGCTTAAAATCATGTAAAATCGAAACTTAAATCTCAAAAATTAAGTTGAAATCATGTAATTTGAGATAAAAATTCAGCAGAAAATCAAATTTTTTTTTTTTTTTTTTGAGTTTAAAATTGAAATAAAAGCTTATACCCATGGTTGGGAAGATGACATTATGACAATGATCCCTCCCAACGCCACCAAGCTAGCCCTCACGACTTACTGCATGCAATATCAGCCAACTCCTTCGTTTTCTTGACTCTTTCCGTGATATATGGGATCAATTCTTGTTTAATGGACCCTTAAAACCGACATAATTGAGGTCAAATTGACTTGTCATAGTTGACTTGTCATTTCGTTGAAAAGTCAACTTTAAACACCGCTTTCTCTCGTGCTTATAAAACAGGAAGGCCTTTCTTTAGCGTAGCCTGTAGGTACAACGCTTTGCGCAGAATCAAAGAAGAAGAAGAAGAATGGCAGATCTGGCTTCGTCTAAGGCCAAGGAAATCGTCTCTTCGAATTCCGTCGTCGTCTTCAGGTACTTTTTCTCTCTAAAATATGTTTGGTTTGGTTTGGTTTGGATTTTTTTGGCCTATTGAAATGATTGATGTTGTCGTTCTAATGGCAGTAAGACGTACTGTCCGTATTGCACGAAGGTGAAGAAATTGCTCAGCCAATTGGGAGTCTCCTACAAGGGGATTGAGTTGGACACTGAGAGTGAGCTTTCTATTTCTCCTTTTTCTAATCTAGGTTTTTCGATCTTTGCTGTTTTCGTTTGATTTGGCCTCGTTTATTTGCTGCGGATGCACCGATTTCATCTCTTTCTTTGAATTTTTTCATCGTGAAATTATGGAGTTAGGTTTGATTTTTGATTATTTCTATGAGGATCGGTTATCTCAAAACCTGTTGTAATCTTTTCTCAACTTATTTCTATGTGACTTTGTGATTTTCTTGATTCTTATAATTGACATTTCGATTATCATTATCTCTTTTTTTTTCCTTTTAGATATTCAGTGTGCTATTTGGATTATCAATTGTCCTGAAAGAAACGTGTCTTGAAACCTTTAATCTCTGTTATTTTTTGCACTCTTTCTGGTATAAAGAAATGGTTTAGTAAGCATGAAAAGTAGATGATGAATTTTGGACGAATCCTATAACGTATAGTTGTATGGTAATATATAGAGGTACGTACAGCAAAGATCAAATTGTTACATAGTTTATTCCATACAGCAGAATGCATTGCATCAAGTTCTGTTTTTTCGAGATAAGAAACGTCATCTGGTCAAGTTCTAATATCTTGATTTTTCGTTCCTCTCATTGTTTGAATGACATTTTATTCTGAATATTTGAAGAGGATGGAGCTGAGGTACAGGCTTCACTGGCTGAATGGACTGGTCAGAAGACCGTGCCAAATGTATTCATAGGTGGAAAACACATCGGTGGCTGTGACAGTACGAATTCGATCCGCTTCACTTAATAGCTTGCTTCATATTAGTCGGTGATTGTTCTCAGTTTTTCTCACTTTGTTATTTTGCAGCAACAACTGCTCTGCATAAAGAAGGGAAGCTGATTCCTCTTCTGACTGATGCCGGAGCTGTTGCCAAAGCTTCTGCCTGATGGAGTTATGGTACTGTATTTGGGTCTAAAATTAGTAAATAAGTGGTTTCCTTCATGGATTGATGGAATATCTCTCGAAATTCTGTCAAAACTTAAGTGTTTGATTTCATGGTCGACATAATATAATCGTTATTGAAGATAATCTGTGTTTGAGTTTTCTACAGCAGTAGAGCTTATTGTGTTTTTTATGTAAAGTGAGTAAACCAATATTGTCTTAATGCAGTCTTAAATCTAATGTCTTGGTTTGTGATTAATATTGCCTTTACAGCATTCAGTTTACCATTTCATGATTTCCTCTGCTTGTATTGATTTCATGTTAGCTGGACATCAATGTGTTTGAGTAAAACCATAATGGGTGATCATAGCTTGATTGAGCTCAACATTTTAGGTTTTGATTCAAACTAGGGGTGTGCAAACCGAACCGGAACCGAGGAACCGAACCGGAACCGGAACCGGTGATTTAGGTTCGGTTTTGATCGGTTTTGAGCATAGGGTCGGTTCAGTTCGGTTGCATTTTATAAAAACCGGTGATTTAGGTTCGGTTTTTGGTTTTGATCGGTCAAAACCGATCAAAACCGAACCGAACAGGACCTTAACTAAAAAACAAAAAAATAAAAAAACCATCAGAGTCAGAAGCCCTAAATCGTCGGGGCTTCTTAGTTCTTCAGTCTTCAATCTTTATCTCAGAAGCTCTCCTCCAGAGACGGCGACGGCGACGCGACGCGACGACAGCTCACAGTAGCACCGACGACAGCAGCACCGAGCAGGCAAAATCACTCTTCGACTCCATTTTCGTCTTCCTCAAACTTCTTAATTTTAGCGATACCATCATCCTGGACGGCTTCCTGCTCGTGGGTAATTTTTCTTTTCTCTGTCTGCTTCGCTTTTCTTGGTGTTTCTTAGTTTTGTTTTGTGGTTCTAGATTGGCTTCTATTGGTTGTATAATCATATAAAAAAGAGGCAAATGTTTTTTTCTCAGATCCTGATAATCCTGTTTCTTCATTATCCCAATAGTTGGGAAAAGTAAAGTTTGTGTTGTTTGAACGAGTTTGGTAGAGATTTGAGCTATATTTTTCTGTGGTAGCATGATTTGTTCTTCCCAAATAGTTGGAGGGCCGTTGTAAATCTTGTGATTTCTCATCATTATTCGTAGGAGCTCTTGAATTAATCTTTTGGATGTTTTTTTTTTTTTTTGTAGCCTAGTTAAAGAAAACTGGGTTTCTTCTATTTCTTCTTCAATGTCTTGTGTTTCTGAGGAAATGAATTGGGATTTGGGTTGATTTACAAGTGCAAAATAATAAATCTTTGCTGCTTTACAGTTTGAATCCGCAGACCAAGATCATGCCGACCTTCACAGCCATTGCTTTAGACAGTTTGCTAGAACCCGGCCCTTCCAAATCCATAGACAAGTCTCTTACTAAACCAAAGCCTCCTATTCCCAATCCCAGCTCAATGCTGGAGAGAAATGTAAAAAAAAATTTACATTTTTTTTATTTTTTGAAAAATATGTTGTAAAACCGAAACCGAACCGAAACAAAACCGAACCGAAAGTTTAGTTTCGGTTTAAGTTCGGTTTTGGTATGCTCCAAAATCGGTTTCGGTTCGGTAAGTCCAAAACCGAAACCGAAACCGATCGGTTCGGTTCGATTTCTCTCCAAAATCGAACCGAAACCGGTTTTGCACACCCCTAATTCAAACTATGTCAGATTGGTCTTTCAGATCATTTGGGCTCTGTCCTTGGTGGGTTTGGGTTTATATGTTTTTTTCAAATACAGCAAAAACTTTTATGGGATGAGAGAAATTAAAAGACATTGATCTGTTTTAAGTTGTCCGGACGGAAGCTCTTATACCAAATGACGTGCAATCATATACGAATGTCGAATATCGATCTAATATATCAATTCTATCTGCTAAAATTTGGCTTCATCTAATTGTAGCTGTATCACACCTTGATATGTAAGAATTATCAATCACAGCCACTCTTATTTAGCAAATCAAGGGCGAAGATGTATTTTTGGAAGAAAATCACGGTCACAATAAGAGTGCAATTAAGGATACACCAAAATAGTTCGGGTTTTTCCAAAATTTGCATCAAACACTATCAATGACTCGTAACAATTGTAGAATTTCAACAACAAAGATGATTTACCAAGAACACAACAAGATGTTGATCAAAATTTATCTATTATTTTAATTAGAAAAAAGAAAAACAACATCAGGTAAAACCAGAAACGAATCTACACGAATACCATTTTTTTTTTTTAATTTAAAGTCGCTGAATGTGCTACACTCCCTACAAAGGGCATCCAATCTTTAGCAAATTGCATTTGATTTTCTAAGAACTATAACTTGATTCTTTGTCGTCGTTAGGATTTGATCTTAACATTCTTAATGGTTTCTCCTTCCATTTGTGAATATTAAATTTTGACGTGACCTAAATTGTATTTAGGTCAGATCGATTAAACCCACATTAAGAATCTCATTAAGATGTTTTATTTTTTCTATAAATTTATATAAGTTAGAGTTATAAAACTCGCAGTTGTATTTTGATTTTTATAATAAATTTATTCTTTTACTTGTTTTTTTTTTTTTAAAGAATTTTCTACGTGTTTTACGTTAATATTTTCTGATCACGATTGTTGTTAGATTTCTAACTGTGAATTTGACGCAGATTAGATTTCGACCCTTTAAATCATAAAACTCCCAGTGATTTTGCCTATCTAATTTTTTAATATATAATATTGAATGGAAGATCTGCGGGGTGTTATTTGTTAATATATAAAGTAAGTAAGAAGGGGCTCAAGTCTCAAGAGTGAGGAGGTCCATGAAAAGCTGGTGGTTGTCCGTCCGTACATGATTGCAGTGAGAATGCCTGCAACTCCACTCACCACATCTTTTCTGACCCCAAATCTAGTCCACATATTGTTGGATCTTTCTTTGCCCTACTCTTGCTTGGGACTCCTAATTCATTATTTAATTTTTATAATCTAAACAAATATATTATTATATTAGATATGAGTATGGTGGGTTGTGTTATTTTTTTAATATAAAGTCCATAGTTATATGAATTCATTACTTTATTTAATCTCCTTCCTTTTTTAAGTAATTCTAATTATTTATCACTGTATAAGCTAAGCCAGGATCAATTATTTTATATTTTTAATTATTCAGTATTCAATTAGTACAAAATTTTATTACTCTAGTCACCTTCAAAAAGTCTAATGTTATGTTTATACTATAATTCTTGACATGTCAAATTAATAATTGTTACAATTAATGACTTATATTTATTATTTTAATTATATTAATTGTTATAATTAATAACTTATATTTATTATTTTAATTATATTAATTAATTTTTATCATGACAAAAAATAAGAATTAAAATGTAATAATAATGAATAAATATAAGATTATTTATCATGCATCAATCAATCGATGTTTCATATATGACAGTCGGTTAGTAAAAATAAAAAATGAACGCACGACAATTACTATTATTCAAATCTCTAAATTAATCCTCGCCGCTTACATAATACGACGTCGTTTATCTTCTCCACATGCAACGTTAACAATTTGACTCTACTTCCTCTGTCTTCATCGTTCTTTTTTGCCTTCCCCTCTCCAGCAAAATGCAGAGCTCGGCGCTGGCTCTCTCTCTCCCAGCGCGATTTCCGAAGCCTCCACATCTTAATCCTTCCTCTAAACCTAAATCCTTGAAGCTTCTGTGTACGCTATCTTCATCGTTGCTCGACGACAGTCGTAATCATGGACTCTCTTGCTCGTTTCCCTCTTCTCGCCTCAATGCTCTTTCGTTTCCTTCCGTTTTGTATTCCGGTGGTAGATTTGAAAGTTTCAAAGCAAAAGCTGCTTCGGCGCCGGAAGCTTCCGACGATGCGGCTGAATCGAGTAGCTTAGTTGGTTCTCTGCGGCTTGGAGCTATGTTTGGGATTTGGTATCTCTTGAATATCTACTACAACATTTTCAACAAGCAGGTTCCTTATCTGAATCATTTTCTTCGATTTCTATCTGCCTGTACTGTAGCAATCAAGATGAGTTGTTCATTCTGATAACATGTTTGTCTTCTTACGAAGTGGAAAAAAAAAAAAATAAGAAAGAAAATTTGAGTTTGAACTCAGTAAGTTTCAATATTCTTGTTGAAAAACCGAAATCGAAACGGAAATAAGAAAAACGAAAAAAATGGACACCAATGATTTACGTGGAAACCCTAAACGGGAAAAAACCACGGGGAGAGGAGAAATCACTATAAATCAAAGGTACAATGAGTTTTGCGACTCAAGCATCAATATATAGAGAAAACATAAAACCCTAATATTGATATACGGGCCCGACCCGGCCCAACTAGAATTCGGGTCACACCAAATTCTAACAATCTCCACCTTGACACGAATTCCATATAAGAGATCCAACGGGCTACTCGGCCTAAACCCAAATCGAATCCAGAATACTGAACTCTGACAATCTCCACCTTCGAAATTCCGGTGCAAGGAAATAAATATGCAAAACTCTATTAAAAAACCTCCTCTACCACAAAGGCCCCAGATGAGCCAACTCAGTATCCGATACCGTTCAAGTTTAAGCCCTGCTTAAACTTGAGAGACTTACTTGAGAAGAAATCGTATCTCCTCCTCCATGGTATCACTGAAATATCAGGATTGTCGCAACGAACTGCATCTGAACATGCTGAAGACTCTACACAGGAATCGTTACCTTCGAACACATTCAATGCATAACCTATAGTTTCATCATATCGTCCCGGAGTATTAACCTTCCACATGGTTTTACTTTTGACGATGCTATTCTGACGTGAAACTGAAACTGATGACTGAACATCTGTGATAGGCTGACTCACCGGCTCTGATGTTCCCTCAGAACCCAAACTGAACTTCACCCGAGAACCTGACTTCTTCAGAGTCTTCTCAACTTTTCTCTTAAAAGGTGAATTCACAAACTTTGTAGCCTTATTAATATCAGAATCAGACATAGATGAACTAGCGACAGCGACATCACCTGTAACTGTATAGCCCTGCAGAACATATAAACTGGCAGTTTTTCTAAGCCCTTTCATCACGACAAGAGAACCTCTGCTGACCTTCACAACTCCACCTTCACCAGTGTACTTGTACCCTTTAGAATCAAGAGTACTCAAAGAGATCAAATTTCTCTTCATGTCAGGGACGTGCCTCACATTGCCAAGTGTCCGAATGGCTCCATCGAACATCTTAATCTTGACCGTACCAATGCCAGCAATTCTACAAGATGCGTTATTTCCCATCAACACAGCACCTCTAGAAACCGCTTCATATGTTGAAAACAAATCCCGATTAGGACACATATGAAACGTGCAGCCAGAATCAAGAATCCACTCCTCGCTCTGATTCGAAACCACGTCATACGCAACGAGGAGTTCACCATCAATGTGATTTTCAGCAACATCAGCTTCGCCAGACTTCTCTGGCTGTTTTCCATTCTGATTATCACCAGCTTTCTTGTTTTTATTCTGCAGTTTATAACAATCAGCAATAATATGACCCTTCTTCTTGCAGTACTTACAATACTTATCCTTGTTATTCTTGGATTTCGATCTGCTTCGATTATCCCCACTAGTATTCCTCTCATGCGGTCTTCCCCGCACAACAAGGCCTTCACCCTTAGCATCTGAGCCACCAACAAGTTTATCCATCTTCTCCTTAGAGAATAAAGCATCATAAACCTCATCCAAAGTTAAAGAATCACGACTGTATAAAATAGTATCTCTAAAAGTAGCATACGAAGTAGGCAGCGAACACAGTAAAATCAAACCTAAATCCTCTTCGTCGTACTTAACTTCCATGGATTCCAAATCAGATACAATTTCCTTAAAAACAGTTAAGTGATCATCTAGAGACGTACCGTCTGCCATACGATGAGAATATAGACGCTGTTTCAGGTGTAATTTGCTAGTCAAGGATTTAGTCATACACAACTGCTCCAATTTCAACCAAAGTGCCGCAGCGGATTTTTCCTTCAAACAATCTTGAAGAATCTGATTTGACAGATGCAGATGAATCTGAGATAGAGCTTTTCTATCCTTACGCTGTTTCTCCTCAGCAGTCCATGATGACGGCATTTTTGCAATGCCCAACAATGCATCGTCTAAATCCATTTGTGCCAGAATTGCCCGCATCTTAACCTGCCACAATGAAAATCTGGTATTTCGATCCAGCAGCGGAATCTCGTATTTTAACGATGCCATCTTTGAAAAATTCAAAATATTTCTCCAAAATATTCTCAACCAATAGAAAAATCGCCCAACTAAACAGATAAATTTCTGATCAATAATTCAGCCACTCACGGAATTTCAATATCAGAATTCCTAACAATATCTTCACCAGATATTACTCTGAAAAATTCCAGCAAATAATATCTCAACCCAGATAATTATTCTTCACCAAAAATAATCAATATCCCTAAAAATCAGAATATTTTCCCGACAATATCTCCGCCAGATAATTACTCCAAAATAAACAGCAAATAATATCTCAACCCTTCAAAATAAACTTCAGAACCCCAAGATTTCACGAACAAAATTTCAGAATATTTGACTCCAAATTTAATTCGAATTTCAGCAGCCAAATTAATCAGATTTCCACCAAATAATCAATATGCAGAATCCTGATATAATATGAAAAATACCAAAAATACCCAAAAAACCGAACGGGCTTGCTGGTATCTGAGGTTGCTGAACGGAGTGCTGATCGGAGGTTGCTGAACGGAGATGATTTGCTGACAGAAGACGGCGGCTAGGGCTCGGCGACGGCGGCGCGGAGGCGCGGCGTTCGCGGCGAGCAGAACGGAGTGCGGAGACGGGGTTTGCGCGCGACGACGGCGTTCGCGCGACAACGGAGTTCGCACGACGACGGAGTTCGGCGGCTAAGCTTCTCGCACTCGTCGGCGTTGAGTTAAGCGACGGCGGCGAGTTCGGCGTGCGGCGATGGCAGAACCGGCGTGCGGCGATGCAGAACAGAGTTCTCCTCTGTCGAAGGAGCAACAGAGAAAATTTGTCTCTGTTTCTTCACAGAGAGAAAAACAGAAAAGAAAAAATAAATTTCCTTTCTTTTTTCTATTTTCTTCAAATTTCAATTTCCAAATTGTAAATCCGAAAAATCGTTCGATACTTTCGAAAAATCAAAAACTTGATTTCCGAAAAACTTTCAACTCGCTCTGATACCAATTGTTGAAAAACCGAAATCGAAACGGAAATAAGAAAAACGAAAAAAATGGACACCAATGATTTACGTGGAAACCCTAAACGGGAAAAAACCACGGGGAGAGGAGAAATCACTATAAATCAAAGGTACAATGAGTTTTGCGACTCAAGCATCAATATATAGAGAAAACATAAAACCCTAATATTGATATACGGGCCCGACCCGGCCCAACTAGAATTCGGGTCACACCAAATTCTAACAATTCTGGTAGAGAATCTTGCAGTTGATATGTGGAGTTAACTTGAGCTTAAGATGTTGAGTGGAGTCTAATATAAACTCTGGTAAACTGCAATTTATACTCGTAACTTTTGAGGTCATTGATATCAATTAGATCTTAAACTTAACTAAAGAAATCTCCACCTTTCAGCCGTCTGTAATTTAGATTTTTACCAATGAATTATTCGTTGAATCCTACATGTGTATTCCACATTTCCCAGTAAGTGTTTTAACCCAATCTCCAACCTCTTCAATGATTTTTTATTTGGTCTCAATCTCTGTCAATCTTCTCTCCGCCGATTTCAAACTCTATCAAAGTAGTTATAAATTGAGTTAAAGCATGTGATTAAAAAAAAACGCGGTACACATAATTGAATTTAATAGATAAATTGATGGTAAACTCTAAATTGGTAAACTGCCGGAAAGATGGCGGTTTTGTTTGTCAAAAAAAAAAAAAAAAGGTTTAAGGTGTAATATGTAAACGACTCCAAACATCAGAGTCTAAATTGCATTTTACTCTCTAATCATTTACGTATTCCTTGACATGGTGCCCTGTATAATTTATTTTATTGATCTTGAAACGTGAATGTTTTTATCTATTGAATGAGGTAATTCGCTTTGATATCATAATAAATTACGAAGAATCGCATCAACTTGAGGTATTGGGTTAAAATTAGCTTAATTATTTTCATATTTCATAACAGTTTTGATTAATAACGACAAGAGAGGCCTGATTTACGTACAACAAATGAACACATTAACTAAAACAAATATGCATGTCAGGATTTGGAACACATAAGATTGAATGCTGTGTTTGAAATGAAGTTCATTTGCTGGTTCTTAGGTTTTGAAAGTCTTCCCATTTCCAGCAACTGTGACTGCATTTCAATTTGGATGTGGAACTGTGACAATAATCTTGATGTGGACCTTTAATTTTCACCCTCGACCAAACATCACTGCTTCCCAGGTTATTTCTTCCTTGTATTCAAGTTGCTAATAATCAAACGTTTGTTGCTGTTGTTGAATGTCGTAGAGTTTCTGCAGTTTGCAAGAATTTTACCTCTAGCCATAGCTCACACCATGGGAAACTTATTAACGAACATCAGTCTCGGAAAAGTTGCCGTTTCGTTTACTCACACCATAAAAGCAATGGAACCCTTTTTCACTGTTGTACTTTCGGCTCTGTTTCTCGGCGAGGTAAGACGCTCTGTCGAGCTCTTGTTACGGGAATTCGTGAGTGTAACGTCATAGATTGTTGGATAAAATGCGATTAGATTAAGTCATTTGTATATTAGATTTTTTTTGTTTTACAAACGGAACATCCACATTTCAATTGCAATTAGTTGAACCGTGTCCTCAATTTATTTGTTAAATCCAGTACATTTATATCACAATTTGTATATATTGAGGTGTTACAACACTTGACAAAATAGAAAATGTGGTATGCTCGTGTTGAATTTAGCAGATAAATCGATGGTAAAGGTCAAAGTACTGTACCAAAAAGGTGAATGTTTCGTTTGTAAGAAAAAAAAGTTTAAGATCTAATCCATAAATGACCTCAAATATTGGATTAAAATCCTCCTTCTTGGTTTATTATTGATCATTTCTCTAATTTTTAATGTTCATGCTCAATCAAAGCATATAGAACATTAGAAGATTGCTGAATTTGGCGTCATTATTCTGTAAGTTATCATACAATACATTTGATTTTCAGTTTTGACCCTGCTATACGCAGAGGCCCACTTTCTGGGTTGTTTCTTCGCTTGTACCCATCGTAGGAGGAGTGGCTCTAGCATCCTTCACTGAAGCCTCTTTCAATTGGTAAATCATCAGTTTATAGTCATGTTCGATCGACATCTTCGAAGATCGGAAGCATCAAATTATTCGCATCGACTTTTTTGTAGTGATATGGTTTCATATGGCTATCATTCTGCGACAGGATTGGTTTCTGTAGTGCCATGGCTTCCAATGTCACTAATCAATCGCGTAACGTATTCAGCAAAAAACTAATGGTTAAGAAAGAGGTACTATAGTCTTTATTTTTTCATACGAGTAATTTTATGCGCACATTCTAATAACACTACCGAGTATCGTCCAAGTGTAAGATTAGAACTAGACGAACTATAGCTGCAAAGATCGGGCCTTTGAAGTAAGTTTTCAATATTTCTTCTCATTGGTTCTGGGTTGTGACTTGTAATTGAGCAGGAATGTTTGGACAACATCAATCTCTTCTCAGTCATAACTATCATTTCTTTTCTCTTGTTGGTCCCCTCGGCTTTTCTCATGGAAGGCGTGAAGTTCAATCGTTCGTATTTGCAGGCAGCTGTAAGTTGATTTCTATCATTGGAACAACATCATCAATCTCTGCTCAGTCATAACTATCATTTCTCTTCTCTTCTGTTCATTCCAGGCAAGCCAAGGAGTGAATGTTAGAGAGTTATGTGTGAGAGCACTCTTGGCTGGTATCTGCTTCCATAGTTACCAACAGGTCAGCTTTCTCTTTGTTTATCATGTGTTTCTATTTGCTGAAGAAACAAATAGCCACTCAGCATAATTCGCGCTGTAAACGATGATTAGAACGGTTCTTGATCCGAGTTATATCAAACCGCCATTTTTATCTCCTGTTTCGCTTTGTTTACAAGGATCTCTTCTTACCCTCTTTGCAGGTCTCTTACTCGATACTACAGAAGGTTTCACCAGTCACCCACGCAGTCGGGAATTCGCTGAAGAGAGTGGTAGTCATAGTCTCCTCCGTCATCTTCTTCCAAACAGCAGTCTCGCCAGTAAATGCCCTCGGTAAGTTTCTTGTATTCCTTTCGATAAACTTGAAGAAGACTTGTTTTCTGAATGAATGTTTCGATGCTGCCTGGCAGGAACGGCTGTAGCTCTTGCCGGAGTTTTCTTGTACTCGAGAGCAAGACGGATAAACCCGAAGCCGAAAGATGTGTGAGTTATACTTTGAAGTGGAATTCTGTGTGATTTTTTTAAACAATCTAAAGGATTAGGTCCAAAAAACTGTTGAAGTGTAATGATCTTTTGTTTTTGGCAACTAATCAGCGATTCTAGCTTCATGCAATTGAGTTAGTACGTTACTACTCGATCAATCAATTTAAAAATGCGATTAATTTCGTGTATTGCCTATATCTTGAGGTTGATCATCACTCAGCTGGCCCCGTTTTCAACTACAGAGCGATTAATCCTCTCAAGCCGAGTATAGGTAGGAAAACCCCATACTAACTGGCCATCGGGCTAAACCCATTCAGATATTCTATTCTCTTTTGCAGGACGAATTTCTCTCCATAATTGTATTCAGCAGAAAACTTGTCTTTACTCGTCTTGAATTCAACAAGGACATAATGACTCGGAATTGTCCCAAAAAAGTTCTAAACTGTGGACAATTTGGGGAAAATTGTACCACAGTTTGTGTCGAGATTTTGCAGCCCTAAATTATAAACCTGACATTGATGAAGTGGCAAGTGCTGCCATGAAAGATTGAGGATTGCAGCTTCATTTTTCCTTTTCCTAACCTAGAATGAAGGAGGTCGGTGAGCTTGTGAGTGACTTTCACACAAAATAGAACCCTAGAAGAGAGAATGGTTCTGAGTTTTAGGATGTTAGTTGTCGAGATCTTCTAGGTTTAAGGTCTAATCTGCACTTTTAACCGCTCATCCTAGAGATGAATGAAAGTTCATAGATGAATTTGGACCGAGGTTTGCCTAAAAGATAAAGGGTGTTTCCCACTTACCAGCGGATCATTTGGTAGGGTTTAAAACAGAACAAGCTCGATCGCTTCTCGTCGTTAATCATCATTACTTGGATACCTAGATATCAAGACGAGCTAATCATTGATTCGAATCCAAGAAAATACCACTTTTTACGTAGACATCTTATCGAGCTAGAACAACACAGCACGCGTTATTTCATCCCTAGTTTATTAGTTAACAAGAAAGATAACCAGTGACATGATTTAGCAAGTATAAACACTAGTCCTAAACATTTCCATTCATTCATACGAACATTTGGAAAAACAACGACGGTCAGTCATTAGATATAAACATATATCATATTCAGTTCTGACATTTTATATATCATAAGTAAAGGCAAACATTATAACACAAATAAACCCTGAGTTTTTTTTATCTCGGCTAGTTCCGCCATTAAAGAAGCTTAAAACACAAAGAAATTACCTTTTTCATGCGGGTTTTATCCATAGGCATAGGCTCACACAGTAGACGATCCCTAATAAATTTTTCCCTGATAGATCATATCCATCAAATCCATTTCAGGATTCACCTCATCATGCATTAGATTATCCATTTCTAATGACATTTCAGACTCCATAAAATTGTTTTCTTCAGCTGCAGAGCCATTGACTACAAATCCATTGCTTTCAGGCAAGATATTTCCTTCGACGGGAAAGCCAGATGCCTCCCCTTCATAGATCATCGGAAACTCAGCTGAGTTATCGACTTCGGATTTGATCCGATCGACCAGATATTGTTCAGCAGGTTCGATTACGGTACTCACTATCTGCGGTTTCGATTCGAACAATGTTTCTTCCATTTCGTCTTTTGATGAAGAAGGTGAAGCAGCCATCACACTCTTTATGTAGCTTTTCAGGAGAGAGCATGATCTGTTGGAATCTGCATCCAGTCTTTCTACCTTCTTTGAGTATTGTCTTCTCTTTGTTGCGTTCCAGTGATTTTTAATGGCGTTTTCAGTTCGTCCTGGTAGGTGTCTTGCGATTTCTGCCCATCTATTCCCTATTTCCATGTGAGCTTGGATCAGTAGTATGTCCTCCTCCTCACTCCATGAATCTTTCTGCTATCACCACATTCATTCAAACATATGTTTGCAAAAACCAAAACAGAAGATAGCATAGAAAATAGAAGTAAAATCGAAACAAATGAGAACTGACAATTAAATATATAAAAATTGGAGAAAAAAAGAAGAAGATAGTATTAAAAATAGAGCTAAAATCGAAACAAATGAGAACTGACAATTAAATATATAGATTTTTAAAATTGCTTTCTAGAAGGTTTTCTCTGAAATTAGTTTTGAAAAACAGTACATGAGCAAACCCTTATTTATCTCTTTTATGTTTTCCATTCAACACAACAAGCTAAAGTAAAAATAATAAGAAATCCAATTTAATAGTTCCCAAACTAGGACAGAATCACACATACTTAGGGTTTCAAAAGTTGGATTGAATTACTTCCAATTTCTTATATTTTGATTGAGTTTATCTAACTCAATTTTGAAATTGATATGATTAACTTTTAGATGGATGAGAGCCTCTAATAAAACAAATTCAAAAACACCAATCTGAATCTAAAACTCTCCCTACCTCGCAAATAAATGCGAGACGTAGAAAACATATATAGATATAAATTACCGCGTGACGACAAAATATAAATTATAAATTACCGCGTGACGACAAAATATAAATTACAGCGTGACGACAAAAAACACATCGTTGTAACAGCGAGACACTTAAAAGAACGGGTGTACAAACTGATAAAGGACATTCTAAAATTGATATACAAGACAATAAATGCACAGATGTACGCAAATAGACATAATTCATAGAATATATTCACTCATAAACACATAGCAAACTTGATTTGCAATATATAAATGCATGAATCTATGTACATAGTTATATCATGGGTTGAGATGAGTTTACCCTAATGTCAGGGCGAAGATGGTTGTACCATCTCTCTCGACACTGCTTTCCTACTCTCCCCTGGAGCACATTTGCAATTAGAGACCATTTTTTAGTGCCATATTTATCCACCAGTTGCACCAACATTCTGCATGCAAGTAGATTCAGATTTGAAAGCTCAAAAACTTTAGTTTTCAGCAAGGTAGACTGAATAAAACCCCAAAAAAAGTGGTGAAATTATAGAAACATACCTGTCTTCTTTGGAAGACCACTGGCCTTTGATTATCATGACTGGTTTTGTAGATTTACCAGCATTTCTCGTTTGAATTCTCTTCTTCCTCTTCAGATCAACTTTTCTCTGAGACCCACTTCGAGCTGTTGTCATGCATGAACCTTCATGGATCATTCGAGCATTTTCTTGATGATTCACAGGCTGATAAAGGCTTGCTTGTCTCAATGGCTCCCCAGGAATATTCGCAGAATAATCACAAAATCCACCCGGAGGATAACCCTGAAATCCATGCATGGTATTCAGACCAGCTGGGGAATTAGACGGAAGAGCACTGAAATCTGCGCGAAAGCCATTCAAGTAAGACTCTATCAGGTCGACTGGTTGGGTCGCAGGAAACGGCATGAAGAGAGCTCTTGAAGGGCCTTCAATGGCGGGATTAAGAGAGTACAACTGGCTGAAGTCTGAAACAGAAACAGGAACATGGCTCAGATGATTGATATTCTGAAGCAAGGCGTTTAAGGAAGATGGTTGTGGGGAATAAATCAAGGGATTATCATAGAAAGAAGGCGATATAGAAGGAAAACCATTTCTGAAATTCCCAGCAAACTCCATGCAGTGAAGAGGATCTCTCCAGCAAATTAAAGGAAGGATGGTTTGATATGGTGTGTGATTTGGGAAGAGGAGCTGGATTTTATTAGCGGGGAACACAAACTTAGTGGACTCACCATAATTTAATTTATTTTTCTAATTCTAATATCATAATTCAAATATATAATCAAATAAAGAATTTTAATTATTTTCTAATCGAATAATTTTTAAGCATTTTCTAACGACATTATTCTTTCGTTGAATAATTGTTTCTAATTTTAGAATACATTATAACGAAAAATAAAACTAAATAACGTCAATATTTCGCTACCGATGCCCGAGTTAACTCGGTCTTATATTGCTTAATTTTAAGTTAATAATTAAAAAAAAAAGAGAGAAAATGTATTGTTGTTTGAACAATTTTGCTTCTTTACTTACAACAACATTTTTATGGAAAATAAAAATAAAAATAAAAAACAAAAGCAATGATTAGATGGTTATGACCTTTTGTATTTTACGAAAACTCTCGGAGAGACTAAGGACACGTGGCTGTCATTTGTTGCTCTTTGCTAACTTTCATGGTAGGAAGTTGGGAAATCACAAGAGTTCTTTACTTTCCAGGTGATCAGATCGGACGGTGCAGAATAATATAATAATAAATTAAATATTTAATTTCCGGTAATATTTATTTTTGGATAAAATTTCAGGGTTAATTCTGTTGAATGTTGAGTTATTTTGCCTTCGAATGGTTTGAATTTAATGGCATTCAAGTGTGGGGACTAGTCAATGCTGACCCAACTAACAATGTTTAAATCCAATTTTCACAATATTTACTTTGTATAAATGTCATATTTCATCTTATGACTTCATATACTTTAATTATGCATTCAGTTACGAATTTTACTTGAAGAAAACCCTCTTGTAATTATAATTTTGTATCAGAACCGCTATTGCCTTCCCTCCCTTCTTCATCTTTGTTTTCTTCTTTACGTTTACAAAGCAAATCCAAACTTGGTATCAGAGCCAAAGAATGGTTTTTCCCTAACTCAACAATACCCTCCTCCCCTTCGACCGTCATCTCTCCTCTACCCCAATTCTCATCTGCAAACTAAACCTTAACAATCAAATTAGCAACTCGAATTATCTGATCTATAAAGCTCAGCTGCTAAACGTAATTTTCGCTAATGGCATGGATATCATTCTTGACGGCAGTTATTCTGTAACACCTGGCTTTACGAGATTTTGTAATTTTAATATATAATGACATTTTCGTAAATATGTCAATTTACGTCTGTTTTGCGAAAAGAGAGCTTCATTAGAATCCTAATTATTAATAGGGATTTTAAGAAAAATTCGAGAATTTTAGAAGTTATAACGCTAAATTACGAGAATTGCGTTTCTCGTAATATAAATGGCGTTTTAGTAAAAATAGTAAACGAGGTCCGAATTGAGAACATACAGTTTTAATAGAACCCTGATAATAAGTTGAAGTTATTGGTGAAATAAGGAAATTAAGAAAAACCGAATCGTTAGGTAAATAACGAAACGAAGGACGAAACAATTAGAAAAACAAAGGAAGGGCAAAAAGGTAATTTGCTAAGTCAAAATTTTAATTAAAAACAAACTCTTCTTCTTCTTCTCCAGCAACACTCCACGATTTCTCTCCCTCCCTTTTTCGTTCTCCGGCGTTCTCTCACGGCGACTCCCATTCCGACGCCGATTTCTCCTCCTTTTGTCTTCCGTTCTTCATGTTTCCTTCCCCAAACTCGACTCTAGGTACGATTCTATAGTTTTGGAAGGTTATTGTTCGGTTTTTGTGAAGTTACACGGTTAGAGTTTCGTTTAAGTTTTGTTAAAAATGTAGTCTAAAGTTAGAAATCGATAGGTTTGCCGTAGTTGTGAAGATAATGGAAGTGTTGTACGTTATTGGACGAAGTTAAACGATTCGTTGAGAGATGTTAGGGTTTTGTGGATTTTCGAAGTTTTAGGAAACTCCGTTAATGGAGGTTTTGGTAAGTTGAATGTGAAATGCTCGACGAAATGCCTCAATGAAGTATTCTAGAGTTTTAAGAAATTCTTTAGTTAAGAGTTTCGTTGTTTTGACGCTTAAGGGTTTGAACGTGCTTTAACGACGATTGTTGTGAAATTGTCTTAGGTGAACAACGCTCGTGGACGGAACTCAGTGCGCTACGGAGGACAGGTAAGTTCTCGTGACTTACTCTGGCCGATTGGCCTACACTGTACGTCGATGTCGTCTCGAGGAGTTTTGGTGAATTGTTTGTTTATATGCTTTGGTTGGGTAGTTAAGATTAGTTCTTTTATAGGTTATACCTTTTTATTGTCTTGATGATATATATGTAGAATACAGATTATGTTTTTATTGTCTTGATGGTACATATGTAGAATATAAGTTATGCTTTTTATGGTCTTGATGGTATATATGTTGAATGTTATGTTATGCACGTGTTCACGCATCATGGTTTTTAAAAGAGCATAGAAAATGAACTTCCGCACGATGTTTTCATGAAAAGAGATGTGGCCTGAAAAAGGGCTATTGATCTATTGTGTAGGCACACAGGGGTCTGTCACAATACCACATCGCTTGAACTAAATGAATCTACGTAATCTGTTATCTGGTCATGCGAGGTGGGGCTCAGGCATGGCTGTTGTTTGTGTGAGCATGTACCCCCATCCGCTAGATAGAAAGGGTTGTCCAACTGCGGGATGAATCCTTTCCTTTTAGTGGGCTGATATCTCGGTGACAATATGTCTGCGACGTAATGATAAGAAAATGTTGCATGATTTCTGAAACTCATACTGTAAAAACCGTCAAATCTTAGTAGTAAAAATTTGAGTAAATTTTTCGCGAATTTTCGTGTAAATAATTGTAATCAATTTCGTTAATTTACGGTAAGAATTTGGATCTTGAAATCGAACCTTAAAGTAAAGGTAATTAATTGTAGAAAGTTAATAAAAGAATTAATTAAAATCAAAATAAAAAGAAGTAGGTAAAATAATAATGAGGTAGGTAAAATTAATAAATGAAATGGAATTAATATCAAATAAAATAATAAAAATAAAACAATTAATAAAAGAAATAAAAATTTTAAAAAGAAAAGTTAAAAGATAAGGTTTCAAAAGAAACCTTATCTTGTCGGCAGAGGAAAGAAGAACCAGAGGAGAGAGAGAAAGGGGAGAGAGAGAGAGCCGCGCGAGGAGAAAATTGCCGACACCGGAACGACCTCCGTTCAGTGCGATTTTGGTGTCAAAACGTTCGTCTCGAGGAGTAGATCAACGTTTGTGAGGGGCGTTTTCAAAGTTAACCCCTCTTTCTCTCGATTTTTGCCCGAGAAGTTTCGGGTTTTAGGTTTTGTTAGATCTGAATTTTTGGGGTCGATTTCTCGTTGTTTTTGGCAGGGATCGACTCGAAAAGTAGTTAGAAACGTGTGGGAAGCGATTTTCGGCGAAAAACAGGTAAGAAATTTGATTTTTCGCCCCGGGTTGATCATCGGAGCTTCGTCGGCGTTCGGCGATCGACGGTCGAGTCAACTCGACCATATGGGCTGAGTCAACTCGGGCTTTGGGCCAAGTTGACTCAGGCCCAAGGCCGAGTTGACTCTGGCCTGGGGCCGAGTTGGGCTGACTGGGTTTGGCCCAGCCCGATCCAAATTCGGGCCAGGCTGGACCCAGGCCCTTTGGCCTTCTGGGCCGGGTTAGACTTGGGTCCATTGGGCCGAGTTTGACCCGACCCATCAGGCCCAGCCCATTACGGGTCGAACCCGCCTGGTCCGACCCGATTTGGGTTTGGGCCGGGTCTAGCCCGAGCCCAGTTGGAACGGGTCGGTTCGGGTCAAACCGATCTGACCCGGACCAACTCGAATCTGGTTGGTTGGACCCGAACCAGGCCGACCCGAACCGGTCTAACCCGAACCGGTTCGGTCAGTCAAAGTCAACGGTCGACGCACAGCATGCATTGCATTTACGAAACTTACTGAGCCTTTAGCTCATAAATTTTTCTGTATGATGTAGGTGATCAGGATATAGGTAAGAATGAGATCTCTCCACCCGAGGAGTGATGCAGTTGGCAGAGGATGGTTCGCGGAGGTGTGCTGGCACAGTCGAGGTGTTTCATGACCCGTGGGGACGTATGTAAGTATTTTGGGTTATTCTGGATAGAAAATGTTTAGGTAAAATATTTGTATAGATAGAACATTTTAGGATGTTTGAAACCTGGATAGTGAATAGGTTTATGTTTTGAAGTTTTTTAAACGTTTTGGAAACTTGTTTTGTAAATGTTTGGTATTAGGGAAATGTTCGGTTTTTAAACATATCTACGCGGTTTGTTTTTATGAAATTAGTTTATGTTTTTAAACATGTTTTGAGTTGTTTATTTTGGGCGGTTGGCAAGTGAGAAATCGATGGAGTTGTGAGTGAGTTTATGTTGATGATTATTGAGAGGTTTAGTGTGGAGATATATGTAAGGGAATTGTGTACGCAGGGGAAGAAAGGAAAAGAAAAGAAAGAACGCAGGGGAAGGAAGGAAAAGAAAAGAAAGAATAAAGGAAAAAGGAAAAAGGGGGAAGGGGAAGGGGAAGGGGGAGGGGGGGGGGGGGGGGGGGGGGAGCACTCTAGAAAAATTCCAGAGTGTTTGGCGATCAATCGCCTCTTTGGGGCGATCGATCGCCCCTCCTTGCTAGGCAATCGCCAGAGTGGCGATCGCCAGGCGAAATGGTCGATCGCCGAAGGGCGATCGATCGCCCCTCGGTTTTGTGAACTAGCGATCGATTGCCTGTTTTGGGCGATTGATCGCCCCTGCATTTTAGGGACGAAAGTCCTTTTTTGCCCTTGTTTTGTCTTGTTTCGCTTGCCGATTGTTTTAAAGGTTTAATTGTTTTAAATAATTGTTTTATTTAATTGATTTAAGATTTGTTTTAAACGATTTTCGAAACGATGTTGACGATTTTAATTTCAATTTAAATTCCGCTTAAACTTAGAAGTATAAAAGGAAAAATTTGTACGGGAAACTTGGGTACAGTATTAGGGTCGTTACATATTCTCCACCCCAACAGTTTCTGGATAACCTCTCTTCTTTGCCCAATCTAGAGTTTAGTTCATGGCAGCGTTTAAATCAGCTCCTTATGAGCTGGAACTTCACTTCTCTCTCAGAGGAGCTCATTCCCCAAATCATTTCTTATTCTACTGCCTGCGAAATGTGGACAACTCTTGCCCAACGTTTTGCATCCTCCTCTTTAGCCACAATCACCGACCTGCGATGCCAACTTCACTCTCTCTCAAAAGAAGGAAGTTTTGTGTCCCACTATATCCAGAAACTCACCTCCCTCTACAAAACTTTGGCGGCCATCGGAGAACCCGTCTCCTACAGAGATCAAGTCATCTATTTTCTCAACGGAATGGATCCCGAATATAACTCGTTCGTCACCACCATTACTAATCGGCCTGACGAACCGTCTCTCGAAGATATTTACAGCCTCTTGCAGAGTTTTGAATTTTGTTTGGAGAAACAAAACTTCGTTGGTTATCTTTCGATTCCAACTCCGATTATTGCTCAGACAGCAGCTCAACACCCCTTTCGACAAGGATGGGTTCCTCGGCTGTGAGACTTCTCTGGTTCTAGACCTAGCGCTCCACCACCTTTTAATCACCAAGGATTCAGATCGAACCAACCAGCCTCACAACCATGGAGACTGAGCCGGCCCAACCATCGGCCCAGATGTCAGATTTGTTACAAGTTGGGTCACTCAGCCCCAACCTGTTACCACAGGTTAAACACCTCCTACAGGCTTGGACCATCCAACCCACCACAACAACCCGACCCAACTCATTTTAACTGCCCCGCTCAAGCCCACTATACCCGAGCCCAACAACCCGACCTACTTGTCTACACTCAAACCCAGAACCCATATTACCATCCCGACCCGCCTGTTTAGCTTTCCCGAACCAACTACCGACCATCTATTGTCTTCACCCCCTTCTTTATCTTCTTCATCTATGTTTTCTACTTTACGTTCACAAAGCAAATTCAAACTAATATATCATTGGTTTCAAAAATAATTCTAAAATAGATAACAAAAAGAAAATATGTCACGTATTATATGTCAAGTTTTTATAATATGTAGTGTGTTTTACATGTTTTATTACAAATGTGCATGTTAATTAGTGAATTCACCAATTTCTTTTAATCGAAGTTGTTTGATGACCTGAACGAAGTTTGGTATGGGTGCAAATATGTCCATAGGAGTATTTATTTTCACATTGACGAAGTAACTAAAGATAAATTTCAATATTGTGTCTTTAGATGAGAGACTCTAAATCTGATTAGAGTTATAACCAAGTGGTGGTTGTTATTTATGTATGACATTTTGTCAAAGGACACAACATCAGAGTACGACAACATATTTTTATCATAGTATGATATTGGATAAAATGTTTTGAAAAAATTTGCCCCACTCATGGTTTACAAACTGTTTTTCAGAAAAAATCTACAATAGAAACTAAGCATGATCTTAAATGACTATTATTTTTTAAATAAGAGCAAGGAGTACAAGAGCGAGCAGGACATAATGAGGGTCCTAGGAGAAAGAAAGTTTTATTTTTGAGTTTAAATTATTTGGATATTTTCATTTGGATTATTGTAACTAGACTGTAGCATGTCGTAATGTTCTATTGGACAGTTCGGGATTGTTTTTTAATTCATTTTACTTTACTACGTTATAATATCTGTCTATTAGTGACAATTTAATGTTGGATTGGCCTTTATTAGTTTGAGTCCATATGCTAAATAATTAAATTAAAAATTAGTTTAAAACCCTTGCGAAAGTGAATATCATTGGAGCATTGATAATCGAATCGAAAACTCGGGTTTTACTTGGTTCGGTTTCAAAATCGATTTTTCAAACGTCGGAACCAAACCGAACCGGAATCATCCTCCCACCCCCAATATGTTTTGTTATGTGATTGATGATCATTGATTGAAACCAAAGATCATTACACAGCTTTATAAACCATTGATATTCTAATGTAAAGAGGAGCATAAAAGGTAATGCTTGATAAAAAAAAAAAACAAGAAGAAAAAAGAATTGAAGCTTAAACTTCGAATTCAGCAATGGTAGGGATTGTGCTGTTTAGGAAAGATACGAGCTGAAGAGTACGTTGAATTAGGTATGACAGCATCAACGATGGATACTTTTCAAACTCAGTTCTTGTTCTCATTTTCATCGTATCTTTCCTTTTGGGTATTGAATTGATGCAATCTCAATCTCTGCGGACTTCAATAGAGATTTATCACAAGACTCCTCGTATTTTATATCTATAATCTTACACATATCTTTGCGAGCTTAGCAAAATTTTCTTACAAATGCATCTATTTTCACAATTCTCTTTTTGTGGCTTAAGAGAAAAATGAAAACATAAAATTTGTCATTTTTATAGAATCAAGAAATGAATCTTACACCAATTATTGGAAGAGACGACAAATGATGAAGAAAGAGATGACAAAAATTTTCTATTTCTCTTGGCTCGTGCCTATGCAAAATTACAACGCTTGCGTGGTATTTATGTTGGTTTTGATGGTTCTCATACATAATGAAATTCACTGTTATTCATAATAATAGTGACATGCGTTATTCTTATAATTCTAAAACTATTTTAAAAATAACAAATAACCATAAATTGAATCGTTAGTTAAAAAAAAAATATTTTTTAGAAATATGTAAAAGAAAAATACCTTTTGAGAAACGTTTTTATTCAGGTACTCCCGTCTGACCTTAACAGCCTTAACTCAGTATCAAGTACTTTTTGAAGAATTTGAAACCGTCGAGTATTCTCTCTTTTTTCCTTAAATTCCTGACGTGTGGGCATCAAACTTATGAAAATAATACACTCTTATATTTGTAGAGAGACGTGTTCCAACACATGAGTCGTCTCTCTTCGATCTTAGACAATGTTTTCTTAAAATCGAATCTGGGAAAGATCACACATTTTCTTTCTAAGGAATTAGATTTGTCTCTCTCTATCTATTTGTCAAATCACATTTGACATTTTTATAGATCTCTTTAAAAAAAAATTCAGATTTATTTTAATAAAAAATAATTTTTTAAAATGAATTTTAATTAATCAAATCTACTAGATTTCATTAACAGTTGATTTATCTAATAGATCAAATTTATCGATTAATCATAAAATCAAAAAACAGTTTTTAAATTATATTTATAAAAACAACTTTTCAAAATAATCTCATCTTATGAGATTTTCTAAATCTATTTTAAGTTTTTAAACAAACTATAAGTCAATTGTAGATTAAATCTCATATGATCAGATTCTTCAGATCTACTTTTAAATCAAATTTCAAAAATTTGATTTGACAGTTTGGTAAATAACAAACTTCAATTTAAATTTAAAATGAAATCTCGTCTGATGAGATTCTTCAAATCTAATTTAAATCTCTTAAAATAATATTATCTAATGAGACATTTTATTTTGAATTCAAAATATAAAAACTATTTATATATTTCCAATAATAATATAATCATTTGAGTATTTATAAATGATTAATCATAATTAATCATTTATATATTTATTATTGTAACAAAAAAATTTGTATGGTGATATAAGATGACAGAGGGACCGATAGACCTATAGTCCTAAGCTCCAATAATATTTATTAATTAATATAAATTCTTTATATTTGTAAATGCAAAGATTTTGCATATGTGTTGACATTGTTTTTTTGACAACTATATTTCTATGGAGATAATATTTTATTCCATTATTTTCTAAATTGATAATTTATTTCTTGGTGATCAAGAAATATTATATTCAGATTATTGGATGGATATATATTGCAATCATGAAGATTCTGTTGAAGAGAAAAATAAGGAAACTAGAATATTAGGAAAGTTATTGAAAAAGCTAAAGGCACTTGATTTTTGGAAAAGTTTGTTTTGGTAAGCCGATTTGGCAGAAATTTGGTGAAATCTGTTAGGCTTCGAGATCACATGAATAATGGGATGCTTTCATAATTTTTTGGATGAATATCCAAGTTGATAGAGATATTTTGCTAAAGTGTCACATGGTGTGTCACTCAACCGAATTTGTTAAAATTTATTTTCCTTAATTCTTACGGCGTTATATCTAATTTGGTAACTGAACTGGATCGAATATATGGAAGCTACCAATGATATTTAAAACTTTCGTTTCTGTGAAAGCTTACAGACGACGAAGTTTTGATTTTCACGAGAGAAGGTTTCTTCGTTTTCCAAGCCGTCGCTTTTTTTCACTCCCAACGTTTCTGCGTTTGGGTCTGTGATTGTTTTACACACTATTCTTATGTTGTGGATTGCATCGATTTATTGAGTGTGTTGAGTATTGCGTCCGAAGACAACGTGTTTGTGTTCCAGACGGTGTTCCAGAAGGCAATCTTCTTTGTTCTTCATTGAAGCTCAGTCTCGGGAGGAGACTGCATTCGAACTCGGGAGGAGTTCTATTTTTAGACAAGGGGAGCTTGTCGTTCTTGATCGTGGGCGAGGGGATCTTGGCATAACACGGATTCTGGGAGGAATCAACAACAAGGGGATCTTGTTGTTTTCTAGATATCAGGAGAGGTCGATCTAAAGTCGAGGGATCTCGCAAAAACAGTTTCCTTGGGGAAGTCAGCTAGAGGCAGCGACAAAGATAAGAAGGAGTCTTTATTTGTATAAGTCCGATTGTCTTGTAACTTTGTGAACTCAAAGAAATATTTTTATATCTGGGCGTGACCCGCAGACGTAGGCTGGTTGCCGAATTGCGTTACCAACCTCTTGTCTCATTTATTTCCATATTTTTATATTGTCCATCATTGCGTTAATATTCGGTGTCACACGAAGTTCCTTATGTGACATCGCTTAACTGATCATAATATTTCAATTGGTATCAGAGAGGGTCACTTCTGTTTCTTAAGCGGGATCCACGGGACAAGATTATAGTTCATGTGCGATGGACTCTATGAAAGAAGGAGGTACTACAATGCATCTGCCATTATTGGATGGAAGTAATTATGCTTATTAGAAAGCACGGATGAGGGCATTCATTAAAGCTATTGACGAGAAGGCTTGGAGATCTATTTTAACAGGTTGGAATCATCCTATGAACACCGATGTAGAAGGTATTATATCTCCAAAACCCGAAGAAAATTGGACCGCAAATGAAGATGCTTTGGCACACAGCAATTTAAAGGCTCTAAATACTATCTTTAATGGCGTGGATCCAATTCAGTTCAGACTCATCTCCACATGTGAATCAGCAAAAAGGGTATGGGAAATTCTTCAAACCACCTATGAAGGAACATCTACGGTAAAGTTGTCCAAAATGTAAATGTTAACCACTCGATTTGAGAATCTAAAGATGCAGGAAGATGAGACTATTGGCGAGTTCAACGCCAAATTATGTGACATAGCAAATGAAGCATTTACTCTCGGTGAGATGATTTCCGAAGAAAAACTTGTACGAAAAAATCTACGGTCTTTATCACAAAGATTTGCCTATAAAGTTACTGCCATAGAAGAAGCCAAAAATGTGTCTAAAATGAAGCTAGAAGAGCTGATAGGATCTCTTAGAACTTTCGAAATGAATCTTGGAGGAGACACCAAAATAAAGAAGGCAAAGGGAGTTGCTTTAAAAACAGAGGTACAGAATTAAAACGAGCATGATGAAGATGACTTGGAGGAATCTCTAGCCCTGCTTTCGAAGAATTTCAGCAGAGTTATGAAGAGATTTGGAAGAAATACTCGCGGTGTCAAGCAAGGTGTCACAAACTTCAAAAATGGTTCTTCAAGCAACAAGAAGCATAGAGAAGAAACTTATGTGTCTCATCAACCATTTAAGAACAAAGGCGTTCAGTGCAGAGAGTGTGAAGGTGTGATGACCCGAATGTGCACGTATGGGTATGACTGCGAGGCAAACATCGAGTTGCGAGGCAAACCTCGGGACCTAAGCCGAGTGTAGGCGAATCCTAGACTCAAGTATAGGCGAATCTCGGGTTGTAAAAAGGGGGTCGTCACAATCTCACATCGCTTGGGGAAGTATGTGGAAATGAAACATAAAGAGACCCTCCCAAGATAGTAAGACGCGTTTTGGAGCACAATTGACAACGGATCCCATAAGAACTCCGAAGTTAAAAGTGCTTCGGCGAGAGTAGTACCAGGTTGGGTGACCGACTGTGAAGTCCTCGCCAAACAAAGCCGTGAGGGGAGGATATTGGGCTGCGGCCCAATCCCCAGAATGGACAATATCTTGCTGGGAAAAGGGGTCGTTACAAATGGTATCAGAGCCTGTACCTAACCCGAAATGTGGCCAACGAGGACGTTGGGCCCCCGAGGGGGGGGGGGGGGTGATTGTGATGACCTGAATGTGCACGTATGGGTACGACTGCGGGGCAAACCTCGGGACCTAAGCCGAGTGTAGGCGAATCCTGGACTATAGTATAGGCGAATCCCGGGTTGTAAAAAGGGGATCGTCACAATCCCACATCGCTTGGGGAAGTATGTGGAAATGAAACATATGTAAAGAGACCCTCCCAAGAAAGTAATACGTGTTTTGGAGCACAATTGACAACGGATCCCATAAGAACTCCGAAGTTAAAAGTGCTTCGGTGAGAGTAGTACCAGGTTGGGTGACCGACTGAGAAGTCCTTGCCAAACAAAGCCATGAAGGGAGGATATTGGGCTGCGACCCAATCCCCAGAGCGGACAATATCTTGTTGGGAAAATGGGTCGTTACAGAAGGCTTCGGGTATATACAAGCAGAATGTGCTAATACCTTGAAGAAAAAGAAAAATTCTCTGTGTAACGTCCTTTAAATTTACCCTTGCAATATTCCTAAAAATCACGTGAAATTAAAACTTTCATCTTTCATTTCATTTTTCGTTTATTTTATTTATCAATTCATTTCTCATTTCATTCGTTCATCAATTGTGAGAGAATAGACTCAGTCATTCCATCCACATCTATCACATATAAAAGACTATATACCGTATTCAGCGGAAGATAAACCTTGTACTAAAGTGTAACTTAATTTACATTCTATGAAAAACAGTGAAATCTGGTTTCAGTCGACGCCTATAACCTAGCTTAACATTTAATTCCTCTCGGGTTTCATCAATTTGAACAGTGGTCGAGATAAATAACATTTAACTTCTCTCGGTTTCTTCAATTTAAACAATGGGCTCTGGACGACATCCATACTTTGGACGATATCCATACTTTGAACGATGTCACCACTCTGGACGACATCCATACTTTGGACGATGTCACCACTCTGGACGACATCCATACTTTGGACGATATCCATACTTTGAACGATGTCACCACTCTGGACGACATCCATACTTTGGACGATGTCACCACTCTGGACGACATCCATACTTTGGACGATGTTACCACTATGGACGACATCCATACTTTGGACGATGTCACCACTCTGGACGACATCCATACTTTGGACGATGTTACCACTATGGACGACATCCATACTTTGGACGATGTTACCACTATGGACGACATCCATACTTTGGACGATATCCATACTTTGAACGATGTCACCACTCTGGACGACATCCATACTTTGGACGATGTCACCACTCTGGACGACATCCATACTTTGGACGATGTTACCACTATGGACGACATCCATACTTTGGACGATGTCACCACTCTGGACGACATCCATACTTTGGACGATGTCACCACTCTGGACGACATCCATACTTTGGACGATGTTACCACTATGGACGACATCCATACTTTGGACGATGTCACCACTCTGGACGACATCCATACTTTGGACGATGTCACCACTCTGGACGACATCCATACTTTGGACGATGTCACCACTCTGGACGACATCCATACTTTGGACGATGTTACCACTATGGACGACATCCATACTTTGGACGATGTCACCACTCTGGACGACATCCATACTTTGGACGATGTCACCACTCTGGACGACATCCATACTTTGGACGATGTCACCACTCTGGACGACATCCATACTTTGGACGATATCCATACTTTGAACGATGTCACCACTCTGGACGACATCCATACTTTGGACGATGTCACCACTCTGGACGACATCCATACTTTGGACGATATCCATACTTTGAACGATGTCACCACTCTGGACGACATCCATACTTTGGACGATGTCACCACTCTGGACGACATCCATACTTTGAACGATGTCACCACTCTGGACGACATCCATACTTTGGACGATGTTACCACTATGGACGACATCCATACTTTGGACGATGTCACCACTCTGGACGACATCCATACTTTGGACGATGTCACCACTCTGGACGACATCCATACTTTGGACGATGTCACCACTCTGGACGACATCCATACTTTGGACGATATCCATACTTTGAACGATGTCACCACTCTGGACGACATCCATACTTTGGACGATATCCATACTTTGAACGATGTCACCACTCTGGACGACATCCATACTTTGAACGATGTCACCACTCTGGACGACATCCATACTTTGGACGATGTTACCACTATGGACGACATCCATACTTTGAACGATGTCACCACTCTGGACGACATCCATACTTTGGACGATGTCACCACTCTGGACGACATCCATACTTTGGACGATATCCATATTTTAGACGATGTCACCACTCTGGACGACATCCATACTTTGGACGATATCCATATTTTAGACGATGTCACCACTCTGGACGACATCCATACTTTGGACGATGTCACCACTCTGGACGACATCCATACTTTGGACGATGTCACCACTCTGGACGACATCCATACTTTGGACGATGTCACCACTCTGGACGACATCCATACTTTGGACGATATCCATACTTTGAACGATGTCACCACTCTGGACGACATCCATACTTTGAACGATGTCACCACTCTGGACGACATCCATACTTTGGACGATGTCACCACTCTGGACGACATCCATACTTTGGACGATATCCATACTTTGAACGATGTCACCACTCTGGACGACATCCATACTTTGAACGATGTCACCACTCTGGACGACATCCATACTTTGGACGATGTTACCACTATGGACGACATCCATACTTTGGACGATGTCACCACTCTGGACGACATCCATACTTTGGACGATGTCACCACTCTGGACGACATCCATACTTTGGACGATATCCATATTTTAGACGATGTCACCACTCTGGACGACATCCATACTTTGGACGATATCCATATTTTAGACGATGTCACCACTCTGGACGACATCCATACTTTGGACGATGTCACCACTCTGGACGACATCCATACTTTGGACGATGTTACCACTATGGACGACATCCATACTTTGGACGATGTCACCACTCTGGACGACATCCATACTTTGGACGATATCCATATTTTAGACGATGTCACCACTCTGGACGACATCCATACTTTGGACGATATCCATATTTTAGACGATGTCACCACTCTGGACGACATCCATACTTTGGACGATGTCACCACTCTGGACGACATCCATACTTTGGACGATGTCACCACTCTGGACGACATCCATACTTTGGACGATGTCACCACTCTGGACGACATCCATACTTTGGACGATGTTACCACTATGGACGACATCCATACTTTGGACGATGTCACCACTCTGGACGACATCCATACTTTGGACGATATCCATACTTTGAACGATGTCACCACTCTGGACGACATCTATATTTTGGACGATGTCACCACTCTAGACGACATCCATACTTTGGACGATATCCATATTTTAGACGATGTCACCACTCTGGACGACATCCATATTTTGGACGATGTCACCACTCTGGACGACATCCATACTTTGGACGATGTCACCACTCGACCAAATTACTTACTTTTAGGGGTTGACTTCTCAACCCTATTTTCCAGAGAACTTAACACTCCCTGAACTTTATTCCTTCTAATCGGTCGACGTTCCTTTACCAAAACTTAACAGATTTCCAGAGAGCTTAACTTCCTCTCTAGAAATTCACTCCTTCATTTCGGTTGACATCCTATACTCATAAAATAGACACAATTCATCAATGACTATACATGTACGACAAAACTTATAAAAATCATCAAACGGAAATTCATCTCCAATGACTATCCAGAAAGCCTTTTTAAACATCATCATACATGCAATATACGTGAATTAAACAGTACCAAGCATCCTAAAATGAACATCTATACATTTTTCCTAACTAAACACCCCTTAGCCCGAACACATCCCAAAATACTTATCCTTGGCTCCCACGGGTCAAAAAGGCACCGACTGCACAGCGCACTCCCACGGCATTCTTCTTTAATCAACTCGTTCCTCGGGTGGAAGAACCACATTCTCACCTTGCTCAAGATTACCTACACCATAAAAACATTTTATGAGCTAAAAGGCTCAATAAGCTTCGTAAATGAGACATGCATGTTGTGCTTATGCAATTCATAAAAATCATACTGTTCTTTCGTACATTCATTTCTTTCATATACTTTCGTTACATATAAAAAGGGGTGGGCAACCTCTGCCCCACCTAAAGTAGACAACCTTTGTTCTACTTCAAGCAGGGAATGCCAACTTCTAACCCCCGTGACAACCTTTGCCCCACTTGAAACGGACAACCTTTGTTCCGTCCTAAGCGGGGAATGCCAACCTCGAGTAGACAACCTCTGCTCCACCTGAAGCAGACAACCTTGGTTCCACTTCAAGCAGGGAATGCCGAACTCGAGCCCCCGTTGACAACCTTTGCCCCACTTGAAACAAACAACCTTTGTTCTGTTCCAAGCAGGAAATGCCAACCTCTAGCCTCATAGTACCGTTTACATACATTACTTTAGTTTGTTCTATCTTACATGAAAACGTATGCATAAATCATTTTTCCATGCTTTTTCATTTTAAACATGATGCATGATCGTGAACGGTGCATTAAACATAAAACAAACATAAAACAGTAATTAAAACCTAAGAAAACATTTTAGCATAAGAGATTCCTTAACCTACCCATCCGATCTACACCTAGACCATAAACTCACCAAATCCTCAATCAATGACAATCTTTATGGTGTAGGCCAATCGGCCAAGCAAGTCACGAATATTTACCTGATGTCTTTAGTAAACCGAGGGCTATCCTTTTGCTTTGTTTACCTAAGCCAATTCACAACACTTGGCATTAAAACCGAGCTTAATCAATCAAACTCCGAACTAAACAAAACCCCATTAATTCTACTTAACTATCCTCCATAACCATAAATATCTTCATTTCAGCTGTATCTACTGTGAACCTAACCATTTTTAATGCACCCGATCAAACTTCAACCGAACCCTAGTTGTTTAAATCCGTGACAACCGGCAACTTACTTCCGAAAACTATAGAACCTTACCTAGGATCGTGTTTTTGGAAAGAACACGCGAAGGGTCGACGAAGCTTGGAGGAGGAATCGGTGTCGGCTTTAGGCACTCGTCGACTGGGAGCCAAAATCACCAGAGAGCTCGGGAGGGTGATTTCGCAGAGGGAAGTCGTTAGGTGTTGAAGAGATGGAGTGATTTTAGGTTTTTAATAGAATTTAACCTATCCAATGACAGTTTTGCCATTTGTAAATTTTCTATTAATCTTCCTCTGATTTCGTTAATTGATTCACCGATCCGTTTCTCCAAATTTCCTTATTTCATGATATGCCCACGACCCCGATCCGTCAAGTACAAGTCAAGGTATGTATTTATTTTATCCATTCTATTTATCTAATGGACTTGTGGAATGTTGTAGGAAAATTGCCTCTCAAGGCTTGGAATGGTCAAAAGCAAGGATCAAAAGTTGGACGCTCATTGAAGATTTTCATCAAACAAGGAGCAAAGGCTGCTTGGCCCATAAAGAGGAAGCCCATAAGCCCAAATGATATTAAAGAGAAGTTGGCCATTCAACCTTTAATTTAGCCCAAGAAAAGATAGGCCCACACATGAAAACTATCAATGAAGGCCCAAGAGGAGATGCCCATCCATGGAAATTGATTTATGGACAGCAGAATTAAAAGCCAAGAAGAAGGCCCATACATGGAGAAACTAATTTGTGATGACCCGAATGTGAACGTATGTGTACGACTGCGGGGCAAGCCTCGGGTTGCGGGGCAAACCTCGGGACCTAAGCCGAGTGTAGGCGAATCTCGGACTCGAGTATAGACGAATCTCGGGTCGTAAAGAGAGGGTCGTCACAATCCCACATCGCTTGGGGAAGTATATGAAAATGAAACATATGTAAAGAGACCCTCTCAACATAGCAAGACGTGTTTTGGAGCACAATTGACAACGGATCCCATAAGAACTCCGAAGTTAAAAGTGCTTTGGCGAGAGTTATTCTAGGTTGGGTGACCTTCCGGGAAGTTGTCGCCAAACAAAGCCGTGAGGGGAGGATATTGGGCTACGGCCCAATCCCTAGAGCGGACAATATCTTGCTGAGAAATAGGGTCGTTACAAATGGTATCAGAGCCTGTACCCAACCAAAAATGTGGCCAACGAGGACGTTGGGCCCCGAGGGGGGGGTGATTGTGATGACCCGAATGTGAACGTATGTGTACGACTGTGAGGAAAACCTCGGGTTGCGGGGAAAACCTCGAGACCTAAGCCGAGTGTAGGTGAATCCCGGACCCGAGTATAGGCGAATCCCGAGTCGTAAAGAGAGGGTCGTCACAATCCCACATCGCTTGGAGAAGTATATGGAAATGAAACATATGTAAAGAGACCCTCCCAACATAGCAAGACGCGTTTTTTAGCACAATTGACAACGGATCCCATAAGAACTCCGAAGTTAAAAGTGCTTTGGCGAGAGCTATTCCAGGTTGGGTGACCTTCCGGGAAGTTCTCGCCAAACAAAGCCGTGAGGGGAGGATATTGGGCTACGGCCCAATCCCTAGAGCGGACAATATCTTGCTGGGAAACAGAATCGCACCAAATGGTATCAGAACCTGTACCCAACCGAAAATGTGGCCAACGAGGACGTTGGGCCCCGAGGAGGGGTGATTGTAATGACCCGAATGTGAACGTATATGTACGACTGCAGGGCAAACCTCGGGTTGCGGGGCAAACCTCGGGACCTAAGCCGAGTGTAGGTGAATCCCGGACTCGAGTATAGGCGAATCCCGGGTCGTAAAGAGATGGTCGTCACAATCTCACATCGCTTGGAGAAGTATATGGAAATGAAACATATGTAAAGAGACCCTCTCAACATAGCAAGACGCGTTTTGGAGCACAATTGACAATGGATCCCATAAGAACTCCGAAGTTAAAAGTGCTTTGGCGAGAGCTATTCCAGGTTGGGTGACCTTCCGGGAAGTTCTCGCCAAACAAAGCCGTGAAGGGAGGATATTAGGCTACAGCCCAATCCCCAGAGCGGAGAATATCTTGCTGGGAAACGGGGTCGTTACAAATTGCTAGGAAAAGGAATTAGAAGTCCAAAAGAAAGTACCCATACCTGAAGAGTCATCAGATTTGAAAAGTGGTGTGAAGGAAGCCCATGCCTGAAGCCTCCAACGGTCATATTTGGCCCAACATCTTCAACGGCTCTTTGAGCATTATTCTTCCTTTCTTTCCTAATTGTTCCTCCTCTGTATTTAAGTTTTCCCTCTGCCTTTGTAAATTTTTAGAAAAGTTAGTTAATATACAAATCTTTGGAAAATCGAGTGAAGAGTTCTTCATCTCCAGAGAAACCTTGGTGGTTTTCTCGTCGGTGCTCTTCCACAGCCGGTGCTTGGCACCCGATGGAATCACCAGAAAGTGTATTCCGAGTTTGTGGGTTACTTGGGAATATTCTTAATCACTTATCTTCGCTCCTCTCTGTAGAGAGCGGATACCAGAGGAAGGCGACGAAACCTTCGCCCAAAAGCTGTGTTTCCCCCTCCGGGAAGTCATGCGCTGAGAGCTACCGACTTCGGCTCCTCAGCCAGCTTCGGGTTTTCACCATCCATCTTCACCGTCGGTTTCTTCTGTGGAAGAAACATTGATACAGGGCTTGTGTCCGACGCTGGAGCTCCTTCTGTTGGAAGAAGCTTTTCTGACGTAGCGCTAACTTGACGTCTACCGACCGGCAAGGATTCCCTTCATTCCAGACGGCATTCTCTGAGTATTATTTGACTCACCCACCTCCCACTTTGACTGGTATCATTTCTCACCTTTACGCCATTTTATTTTTATTTTCTCCTCTGTTTTTCATCGTTTCTTCAGCGTGCTTCTCTCCTCTGCGTTTAGCTTCCGCAAATGTGATTCGAGTGTCAAGGTTGGCACCCCGAATCCCATCATTTGGTATCAGAGCCGAAATGCTCCTTGTTTCATTTCTGTTATTTGTGTTTACTCTGTCGTTTGTCTTTGTTTTCATTTTGTTTCTGTTTACTAATCAGGATAACTCATTTACTTAAGGTTCATTTCTGCTTAGTTAGAACAACAATGTTATCATCGTTGTCTGGTTTGAGTTTCTTTGTGTTTTTGTTATCTGATTTCAAGTCTGTGTGTTTATGTTCGGTTTTGCTAACGAAAATGACCCATGTTACATGAGTTTCCATTCTGTCTATATATCCAGCAAGCATGTTTGTTTTTGTTTGTAAAATAATAATCCGTTTCCTGTGTTGATTTTCTGTTTGTATTTCGTATCTTCTTCTCTATTTAGGATGGTTAAAGAGTTTTGCATTTTTGGGTCAACATGTTTTCATTTGTTCTTTGTTGAGTCTGCTATTGCTACATGTTTAGTCTTCGTTTGCTTCTCTGCTTAGTTAATTAGCATTGTTCTTGTCTCTGTTTTGTTTGCTAACAAGGTTATCTTCGTTGCATGAATTTACTCTGCAAGAATTTGAATCCTCATGTTCTTTGTTAGTAAGCATTTTGTTTTTCCTGTGATAGTTCTTCTGTTTAGGAGTCTGTTCGCTTATCTTTGCTGCAGTCTGTTTTTAATCAGGTTTAAGGTGTAGCCGATAAAACTATTTTTATTTTGCTGTTATTGACATTGATGCTGCATAAAGCTTAGCATATTGATTACTGCATATCATTTCAGCATTTTTCTGTTGTGACGTGAAGCTTAAAGTATCAAAAAATCATTCATTTCATACCTTTTGTTGGCTGCAATCTACTCTATATATTCTGGTTGATGTTCTTATCGCGGAAGGATTAATAATCTATTTTCTTTGAATAGCCGAGAAGAACAAGTTATAAAACCATTCTGTTTTGCTGGTTGTTGTCCAAATTGTTGCATCAAACTATTGGTTGTCATTTAAAGATCATATTCTGAGTGCTGCTGCAATTTTGGTTTTCTAAAACAAAATTTCTGTTTCGAAATCAAAACTTTCTTGTCACAGAGGAACTATTATTAATTTGTGATTGAGCTTTTCTGCTATTCCTTGAATAATTATTTCTTTATCATTTGTTGATACTTGTTTGGATATTGAGCTTAGATTGTGCACTACAAGTTGGATTAATAATCTATTTTCTTTGAATAGCCGAGAGAACAAGTTAGAAAACTATTCTGTTTTGCTGGTTGTTGTCCAAATTGTTGCATCAAACTATTGGTTGTCATTTAAAGATCATATTCTGAGTGCTGCTGCAATTTTGGTTTTCTAAAACAAAATTTCTGTTTCGAAATCAAAACTTTCTTGTCATCGAGGAACTATTGTTAATTTGTGATTGAGCTTTTCTGCTATTCCTTGAATAATTATTTCTTTATCATTTGTTGATACTTGTTTGGATATTGAACTTAGATTGTGCACTACAAGTTGGAGTTTCCTTCAGCCCAAACTATTTTGTTCAAGTAATTTTAATTCCTTGTGCTGATTGCTAAGGTTGTTCCCTAAGCCAAAGCGAATTGTTCAAAGCTGTTCTGTTCTTATTGTTATTTTTTGTTATCATCTTGACTGGTTTTATTGGGATTAATCTATTTCATCTTGGTGGTAATTTATAATTTTGCATGATCCAGAACCAACTTGTTGTTGTTATCAATTTGTTTAGTATGTAATTCAAAGCATAAAACCAAATCTTAGAAGCCTGAATCTGTTTGACTTCTAACTTGTTTTTCTTGAACATGATTCTATTTGTTGTTTAAAATCAATATTTTTGCTGTTGTGATTTTCTGATCATTGGTGATCTGTTTCTTTATTGTTGTTGTGTTTTCACACTTTATTGATCAATTATTGCCACAACCATTATATAAATTTGTTTGAACGAATGCATTAAAGTTTAACATCTTGAATCTTGTCTTAACTTGTTGTTCTTATTGGATAAAGATGTTACAAATCTGCTTTGTTGAAAACTGAGTAAAAAGCATGTTTAAATAAATTTTATCATGTCTTGTTGCTGATTTTTTTCACCATTTTAGTGCCAATGTTCTCTGAAAATTTTAGGAACTAAAATGTGCTATTCTCTTGCATCAATTCGTGGTTAATT
The DNA here is from genome assembly GCA_022432975.1 of Begonia masoniana. NCBI lineage: Eukaryota > Viridiplantae > Streptophyta > Magnoliopsida > Cucurbitales > Begoniaceae > Begonia > Begonia masoniana. Next base: position 30,301,271 of record CM039515.1, on the reverse strand, counting down.
TCCTGCTCGTTAACTTTATTAACAATGCATGAAGAAACAAAACCTGTTTAGTTGTTTCTTAACGAATGTTTCTAATTTTCTGCTAAATGTTTGGATTATTTTTCTGCTTCTGCCTATCCTGATTTGATTCTGTTTCTCTCTTGAAAATGATAGCATGATATTCTGTTGAGATTTTCAGAATATTTGTTGTGATTTTTCATGTTCTATTTTAATATGCTAAATTGTTTTCTTCAAAATGAATGTGTGCTGAATTTCCTAGAAAAAAGTCCGACACTTTTAGAGCCTTCAAATCAATGTGTACTCGAATTCAACCTGAAAAAGATTGTGTTATCTTGAAGATTGTTCGAATTCGCAGTGACCATGGAAGAGAGTTTGAAAATTATGATTTCTCAGATTTCTGTAAACACCTAGGGATTGCTCATGAATTCTTGGCACCAAAGACTCCTTAACAAAATGGGATCGTTGAAAGGAAGAACCATACATTGGCTGAAATGACTCGAGTAATGCTACATGAAAGGGATGCTCCTCAAAAGTTCTGGGCTGAAGCTATGAGCACTGCTTGTTATACCATAAATTGTGTGTATCTCTGTGGCAAAACTTCTATGACACCCTATGAGATATGAAAAGGTAAAACTCCGAATCTCAATTATTTTCATCCGTTTGTCAGCATTTGTTTTATGTTGAATGACAGGGAACACAGGGGGAAACTAAATCCTAACTCATTATCGTCACATCAGTGGTTGTCTTAATGGAATCCCACCAAAATCGGGCATCGAGTGCTAAGTGGTAAGTCACCAACGCAACCTTCTCTCCATCCTCTATACTTGCGTAAGCCAGCATGTCCTCCATGGTTAGAATCCACTCCTCGGCTGAAGAGGGATCCGTAGATTACCCGTTGAACACGGGAGGTTGGAGCTTCTAGAAGAGTCTGCACAAAGCTATGAGAACTCAGCTAAATTTCAGCACGACATTTCACCCTTAGACTGATGGTCAGACAGAGAGAACGAATCAGATTCTGGAGGATATGGTCAGGGCTTGTGTGTTAGAATTTCAGGGATCGTGGAGCAGGTATTTGCCATTGATCGAGTTCTCTTACAACAATAGCTTCCAGGCTACCATCGGTATGGCTTCGTACGAGGCATTGTATAGTCGAAAGTGTAGATCTCCATTACATTGGGACGAGGTTGGCGAAGCTAGTATTGTTGGTCCCGAGATTCTACAACAAACGGCAGAGCAGATTGCCATTATCAGACAGCGTATAGAGATAGTTCAGAGCCTACAGAAGAGCTACGCTGACACGAGACGGAGGGAATTAAAGTTCGAAGAAGGTGACGAGGTTTATTTGAAGATTTCTCCGTTCAAGGGAGTTATGAGATTCAAAAGAAAGGGCAAGCTAGGCCCTCGATATGTGGAGCCCTTCCCTATTTTGAAGAAGATTGAGAAGACGGCGTATCGACTGTAGGTTCCGGCTTCAATGGAAGGTATCCACAATGTGTTTCACGTATCTATGTTACGGAAGTGTTTGCGCGATCCATCGCATATCGTGGAGGCAAGAGAAATCGAGGTACAGCCTACCTTGACCTATGTGGAGAAGCCGGTACGTATTTTGGAGCCTTCCATCAAGGTATTGCGCAACAAAGAAATTCCACTAGTTAAAGTCTTATGGCGGATCCACGACGTAGAGGAAGCTACTTGGGAGCGACAGCAGGATATGATGTCTAAGTATCCTGAGTTGTTTGTATGATCAAATTTTGAGGACAAAATTTTAAATAAGGTGGATGGAATGTAACACTCGGATTTACGGGATTTTTGTAATAAGTTAGATTTATTGGCGAAATAAGGAGATTTAGAAAAAAACCGAACCGTTAGCTAAATAATGAAACAAAGGACGAAACAAATAGAAAATCAAAGGAAGGGCAAAATGGTAATTTGCCAAGAGAAATTTTAATAAAAATCACATTTCCTCTTCTTCTCCAGCACTTCGCACGAAACCCCTTTGTGTTTTTTGCTCCAAGCGATTTCTCCTCTCGGCGTTTCTCCCTTCCGACGACGGTTTGTCCTCCGGCGACTCGTTTTCTTTACGATTTCTCCTCCGATTAACGCTCTAGGTAAGATTCTAAGGTTATGGAGCGTTAGATTTCGGTTTTTAGAGATTTAAAACGATTAGGTTCGTTTAGGGTTTTGCTAAAAATGTCGATTTGAGTTTGAAATCGATAGGGTTACTGTATTTATGAATATAATGGACATATTGGGCGTATTGGACGAAGATTGATCGATTCGTTGTGGAATATTAGGGTTTGATGAATTTTCGTGATTTTGGAAAACTCAGTTAATGAGGATTTTGTGGTGTCGAGCATGGATTGCTCGATAAAAAAATGCCTCAATGAGCTAAATTAGAGTTTTAGAAAAAATTTTTAGTTAAGGGTTTGTTAATTTGGACGTTTAACGGTTTAAACTCGTTTTAACGACAAGTGTTTTGAATTTTCCTTAGGTGAACAACGCTCGTGGACGGAACTTGAATTTCAACGGACACGAGGTAAGTTCTCGTGACTTACTATGGCCGATTGGCCTACACCGTACGTCGAAGTCATATTGAGGAAATCTTAGAGCTTGTTGTTTAATTGCTTTGGTTGGGGTAACTAGGATTAGTTGTTTACATAGGTTATGTTTTTATCGTCTTAGTGGTATATATGTTGTATGTTTACTTTATGCATTTTAATTGTTCATGCATCACGTCTTTTAAAATAGCATGAAAACGGATTTCTGCACGTGTTTAAGAAAAACATAAAATGAACTAATGAAAACTAATGTACGTAATCTGGTCACGACGGGATGAGGTTCAGACATGGTTGTTTACAGATGGAAGCATGTTTTCCCCCCGGTAGATGGAAAGGGCTGTCCAGCCGCCGGACGTGCCCTCTTCATCTGGTGAGAGTTGGCTCCGGTGACATTATGTTATGCCACGAAATGATTAAAATGTCTGTATGGTTTACGAAACTTATATGCACAACATGCATCTGCATTTACGAAACTTGCTGAGTCTTTAGCTCATAGTTGTCTGTATGGTGTAGGTGATCTAGATACAGGTGAGGACGAGATCCCTCCACCCGAGGAATGATCAGTTGAAGAAAGATGGCTCGTGGGAGTGTGCTGGCAGTCGGTGCGGTTTTGACCCGTGGGATGTAAGTAAACGTCTTGGGAACATTTCGGGATGTTTAGGATTGATGGTGGATTAGATAATATTTGTATAGTTAGAAACATTTTAGGATGCTTGGTTTCTGGATAGTTAATATTTGATATTTGGATGTGTATTATGGATAGTTCGTAAACATATATGTATATAATGTTCATTTTGATGTTTCTGGAAATGGAGAATGTTATTTTTAATGTTTTTGGAAGTTCTGAGTGAATGGTGTGTAAGTACAGGGGGAAATTGTGTGGGTTACGGTTAAGTGTGTAATTGATGTAAGTGGTAGATGAGCGGTGGACGTAAGTAGTAGATTCTGTCATTTTGTGATCGGCAGAAGTTTATATAAGTATTTGGTCAAAATCAATCGGCAGATGTGTTCGGTTACTGTTGAGCGGTGGATGTGTTTAATTGATGTAAGCAGTAGATTCTGTTGCTTTGTGATCGGCAGAAGTTTATATAAGTGTTTGGTCAAAGTCAATCGGCAGATGTGTTCAGCTACTGTTGAGCGGTGGATGTGTTTAATTGATGTAAGCGGTAGATGAGCGGTGGATGTAAGCAGTAGATTTTGTCGTTTTGTGATCGGCAGAAGTTTATATAAGTGTTTGGTCAAAGTCAATCGGCAGATGTGTTCGGTTACTGTTGAGCTGTGGATGTGAGCGGTAGAAGTGTACAGTGAATGTGAGCGGTAGAAGTGTATAGTGAATATGAGCGGTGGATGTGATCAGCGGCGGATGTTGCTTGGCAAAAGTTGAGCGGTGGATGTAAGCGGTAGAAGTGTACAGTGAATGTGAGCGGTAGAAGTAAACAGTGGAGGTGAGCGGTAGATGTGAATAGGGAAAATTTTAGGCTTGGGCCCTCTTTGCCCTCTGTTCAATTGGCCGATTCCTCTTTTGTTTTTCAAGGTTTTATTTAAATGATTTTCTTTTAAATATGGTTCAACGAGTATACTTTAATTTAAGGATTTAACGAAGGGGGTTCACTTGAGAATGTTTAAAAAGAAAAATTTTCACGGGAATTTAAAAATTTAGTTTAAGGGTCGCTACATTTTGGGTGATGATATGCTCTCTGATACCATATTTTGATATGATGATAATTGATATATTTTTATGATAATTGAAGTCACTATTCAGGGGGAGTTATTGAGATTATGGGTTATATTGATTTTGCCAAAAAATGCCAAAAGGGGAGATTGTAAATGCAAAGATTTTGCATATGTGTTGGCATTGATTTTTTGGCAATATATTTCTATAGAGATAATATTTTATTCCATTATTTTCTAAATTGATAATTTATTTCTTGGTGATCAAGAAATATTATATTCAGATTATTGGATGGATACATATTGCAATCATGAAGATTCTGTAGAAGAGAAAAATAAGAAAACAAGAATATTAGGAAAGTTATTGAAAAAGCTAAAGGCACTTGCTTTTTGAAAAAGTTTGTTTTGGTAAGCTGATTTGGTAGAGATTTAGTGAAATCTGTTGGGCTTCGAGATCACATAAATAATGGGATGCTTTCCTAATTTTTTGAATGAATATCCAAGTTGATAGAGATACTTTCCTAAAGTATCACACGGTGTGTCACTCAACCGAATTTGTTAAGATTTGTTTTCCTTAATTCTTGCGGCGTTATATCTAATTTGGTAACTGAGCTGAATCGAAGATATGGAAGCTGCCAATGATATTTAAAGCTTTCCTTTCTGTGAAAGCTTACAGACGACGAAGTTTTAATTTTTACGAGAGAAGGTTTCTTCGTTTTCCAAGCCGTCGCTTTTCTTTCACTCCCAACGTTTCTGCGTTTGGGTCTGTGATTGTTTTACACACTCTTCTTATGTTGTGGATTGCGTCGATTTATTGAGTGTGTTGAGTATTGCGTCCGAAGACAACTTGTTGGTGTCCAGACGGTGTTCCAGGAGGCAATCTTCTTTGTTCTTCATTGAAGCTCAGTCTCGGGAGGAGACTGCATCCGAACTCGAGAGGAGTTCTGTTTTTAGACAAGGGGAGCTTATCGTTCTTGATCATGGGCGAGGGGATCTTGCCATAACACGGATTCCGGGAGGAATCAACAACAAGGGGATCTTGTTGTTTTCTAGATCTCGGGAGAGGTCGATCTAAAGTCGAGGGGATCTCGCAAAAACAGTTTCCTTGGGGAAGTTAGCTAGAGGCGACGACAAAGATAAAATGGAGTCTTTATTTGTATAAGTCCAATTGTCTTGTAACTTTGTGAACTCAAAGAAATATTTTTATATCTGGGCGTGGCCCCGCAGATGTAGGCTGGTTGCCGAACTGCGTTACCAACCTCTTGTCTCATTTATTTCTGCATTTTTATATTGTCTATCATTGCATTAATATTCGGTGTCACACGAAGTTCCTTGTGTGACATCGCTTAACTGATCATAATCTTTCAATATTAATTAATACAATTATTAACTCTATAGTAATTCCACTAAATACCTAAAGTTGCACTCTTAGAATTATAAAGTATATTTACTCAAAGTAATATTCATTAATATAGTCATTACATATGTATTAATCCTCCACTAAGATTCGTAATAGAGCTAGGTATAAAATTCGTTAACCTCTCATATTATATTTTTATCATTGACTACCATTAGTTCTTAATTGAATAATTAATTCATAATAATTATGAATTTGTACTCTAATTATTCAATCTATGAACTAACAAACAAGGAAATCTTGTATTATGAATTTTATTGTATCAATGTTAGCATTCTCAACTATTCATTTAATTTATTCCCAAAATACAAGAATTTTGTAATGTAGCTCGTACAAAACTATACCGAGTAAATCAAAGAATAAATTAAAATGAAATAAGAGTCTACTAAATACAAAAAATTAAGATCATACATATATGACCATCATTATGATAAAATTAATTATTCTTTATTTAACGGATATTATAAGGACAATATAATTTAATTTGGTCACTTCCTATATAATCATATTATATAAAATACAATCACTTTATGTCACTACATATATAGTCGGGATGTGACTATTCGTTTTCAACGAAGGGAACTGTGTTTATGACTTTATTAATTTTAAAATCATATACTTCAAATATAAGTCATGGACTAATGTGATTATTTCTTTTTAAATTTAATCTCACATATATCAACATATATATAAATTTAAAATTACACAAATAATCAATGATTTTTCTTTGAATTTATAAAGCATATAGTATAATGCAAACATAAAAATTAATCATAAATATTATTTATTTATTTATTACATGCAATAAAATGTTCATAACATTTACTTGTTGGGTACATTATACCCAACAATTTATTGATCTCGTTGGTACATATATAACTTCGTATATAAACTATTTAAACATACGAATTAATTAAATCCATCTATCTATATCTATACACGTACATGAATCGCATTTCTCAACATAACTCTTCACGCGTACATGAATTATCACTTTCAATATACCTTCTCACGAGCACATGAACTAAAACAAAATTAAAATTAAGTTTATTTCTAAGATAAAGCATAGCAGCCTGACACATCTTTTCATGTAACGGTTTAAGTTCAATTAGTGGAATGCTTTAACTCATTCATTACTTGATTACCATAACTTGCAGGGGCAAGATGCACAAATCAAGTGGATACGTGTCGAATGATGAATGGAGGGAAGCGTCAAATTACCAAACTGAAAATCTGTGAAACCCCACAGTCGTTTGACACGTGCACGAATTACATTGAAGTAGAGAAACCAGTGTCACTATTTATGATCGTTTATAAAATTTGTCCTTTTCATATATTGTTGTAATCCGTTTATTCTTTTTCATAATTTATAATCCATCGTAATTATTATATCAATAGAATAACGATACGTCAGATTGAAAATTTCAAGTGGGTAAATATGTAATTTTTATATGTTTCACCCCGCTATGATCAAAGAAAATATTACAATCTATTTAAAGTACAATAACATTAAACAGAGAACGAGATTGATTAATTGAATCGAACGCTACCTAAAAAGCTTAATTTGGCATTTTTTTTCCTAATACCATGATTAGGGCTTTTAAATATTTGTACATTTTATGCATGTATAGTTAAATGCTCGAATAAGTTCGTTCATTAATAGGGTTTTAGTTGCTAGTACTTGTTTGACTGGACAACGAGCATGGTTAGGCATTTGTCACTTATAAATTTGTGATGTAATAGAACTATAGTCTAAACTAAGGATCATGCATGGTTGCATGTATGTCCTACTTGGTCATCTTGATTGAGTGGATCACAACACATCAATTAAAAATAAAATAAAATAAAATATTATTTATGTCAACAGATGGATTCAACCATGCAGTTGTCTGATTTTTCTCTAAATTTTGTTTTATTATAGAATATTAATGACAATCATGAATTTTCTAAGTGGATGCGTCACTACACTTTTTATATTTGTATTTATTTTATGCAAAAATAATTGTTAAATTAAGTAAATAATTAAGTCAATTTTGAAAGTTGAAGCTTCCACACTCGACTAATCTTTACTACGCACAATTATAAAATAAAAAATATAATAGTATTCAAATAGAAATCAAATTTGAAGTGTTCATAAGAGAAAACTCTAAAATCTAGACATTTTTTAGATTAGATTTTGAACCAAACTTGTTAAATAAGCTTTTTAGTTTTTAAGAAAAAATTTCACGCTTGGGAAACTATCATAATCTATTTTTGTAAAATTTACCAATTTCATATTAATAAATATCCCGAATAAATTTTTTTGTTGTTTTTCAAGGTCAATTTTCCCTTGTTGACTTGAAGTTTTCTTAATTCGTTAACTATTAGAAACGTATAAATTTTCGCTCAAATGGTCAAACTGGTAAAAATTGAGAGTTATTGTGTCACTCCCCAAAGGGGACCCGAGACAGAATGGAGAACGATCCAACTAGAAAACTGGACCAAGTCATCCAACAATTAAACTTAGTTTATTTTTGGGTAAAGTGCAATTTGGCCCCTACAACTAGGTGAAATGGACAATTTACACCGTAAACTTGAATAATAGGCAAAAACAACCTTAATGTATTGATAATGGGCAATATAGTCCATACCGTCATATTTTCAGTTAAGTTATCACATTTTTACACGTGTCTATTTTTTCTTCCCGAAATGCCCCTGCACTTGAGTCAGAATCGGAGCGAACCGGTTTGGTTCACTAATCAGAGCCGAAATTGAATCCTTATCTTCAAGTATGAACAAAGCTAGTTCAATAAGGGCCTTCTTAGCATGCCGAAATTGGCCCTCGCAGAGAGTTTTCTGATAATTTTTATCATTCAACGCGATGAAGACGATCTCTAACAGCTTCTGCCATTGCCTGAGCTGATCAATCCCATCCCGGATGGCATTATAGACATCAAGTGCTTTGACGCTTCGATCCAAGTATTCGGCAATAAAGCGGTCCATCGGAGGCTTGGAGATTTGAGATCTGTAACTGCAGAGAATCATTCTGAACTTTTCTTGGCAGCAAAGGAAAGCATCAAGAAGCTTTAAAATCCACGAGAGATAAAGCAGATCATCATTCCCAGCCGAAGACCAGTCTAGAAACAGGTCCATCACTTACTTCTGAAACGAATCGAGATGGACCTTCAATGACGAGGCCTCATGCGAAGCTTCCATCGAGTGAATCTTCTCACGCTGTAAACTCAAAACCGATCGACCAAAACCCTCAAAATTAGCAGAGGAACCTTAACAATCCGTCACTGGCATTCTCACATGGAAGAGGAAAGTTTCATAAAATCCACTAAAACACAATCAAAATTCCACCAATCTGAAATAAAAAAAATCCTCAATAATTGAAACCTATCTTTCAATCCAAAAGCAAGAAAATCGAACTCTGCCAAACAATTACCGAAGAAAGTGTAATGCCCCAATTTAAAATCCCCGATTTGAAATCCTCATTTTGAAAATCCTAGAATTTTTTCCAAATTGATTTGAAAATCGAGTGTTAAATCATAATTTAAACATTAATTAAAAACTTCAATTTTGCGGAAGCTTTGTAATAAATTTATCAAAATCTTGAAACCATCGCATAATTAAAACCATTTATGAGACTTTATTTAATGATAAAAAAATTCAACATAATTATTCCAAAATTTTAAATTGAAATAAAACAATAAATATTGTTTGAAAAACTAAAGCATACTAATTCAAATCATTTTCTTCAAATTCAACAATATCTTCTTCTTCTGTATGCTTGCTTGCCACTGGAGGGTTCTCAATCGCAGCTAGTTCTTCCTCAGATAAAAATCCACCTACATCACAAATTAAACTATGAGAAAACTCAAAAAGGGGAAATACGTGCAATTTACAAAACTTTTACTTATACTTTTACCAAATCCTGTTAACAGTTGCATACTGGTTGAAAACTCAACCAACTTTTAAGACTTAGTCATCTCATTGTTGTTCAGGCTTCGTCAACTTTTACTTTTACTTTTAACGATCAAGCTCACCATCTCACTGTCGTTAAGGCTTTTGCTATCACGTCAGTACATATGTTCAAGCTCACCATCTCACTGTCGTTTAGGCTTTTGCTATCACATTTTCCGTCAATTCCATCATTTTCATACACATGCAAATATCCTACCCATTTTATCTTTTAAATAATTCTATGTTGATACTCTAACATATGTGCTCAATTATCGAAAACGTGTGATAAAATAAAACAATAATAAGGAAAATAATATTTATCATGTGATGTAGGGCTGTAGCCAAAACGTTGCAAAACATTGTATTTGCATTTACTTGGATTCTGAGAAATAAGTGTTTATCGGGATATCCAAAAATTCCAAAATAATATCCTGCTCAAATAAAATCTTTGATATTAATATCCTACTTAATAAATCCAATTTCAAAGAAATTTGAGCAGAAATTTCTTACGTTGTGTTATTAGGTCGGATCGGATCGGTTGGATCGATTAGGATTGAATCGGACGGTTCCAAAATCTTTCCTACCTAATATTAAAATTCCACTTAAATTATTCCAACTTTAGAAGAATTTGGGCAGAAATTCCTTACCGGTTAAATTTTCGATCGGTCCGGGTTGATTCAGGTTGAAATTTGGTCTGGGTCCGGTTTGGGTGAATAGTGACGGGTCGGGTCGTGAACAGTGTCGGGTCGGTGAACAGTGCAGGTCCGGTTCGGGTCGGGTCAATTTTTGAAATGCTGGACCAGTTCGGTTTGGTTCGCTGGATTGCTTGGTCTTTTCAGGTTTTTAAACAAAACCCGATCCTTCTTCTTCTTCGTGGGTTCTGCTAAGGGAAAGAGGGAGTGTGTGAGACAGAGAGAGAGATGAAGAACCAGAGAGGGAAGGAGAGCACGACAGAGGAAAATGGAGCGAGAGAGAAGGGATCTTACTCCGATGGGTCGCCGACGGAGTCAAGGGAGCTTCGTCGGAGCTTCAGTCGAGGAGTTCCTTCTCGTCGGAGGCTGAACGGTGGTCGGAGCTCGCTGTTTCAGAAGACCGAGAGGTAAGTCCTTCTTCCTTTCTGAAGAACTGAGAGGGAGATGAGAGCTGTGGGGTGAATTCTTCCATCACCAGAGCCCTCTATTTATAGGGGGAAGGTTCACCCCCGCGCCTCCATGAAATCCGCCATCTCCACGGATTTTTCGAGCTGCAACAGGTTAGCTCGGATTTCTCGTCTGCAGAATCCGAGCTTCCTCTTGATTCTGGATGACTTCCAGATCACATACATTCAGATTGAACGTCGGATTTTCAAAGGAGAATCCGACTGGTTCTCTGAAAATCTGATTTCAATTCGGGTTTGTTGAACTTCAAATCCAAACTTCTTTTGTCTTTGGTTGATTTTTTGGGTTAAGTTCATCTAATTTACCTTGATTTTATCTGATTTTTATCAAAAAATTACGTTACAAATTTATTTTGATTTTGGGAATTTTCAATTTGAATATTAAAATTTCAATATGGAACCCTACATTGTTACAGAAAGAATAAGCAAAAATGGTGGGGGTGAGGAGATGAAGAGGAAGAAATGGTGAACGAACCGGTTCGTTCTAGTTCTAAACCGGTTCTGACTCAAGTGCAGGGGCATTTCGGGAAAAAAAATAAACACGTGTAAAAAACGTGACAACTTAACTGAAAATATGACGGTATGTGCTATATTGCCCATTATCAATACATTAAGATTGTTCTTGCCTATTATTTAAGTTTACGGTATAAATTACTCATTTCACCTAGTTGTAGGGGTCAAATTGCACATTACCCTTTATTTTTATAATAGTAACATAAGACTTACATGACAAATAAAAGTCGAGGCTCAAACCAAAAGAGCTAAAATATAGGTCCATTAGTACATCTAAGATAATACATCGATATATGTCTAAAAATAAATGTGTTGGATAAAATAGATTTATAGCGAACATTAATATAATAAGAAATCTTCTAGCTGAGTCTATTCCTGAATCGACATATGGAGATTCTCCTTATTAAATTATGAAAGAGGACTGTCGTTCGGAGTGAGTCGACTAAACTCAATAGAGTCATATTTTATTTCCAGAAGTCATGTTCAACTTTAATAAATTAACAGTAATTAAAAATCGAGTGAAAATGGAGTCACTCACAGTCTCCGAACACATCATGATTTTATGCATTAAAATTAAAAACGACGATACTCGACGATCACAAATGTAACGACCCTTACCCGTACCCTAATATTTTTCGTACAAATTTTTTTTTTAAAAATTGAAATCGAAATTTAATCGTCCGAAAACTAAATTGAAATTGGTTTAAATAACAACTTAAAATGATTTAATTAACATTAAAACAATTAAAATACAACATTATAAAAATCTCTTCTTTTTTTTTTTTTTGTCTTTCGCTCAGCGGCCAGAGAAGGTGGCGATTGCTCGCCATCTTCATGGCGAGCAATCGCCATTAGCAATCACCAAAAGGTGATTGAAGATGGCGAGCAATCGCCGTTAGGCGATAGCTCGCCATTAGGCGAGCGCCCATCGCCTGGCGATTGCCATTGGCGATCGCCAAGGCAAATGTGGCGATTGCTCGCCATTCTGTGGCGAGCAATCGCCACGCTCTCTGGAAATTTTCCAGAGAGCGCCCCTTTTTCTATCCCCTCATTTCCCTTCCTCCATCTATTCCTCACACCCTGTACTTCACACACTCAACACCAAAACACAATACACTCTTCTTTCTCATTTCTTTTTCACAATATTTTGCATACATTTCACAAACACTTCCAACTCGAAATTTTACTATAACACGCACACATTGCACACGATATCACTCACCCATTCACCGACTCCAAATACATTTAAAATATAACTAAATTTCAAGAAAACGAACCGCATGGTTCCGTTTATAAGTTTAACTTTCCTCCTGTTTGAAAAATACCAAAACATCATAAATACTATCCAATCCAGACATCCTAAATATTGACTATACAATTCTTTTTATCTATTCAAATCCCAAAACATTACCTATGTCCCCACGGGTCAAAATCACGCTCCGACTGTCAGCGCACTCCCACGGGCCTCCTTCCTCAACATGCTCATACATCAGGCGGAGGGACGTCTTCCTCACTTGTCTCAAGGTCACCTACACCATCGAATTTAACACGTGAGCTAGAGGCTCAGTAAATCTAAGTGAATGCAAATGTATGCTATGCTATGCTCTTTTAAACTATGTATTCTTTGCATTTCTTTTCTTTTCTTTTCTTTGGGTTTCTCTGGGTCACTCGGGGCTTCACTCTCATTAGATAGGAGCGGCACATCCTGCGATTGGATAGCCCCTCGGATCTAACCGGGGGGAAAGCATGCTTCCTCCGACAGCCATGCCTGAACCACCGCACCCGGCGTGACTATCTCTGTGTTCATTTACGTACTTTGTTTACCTTTTTCCGTGTAAAAGCGCTTTGAAATTCATTTTGCATGCGTGCTTAGAAAATAATGCATGGACGTGCTCAATACAATAATTAAAGCAAGTAGAAACATACAAAATTAAACTATCAATTAACGACTTAACAAACCATAATTCTAACTACCCGTTCCAAACTACCCAAGCATAACATATCTCCAATTTCCTCGATCGACTCAATTCGTACGGTGTAGGCCAAGACGGCCAAACAAGTCACAGAGACTTACCTCGCGTCCGTTGTACACCGAGCTTCGTCCACAATTGTTTGTTCACCTATACATTTCACAATACACGACATTAAATCGAGTCTAAATAATCAAACTCCAAGAATTGCTAACTCCTAACTAAAGAAAATTCCCTAAAACTCTAAAACACCTTATTGAGGCATTTCATCGAACAACTTGCACTCGAGAATCACCAAGTCTCCATTAATGGAGTTTTCAATTCCTCCAACCACCAAAATCTCAACAACTTCCATTTAATTCCAACAACTTCAATCAATAACCATAAATACGCCTCTCATAGCCATAAATACGGTTATCCTATCGATTTCAAACTCTATTTTACATTTCTAACGAAAATCCTAACGAAACCTAATTGTTTCAGACCCTAGAAATCGATATTTAACGTTCCAAAAGCTTAGAGCCTTACCTAGAGAGTGATGACGGAGTAGAAACGGGAAGGATCGAGTCGCCGGAGGAGAAGGATCGTCGACGTTGAAGAGAATCGCCTGTGGAGAGGAGAACGTCGCACGGTGAGGGAGAGGGAAATGAAGTTGGCGTGAGTGAGGGGAAAATGAAGGTGTTTTTGAATTTTAATTAAAACTTTGGGTTTGCAATTTACCAAATCGCCCTTCCACTTAATTTAAATTTCTTCTTCCAATTGTCTCGTTATTTAACTAACGATTCTATTTTCTAAAATTCTCATATTTTACCATAAATTCCAATTTATTATTACGGCATCGTCAAAACTTTCCGTTCGCAAAACGAGCTTAACCTGTCGTACTCACAAAATGGCCGTATATATTGGAATAAAAATAAATCCCGTAAAGCCGGGTGTTACAACAAAAGTCTCAAAAAATACCCTAATCAGGTTTAAGATTTTGCGTCCAGGAACACGACACAGTCAGTTGTCTCATTACTCTAGTTAAAATAAGTTTTTTATGTCAAAAAATAAAAACGTGCATAAAAGAATATATGCAGTACAATAAAACAATAATAAGGATTTTTAACAACTACTTAATAAAATAAAATAATTAAATTATTAATTAAAATACAATGTGCAAAAACTGAACATAAAATAAACATTTACCTCAAGCGGGCCTACCACTGACCAAAACACAATAATCCAAGTCCAACGTCCAAGAGTTCAAATTTTAATTTAATTATTGGACACTTAATTAAAAATAAAATTGTAAATTTTTGGACCCTAAACCACTGAAATTTTTCAACTCAAAATTCTGTCCACAACCGGCTCCTCTCTTCTTCGTGAATGACAATATATCATCAAAATTAATACGGAAGACTCACTTTTATAAACCCTACGCCCCACCTAAGATAAGTAAACATGCCTAATTCTTGTTGGATTTAACATGAAAACCTGATATTGGACCAAACTTTATGTTATGGCCTAGCTCTAACTAGGACAATTGCTCAACAAATTATCCATTGGATCAAACTTGGATCTGGATTAAGTCCCTTCGGCTTGATCCAATGATGAGGTCAACTTACCACCTACAAAACCCTAGATGCTTTGTGATTTGGGTTTTACAATTTGTCACCTTCAGCCTATCACACTTCCATTGGTTAAGATTTTAATGTTGCTATTTTTCTTGTTAGTTTAATTCTATTCGAGACGAACGACCGTCAACAAAAGGGTATCTGTACCCGAAACAGACACAGGTTTTACGTTAAAAAGCAAAAGGTTAATTTTCTGGAATTGCATTATTTCTTAATTTATTTGTTTTCTTGGAAATGAAGACACGTATGCTTTTTAGGTATGAGCAATGGGACATATAAAGATGGAAGAATGTGGATAATAGCAATGCATGCATGCAAATTGTAGATAATAACACCACTATTATAAACCTTAACCACAAGCTGTACTTCTCTCCCTTACTTTCCTCTATAAAATAGTAGCTCTCCTCCTAACCTCATTATCCTTGTTATTTTCTCTCTCTCTCTGTCTCTCTCTCTCTCTAACTGAGAAATTATGGATAAAAGACCATGCCAACCTTCTCAAGATGCTGAAGTGAGAAAAGGACCATGGACTATGGAAGAAGACTTGATTTTGATCAACTACATAGCAAATCATGGAGAAGGTGTATGGAACTCCCTTGCCAAAGCAGCTGGTAGGTTTTTCTTTTTATTTTCCTTACCATATGATATAAATGGATCTTTCTATTTACTCTACGTGTTGTCGCTCAGGGCTTAAACGTACCGGAAAGAGCTGTCGACTCCGGTGGCTAAACTATCTGCGACCTGATGTTCGGAGAGGAAATATTACAGCAGAAGAACAACATTTGATCATAGAACTGCATGCTAAGTGGGGAAACAGGTGAAACTAGAATATAGAACTCGTTAAATTTGGACATGATTTCTGATCCCAATCTATCATACCTTTGAAACTCATATCGTTGGAAAATTACTTGGATCGACTCCATGGAGTTCTAACGACGCCAAGTTATTTTACAACATGGATTCTGACAATTCACAGCCACAGAGAAGATTTCAACACATGTTTGTAAAAGTTTATGCTCAGAAACATTCCTCTGCATGTTCTCTTCTTCCATTTTTACAACTTTTTTCTATAAAAATTGACTGTTCTAATGATGATTTCCATCCATGCGTAGATTTGAAGAACATGGGGTTTCTTCAAAGCTGTGCAGAGTTTCTCTTTTCAGCCGTCTTCTTCTAAATATTCTAGATTTTCTTACTCACTAAACCTGGGAAAATCAACTACTTGAGCCCAAGTACACGTAGAAACACCAGCTATCAAACTTTTGTACGAATTACAACTTTTTTCCCTGGGTCCAAATTAAAAATAATCATTTTAATTATTTGATCAGATCTACCCAACTCTTGAATCCTTATAAATGTCTGTTTTTCAAGAAAGAGTGGGATTCCTTTTAAAAATTAGAGAGGTTTAGAGTTTTTTTGGATGTATTAGCATAAAGTTTGAGTTTTGGGTAAGGCTTATGATTAACAGAGAACCTCTAATCACGATATATTTTAAGAAGAAAAGTTAGATTAAGTCCATATAAAACAAACAAATTAAGTTAAATCATTGAATAAAGATGTGAAAGCGTTGTCAAGTTTGCTAAAAAACAAAGTAGGCAATTCTTTATATGGGAATAGAGCTTGTCGTGAATGGAAGCCAAAGTGAATGAAGCCATAAAAGCTTTCCATTTTCAGCTAAACCCACGACAGTTGGTCACATGTAAACTCTTCATCTGATGAGAAAATAAAAGAAAAAACCCCAGTTTGCTTTGCTTTGAAGTAGACCTAAACCATATTGTTTTGGCTCTTTTAAGACAAGGGCCATGACCTTTTTTTCTTTTCAGAGAGTGATGGGGGCAAAGCCACTCCAAAATGGACATTTTTTTTTTGTGTTTATTTTTAAAAAAATAGTGAAATAGTTTTGAATTTCTGAATTATTGTTTCTAAAGGCATGCATAGTTTCGAAAATAAATGGTATTTATTCATTAAATAATATAGAGAAGTTTACTACTCAGGAAAGAGAACAAGTTATAGGAAGAGGACAAACTGTAGGACTTTTTACCTGTCTCTCGTCCTGTGTTTTGCAGCAAAGTTTCTCTGCAATGGAGTCCAAGTGGTTCTTCTAATTTTTTTTAACCAATTAGCAAAGTTCGAGCAGCTTCCAACTCACAAAATCTTTGACCCGG
The DNA here is from genome assembly GCA_022432975.1 of Begonia masoniana. Classification (NCBI taxonomy): domain Eukaryota; kingdom Viridiplantae; phylum Streptophyta; class Magnoliopsida; order Cucurbitales; family Begoniaceae; genus Begonia; species Begonia masoniana. The sequence continues at coordinate 30,284,260 of CM039515.1, read as the reverse complement.
CAACTCAAGAATGGTTTGAGTTGCTTAAATAAAGAAGTTCTGGGTGGTAGACATTGATTTCTGGCCACGGAACATGACATGAATTGAAACACGATTTGAATTACAAAACGTGGTTTTTGATTTGCAGTTGCATTTAGAGCCATTCGTTTCCTAAAACAAACACGTCTTAGAATGTTAGGTTTTTTTTTTTTTTTCTTAGTTCATCCTTGTCTGTTTGTTGTGGCTTACCTCTCCCTTAGCTACCCATCGTTTCCCTTTTTCTTGTCTGTTTTTAGATAAACTATCTACTGTCGTGATAGATTGTAAAAGTGTCGTGAACTGTGTTGATATGTTAGAAGTTGTCTACAATTTATCAGCCTGTTCGTGGCAATCCGTTTAGGCAAGAATGATTCTGAACTTAGCTAGGAGTAGAAAAGTTACACAATCTCACGTCGTTTAGTAAAAGCATAGTGAAGATAGAGTGTATATCAATACATTAGTAGAGTTTTCTTTCTAAACTAACAATACGGACTTTGAAGTAAGATTCAAAAAATAAATCTGTACTAGTCTCGACTTAAAACTAACAATATGTTGTTGACGGAAGTGGGACTTCACCGTTCATGTTTTTTTTTTTTGAAAAACACATTTTCTCTCTCTTCTTTATTTTACTCTATTTGCAATGTAGGTTTTCATGTAGGAAACACAAGGATTAAGGTGATTAAACATTGAGTTCTTAAGTACAGGAGTAATTTCTGATATAACTGTAGAAACCAAGCACACAAAAGGCCATTTCATTGTACCTTTCTATTTAATTATTCATTCAGGTGGTCCAAAATTGCAAAGCATCTCCCGGGGAGGACAGATAATGAAATAAAGAATTACTGGAGGACTAGAATCCAGAAACACATCAAGCAAACTGAGAATTTTCATGGACAAAGTAGTTGTTCGGAATCAAATGACCATGCTAACATAAATCTAGCTTCCGGCTCCGGAAACCCAGTAGAAGCCTACCCTCCCCGGTCATATCAAGTGAATTTCGACACTTATCTGACTCCATTGCCGGCTCCAGTAGAATCTAACGACAACTATTGGAGTATGGACGAGTTGTGGTCACTGCCGTACGCTTAATGGATACAATCGGAGTGTTTTTAATGGATATTCAAATCTTGGTTTGGATATCAAGATCAAACATAGGTTTGTTTATATTATGGAACCCTCCAACTTCTATTACATACAATTATAAATACTGAAAGAGTGTATTAGTTGGCTTGTCATGAATTAGAGTGGATATGCTATAGTTTGTAAATCAGCTTCAAATGGGACTTGGTCTACAATAAATTTTATTTTTTATTTAATGGATGCAATACCAATTATACTATAGTTTAATATCTTCATATGGCAACAACATGAGTAATAAATTGATCAATCTATTTTTTAACGAGTAATACTATATGTTATTCTACTCTTTTAAAATATTCTTTAACGTATCAAAAAATGATTGGTGCAATTAATATAATAAATTATAAATATTTAATTTATTATATTCATTGCATCACTCATTGTTTGACACCTCAATGAGTTTTTTAAGATAGTAGAATAAAAAAGTAAACGTAACATTATTATTATTATTATTTTATACTAAAACAACACTTAATGGCTTGAAAAACTTAATTTTTAATTAATAATTAATAAAAATAAGAAAAAGGAGTAGAGAGATAGTTTGTGGAATGTATTAGGTAATGGGATGCATGGGCAATTTAATAGTTGAAGAAGGAAGAAGACGTAGGCCTAAATCTTGCATTGCTAACACAAGCAAAAGCCATTCACTACCATCTACTTCACATGATCCACTTCTTTGAACATGTTACCACGTGTCCTTTTCCACTTTTCATCTCTTTCCATAAAAGTCTACTTCTTTCATTTGTTTTAGTTTTCAAGTGAATCTTTATTACTTTATCGTATTAAAAGAAAACTTGGACCGGTAAAAACTCGAGCTCCATCGTATAGTAAAATGTTGTCAACTTTAAATTTAGGTCTGCACAAGTTTATTTTTTGATTTCATCTCAAAATATCTTGCACTAGTTGAAGAGTAAATCTTTCATATAAATCATTCACCGAGGATATGCTACTATGGTTGATCCTGATCTTGGGCCACTCAAGCCTAGGACAGACACCAAAGTACCAAACAGATTTTGGGTGAGTAAACTCTAAACGATGTATGTCTTCGTGTTACTTTTCTACCTTTGCTTCTCGTTGTTTTGCCAAAATTTTTGATTTTTTGTGTTGTTAGAATGTGTATAAGGTTAACTTTGTAATGTGCGACTTTTGAAGAAATTCGTTATTTGTTTTCCCAGTCCTCTAAGTAGGGGTGGGCTCGGTCCGGGTCGATCCGGTTCCAAGACGGAACAGGAATCGGCACGCACCTTTCGGGATTTTTATCCCGATCATGAAACCGGTCATTTCGGTCTAGTCCCGGTTTGGTACCGGTTCCTCCAAACAAATTTTGATTTTTTTTTTTAAATTAAAAAAATAAAAATAAATCGAAAGAATGAAAAATAAAATCAACATATATTAATTCAACTATCTATAATTAAAATTAAATCTAACAAACTTAATACAACTATCTATGATTAAAATTAAATCTAACAAACTAAACTCAACATTTAAAATTAATCCAACTATGAACAATCTAACATACAAATTAAATCCAACTATCCAACATTAAAATGAAATCTAAGAAACTAAATTCAACATCTAAAATAAATCCAACTATCTAACATACAAACTAAATCCAACTATCCAACATTAAAATAAAATTTAAGAAACAAAATTCAAGATCTAAAATTAATCAAACTACTTTAAAAATATAAACAAAATAGTAAATTCAACTAAATAATCAATTTCATTACAACTTCCAAGCAATCAATTCCAAACTATTAGAGATAAACATGTAAAACAAATAAATATTAGAATGTTTAAATATTCTTCTATAGTCGTGATAGTACTATTTTCGAAATCATCATCAATGATATTAGAAATTTAGCATATAATATCTTTAACACTTTGGGAGGTTAGAGAACAACAAAAGGCATCAAAAACACGACCACCACAACTAAAAACAGATTCTGACGCCATCGTAGAAATTGAAATGATCAATATATCTTTCGCAATTGCACTCAAAACTTGATACTTATCAGAGTTCAATATGTCAACACTGTTTGATTTTTTTTTTTAATTTTTCGGACAAATATTGATCAATCTCTCACATATTACTTTCATCATTTCTTTCAGAAGAATTTCCACTAAAGAACAAAGTGTACACTGCAATTAAACAAGCTTGCACCAAAGAACTCATTGACTTTGGAGACCTTTGTTGATTATTGCTGCTACTTGTAGTCTGGCCTTCATTGGTTGTATTACCTTTATATTCGGTTTACAATTTTCAATTACATCATCTACCTGTTTTGAGTATTGTGCAACTTTTTTACTACTAAATAAAATGGCTAAACAATGCCGTAAAAATCTTGTTTTGCAACTTGGATAAAAAATAACAACAACACATACAAGCATGTTTGTTTTTTTTTCAAAAGATTCTTAATATTTATCAATATCAAACTTCTTTGGGTAAAGTGTAATTTGACCCCTACAACTAGGTGAAATAGACAATTTACACTGTAAACTTGGGTAAAGTACAATTTGGCCCCTACAACTAGGTGAAATGGGCAAATGGGCAATTTACACCGTAAACTTGAATAATAGGCAAGAACAACCTTAATGTATTGATAATGGACAATATGGCCCCTACCGTCATATTTTCCATCAAAAAGTAATATTTTTTCACTTGTTCATTTTTTTTTTCCGAAATGCCCCTCACTAGACCGAACCGAACCAGACCGGTTAGACTAATTGCACTTTGGTTTTTTATTTTTTTTAATTTTATTCATCTGTCTTCTCTTTTCCAAGAAATATGATTTAAAAAAAATAAATAAATAAGAGTGGAATTAGCTGAACCGATCTGGTCCGGTTCGGTCCAGTGAGGGGCATTTCGGAAAAAAAAAATGAATAAGTGAAAAAATGTTATTTTTTGATAGAAAATATGACGGTATGGGCCATATTGCCTATTATCAATACATTAAGGTTGTTATTGCCTATTATTCAAGTTTACGGTATAAATTGCCCATTTCACCTAGTTGTAGGGGCCAAATTGCACTTTACCCAAGTTTACGGTGTAAATTGCCCATTTCACCTAGTTGTAGGGGCCAAATTGCACTTTACCCAACTTCTTTTGCATCTCGATGACTATTCTTCTTAGTGTTATATTATCACCGTTAGCATATGTCTCAATAGCAATCTTCAAATTACAGACTTCACTTACGTACATATTCGATATAATATGCAGAGAAGCAAAAACATTAAGTGTCATAGTATGAAATGTCTCTAAGAATTTTATGTATTCTCGCATGCATAACCAATCTTCAGTTGTGAGTGAACCTTCTCCTCCCATTTCATGCAAGAAAGAGCTATCATTCTCTGTTAATTTTTCAAAAGTCGTTACATACTTTTCAGCGTTTGCCAACATAAAAAACGTAGAGTTCCAACGAGTAGGAACGTCGAGCAACAAATTACTTCCACAAGTAAACTTAACCACATCAACGCAAGCTTTGAACTATTACAATCTTTTCTGAGAAGACCTTACGTACTTAACAACTTTTCGTAACCTCACTATGGATTCATTATGTTCTTTCAAACCATCAGAAACGATCAAATTTAGGATATGTACAAAACATCTCATGTGCATATAATCGCCATTTACAATCAACCTTTTCAAATTTTGAATTGTCTTCATCAAATAAGAAATAACAACGTCGTTGGAAGACACATTGTCAACGGTTACGGTTGTAACATTTTCAATCTCATAATTGAGCAAATATTTTTCAACTTCCTTACCAATATATTCACCTTTGTGATTGAGAATCAAATAAAAATTCAATATCTTCTTTTGTACATTCAACTATTGATCAATATAATGACATGTCAGCACCATGTAATTCAAATTTTGAATAGATATTCATGTGTCAGTGGTCAAACATCCCTCTGCGATGTTGTAAAAAAACACTCCTTCAATATGGTTCTTTCTTTCTGAAATATGTTGTGAATATCTCTTGCTATTGTTATTCTAGATGACATAATAAACTTGGGATTGAGTTACAGAAAAAATGTCCTAAAATCAATTTCTTCCACCACTTTAGTAGCAATTCATCCAAGATAATCATCTTTGCGAGAAATTCTCGAGCAGCCATTATAGTAAATGTGGGTACACCAGTAATCTTGCTCTTATTAGTTCTAAAGATCAAAATTTTTTGTCTATTGTCTAAATTTCGTGAAAACTTCTTACATATTTTAATATGCTATATTAAACTTGAAGTCTTTTTTTTTTTCATCAGGTGTGCTACATAAATTCGTCCACAATAATTATATTTAACTGAATCAGTGTTTGGCACCTTACTATAGTAATTTCAAGCTAGAGACTTAGCTCTTTTCGATTTCACATATGAATTTTCACTATGAGGAGTATTCATCCTACCGTGAAGTAAAAATACATTTCATACAATTAATTTTCTGTCATATTAAACATAACTGTGTAAAAGAGTTTAAAGAACTTGACAAATTTCTATGGAAAAATTAATTGAGGAGAATAACTTAGTTAATACAATAAATGAAAATCTTCTTGATGACTTGAAAACTATCAACAATATCGACCATCGAGCATATAATTCTATCTGAAAATTTGAATAAATCAATGACTCTTACCAACAAAAGTAATTCCATTTCTTAAAAGAAATATCGCAACAAACAACATAAATCACTAATCAGTATACTTGCAGAAATCACTAATCAGTATTTTGTTTTTTGAAATATCGCATCAGACAATATAAATCACTAATCAATATACTTGTAAAGTGTAGCTCTATCTATATTCACCAAACGAAGTCCTTCGACAACAAACAATAAATGCAACTCTTGGCTCTTACCGTCGAGCATTGGCCGAAGATGGAGTGCGCGGGCCTCGAAGAGGCGCAGTGTTTCGATTCAGCAGAGGCTAAATGGCGATTGGCGTCCGGTGACGGGGAATGCTGAGTTGTTGACTGCTCGACATGAGCACTAAGCATTGTTGTGTGCGTTGCTGCGTGCTGAGAGTGAGCACTGAGTAGTGAGCACTGAGCACTGAAGTTGCTGCGTAGTGCGTGAGGGCTGAAACTTGAGAGTGAGTACTGAAGTGAAGAGTGAAGGCTAAAATTGCTGATCAAGCCCTAATTTTGATTTCAAATCAAAAAACGAGTCTGGTTCTTCACGGGATTTCGAGATTTTTGTATCTAGACCGTGAACCGAACCTAGATAGATAGTTTGTTTGGTGGAAGGACCGGTCCCAGACCGAACATCATGGAGAACTGACCAAAACCAGACCGAAAACTTTCGGTCTGGTCCGATTTCGCGGTCCCGATCCAATTCTGCCCACCCTACCTCTAAGTTAGGCAACTAAACATAGAAATTTATAGCATACCAACCATTAAACTTTAGGACCCAACTCTCTCAAAGAAAGGAATAGAGGACTTCATTTTTACCACACCTCCTCTTATTTCTCCACTTTCTTGTATTGGAAAAGAGATGGAAATGGGGAGATGATTGATGGCCAATTTGTTGCCATTACAAAAGGGCTCCTGGCTTTGTATCCACACATTGGCTTTTCAATCACGTGTTTAATGTGCTCTAATATTCAATTTCTTGCCACTAAGTGATAAATACATATGTAAGATAAGGAAAATTCACATGATGGGTCGGCCACGAACTTCAAAATTATCACAATTCTTTACCGAAATATAAACCTTTATCATTTGTGTGTATATATCTCTTGATTATCTATGACTATATCTCGCATTTCTTGCATGCTATGCCCTATTTATCGCTCTCTTGTGCATTCACACAGACATATACACGTGTATACACATACGTGTCCATACACATCTGTCTCATTTGTATAAGTCGCAGTGTTATATCCACATGCAAATTGATCATGTCACTTTGAGGGTGGAAGTAATGAAACATGTTCGAAGGGTAAGTGTGTGACTGAAATTACTACAATGGAAGATGGGCCATACCCAGTTCTAGTGGACCCATCTTTAAGGCCCAATTTGTTTGTCTCTTAGGAGGGATCTTTGCAACCAACAAGCCCATTTTCCAAACCTATATTAACATAAGCTATACTTCAATGACTCCTATTGTTTATGTTTCAAAGCATAACTCCCCACTTGTTTTGTGTAGTTTTTACATGATTTATTGACAGGGTAATCATGTCATGGCAACGTGTCTTCGAGAATCATTTACTCTTATCATTATTTCTCCCAGAAACATATTACGATTGACGTGCGCTGTGAAGATGATTTGTGGGGAGAAGAGGTACGGAGAAGACGGTCGGGTTTAAGAAAAGTATGGCCAATCATTCGTGATAATTGAAGACAGAGGATAAGTTGAAGACGAAGAAGATGATAATACAATACGTGTGTGGTAGAGGGAGGGGACGAAGCAGCCTCCCACCATTTCTGACATTATCATCTTCTTTCTTCGTTCAATCTCGTCCGTTCGATCATCATCCTCACCGTTCGTTTCTCCATCATCGCCACTCCCAATGATAATTTGTTATCCTCTTCTTTGCGGCGAGATGAAAGGCCACGTGGTGAGCAAAAGAGAGGGCCCCGCTAATTGGATTTTTATTGACGGTCACGATTGATTATTTGGTCAAAGTCCAAGTTCAAAGGATATTTAAGTAATTTCGCCACAGAGTCTTTCTTCTTGGGGTTTGATTCTGCTGAGAGCAAGCAAGCTCTGTTGCTTCTGAAATCCCAAAAGGAGTCGAGGGAGATGGGGAGGGCATTTGTTTATGTTATTCTTGGAGGAGGAGTAGCAGCTGGCTATGCTGCTCTTGAATTCGTCAAGAGGGGACTCTCCCATGGTGAACTCTGTATAATCTCCGAAGAACCAGTGAGCTTCTCTCTCTCTCTCTCGCTATTGATTGATAATATTTCGTTTGTTTGTGGGATTATTTTGCGAAATTAGGTGGATGATGATGGTTGAAGGACGATTTTTCTTCTAATTTGTCTATAATTTCGATAAATTTTTACATGGTTGTGTACTTATTTCAGGTTCCGCCTTACGAGAGACCTGCTTTGAGTAAAGGCTTCTTACTTCCGGAGTGTATGTGCAAACTATCGTTGGTGTTCCTTAAACGTTTTTTCTATTTTCCATTTCAATTCTATGCGTTCAAACATTATGATGGAAAAAAACCTCAAATTCTTAAAAATGTTCTTTTTCCTTAATTTTCCTATTTTTGAAGGCACTGGAGGCATTTTTTATAAGTCTGAGTTTCTTTTTTTCCCCCTTTTTTCATAATTGTCATTTGTTAGGTATGTGATATCGAAATTGTTTATATTTTGCAGCTCCTGCGCGTCTTCCATCGTTTCACACATGTGTCGGTACTCATGAGGAACGCCTAACAACAAAATGGTATCAGGAGCATGGTAACTAGTTTCTCTGTCAACTAAATAATAATGAAATTTCATTTTCCTCATTAAATAGATTGTTGGTGTCCGTTAAGAGCAAAAAAATGGAGTTGGTTTCTGTCTATCCATGTGCTGTTTATTTGTTATCAATTAGAAAATGAATGTAGGGCGTTCTTATTCATGATTTTTTTTAGTTCTAAGTTCATTTCAGTGTATATGAGAAAAGAAAGACATGATTCGGAGAAAGGCTTCCAAATTATGATCTCTCCCCTTTTTTTAAAGCACGTATTCAAGTTTACATTGTCTATATCAACACACGAGTCTACTGCCTTGATAAATTAATCCGGAGTATTGCGACTAGTAAAATCTTCCCTAACATAGGAAGAAGAGTAATGGCACTATTGGTTCTATCTTTGGTAGGTTGAATTATTTGCAGTGTTGCATTTATTTTATAGGGATCGAGTTGGTTCTGGGAACTAGCGTTAAATCTGCTGATGTGAAGCGCAAGACACTTTTAACAGCAACTGGGGAGACCATTAGTTACAGGATTCTCATAATTGCAACAGGTGCTCGGGTAATGAAATATGTTCTGGTAGTACAAAAATATCTTGTCTGGTGATGATTGCATGGAATTGGGAATTTTTGCAGCCTTTAGAAAATTGTTTTGTTCCATGGCTGCATTGAAGTGACGAATGAGTAGAAATATAATATTGAATTTCAACTAAATGAATAATGCAAGTAGAACTAAATTCTTTTTTCAAGTTACTTGTGCCCAAAGGATCTAAAAAGCTCCAGCAGTGATCCAGTTTGAGATAATTCAGTTGTCATGAGACCTTTGTTAGTAATTCTAAGATGGATGTATTTGATTTCTGAGTATAGGCTTTGAAACTCGAAGAATTTGGAGTGCGTGGGTCTGATGCTGAAAATGTGTGCTATCTTCGAGATCTAGCTGATGCAAATAGGCTTGTTGACGCGATGCATAGTTCTTCCAGTGGTAATGCCGTGGTTGTTGGTGGTGGCTACATAGGAATGGAATGTGCTGCATCTTTAGTGATCAATAGAATAAACGTAACAATGGTTTTCCCGGAAGAACATTGCAGTAAGTATTAGAGTTGTGACTTTTTTATGATTCTATTCTTACATAGACTTGCTTTGAAAATATTAAACATTTCGTCATCCTGATATCATGTTGGTTTTCTCAGTGGCCCGTTTATTTACACCCAAGATTGCGGCTTATTATGAAGATTATTACATGTCTAAAGGAGTGAAGTTCATTAAAGGAACTGGTTTATCATCATTTGATGTAGACTCTGACGGAAAGGTACATGTTGTCTCCTTGTTATAGATCTCTGTGATAAATATATGATTGTCAATTAAACACGAAATTTGAAATTGGTAAATGTATTATAAAAGGTCACAGCTGTGAATCTCAGAGATGGAAATAAGCTACTTTTAGACATGGTGGTGGTGGGAATAGGAATTCGTCCAAACACTAGCCTGTTCGAAGGGCAGCTTACGTTGGAGAAAGGTGGGATAAAAGTGAATGGAAAAATGCAATCCAGCAACAGCTCAGTCTACGCAGTTGGGGATGTGGCAACATTTCCAGTGAAACTCTTTGGTGAAACCCGCAGGCTCGAACATGTCGACTCAGCCAGAAAATCGGCTAGACACGCCGTTTCTGTGATAATGGAGCCAGATAAAACAAGTGAATTCGATTACCTTCCGTTTTTCTACTCAAGAGTCTTTACACTTTCTTGGCAGTTTTATGGGGACAATGCAGGGGAAGTAGTCCACTATGGGGACTTTTCAGGAAGTACATTTGGGGCATATTGGATAAACAAAGGACACCTAGTTGGCGCCTATCTGGAAGGTGGAACAAAAGAAGAGTATGAAGCTATTGCAGAGGCCACACGACTTAAGCCTCCTGTCGAAGACTTGGGCGAGTTAGAGAGGCAGGGCTTGAGTTTTGCATTGGCAGTTGGCCAGAAACCGCGTCAAACACCACCAATTGAGGTGGGTGGAGGCTCCACGGTCGTTATAAAAAGACCCATTTATGCTTTTCATGCAACTGCTGGCGTGATTGTTGCTGCATCGATCGCTGCATTTGCCTACTGGTATGGCCGGAGGCGTCGAAGATGGTGAAAAGAAGATTCAATTGCTTGTAATTTTGTTATACCCTATTGTTGAATTAATCAGATATTGAACACTTGAAATAATTTTATGGAATCAAAAAAGAAACAGCAGATTTACACTGACAATTTATTCAATTTGGAACGTCTCCATTGAGGGTAACTGGAGTGTTTACTGGTCAGATGGTGTTTTTGCCATGTTTTTTCTTCGCGTAGTTTTATATTTAATCCACCCACATTAATCTTCTAATAAAGCTTTAAATGTCCAAAAAGGAATTCCAGTGAGCCATTGAAACCGGATCGGTTGAGTTTGGTTCCTCGAAAAACATTGAAAGTGGAACTACGTTCGGAATAAATCTGCTCTTTTGGTTCTACTCTCTTAGGTTGGTAGCGATTGTCCAACATTGGTTGGTTCAATTTTCGTAGATTTGATATTTTACGAACGAAAATTGAACCGGTTTTTCAAATTTGAAATCGGGTTCTGTTTTCAGTCTTCTCACAACAGACACAACTGAATAGTAATCACAATTCGATCCAATTTCATTGGGTGATACTGGTTTTCGCCGACTCCTTGCAAGGTGAACATGGCCATGGCATTGTCAAAAATGAGTCCAGACAATCATGTAATAATTTTGAAACTTGGAATAAATATTTTATATGAACTTTTTAAGATACCTCGTATGACCCTCTATTTTGCTATGGAATGACAATTCCTTTTACAGCTTAGGAGGGGTAGTTTCGTCATAGGCCTGGTACCAGTCCTAATATCCTCCCCTTCTATGTATGACAGGCCATTATCCTATCTACTTCGTAGCCAAGCTCACTTCTCCCTCAATCTCTCCGTTCTCTTCTCTTCTCCTTCTCCTACTCCCAAAGCTCCTCTCCTATGGCGGCTACCATCTCAACCCTATCCCTCCGTACACCATCTTATGCATTACCTACCTCTTCCTCTTATCCTACGCTGTCGACGAAACCAACCCATCTTCAATTTCCCTTCAACCCTTCGTCTGCTAACCTCACTCATCGGCGAACTCTCCTCCGCCCAATCGCCGCCGTTTCGGCACCGGAGAAGATCGAAAAGCTCGGGGCTGACATCTCCAGCTTGACTCTCGAAGAAGCCCGCATTCTCGTAGATTACCTCCAAGAAAAGCTGGGAGTCTCGGCTGCCTCCTTCGCTCCCGCCGTCGTCGCTGCTCCCGGAGGTGCAGGGGCGGCCGATGCGGCGGCTGAAGTTGTGGAGGAGAAGACGGAATTCGATGTGGTTATTGAGGACGTGCCTAGCAACGCGAGAATCGGAGTGATTAAAGCGGTGAGGACATTGACGAGCTTGGCGTTGAAGGAAGCGAAGGAGCTCATCGAAGGATTGCCGAAAAAGTTCAAAGAAGGGGTTTCGAAGGAAGAAGCAGAAGAAGCAAAGAAGCAGCTGGAAGCAGCAGGGGCTAAGATCGCCATTGTTTGATGGAAGAAAAAGATGGATTAGGCAGGGGCTAAGATCGCCATTGTTTGATGGAAGAAAAAGATGGATTAGGCTTTTGGGTAAATTGAGCTTCACATTTTATGGAATTTTCTGAGAAGATCATGTAATTTAGTCTCTAAATCTTCTTATTTGATCAGAGTTGTGACAGAATATTTGTCTTTTCTTATCCATAGCCCAATATTTGTGCCTAATCTCTAAAAAGAAAACAGATTTCGTATGAATTCACATTAAAATTCCAGCAAGATTGCGAGGTCTTTCATTGTTCAAACATTTAGGTACAAGAACAAGAGTCTTACAAAGTACCCATTCCAGAATGGGAAGAGTTTACATTCAGTCATCGACCGGATCCTGCGGAATTTCATCTTCCCGGCGCTTGATCGTGATGACGGGGCATTCGGCATGCTTCACACAAAACTCACTCACAGTTCCGACAAAAACCCTGTTCAACCAGATTTTTAAATAAGCAGGAAAAGGAAGAAATTCAAGAAATTGAAATGGCTTCTTCTAAAACATAGGGACGTTAACCCAAAAAAAAAAAAAAAAAAAAAAGTAGGTGATGTTTTTGATCGGTTCTCACGTCGTAAACATTGTCGCAAGAGAATGCATTCTATAGACTAAAGACTACAGGTTGGTAATGGTAATAGAATTGAGGACCGAAAGCATACCTCTGGAATGGACCAAGACCTCTGCTTCCCACAGCTAAGAAATCAGGCTGGACTCGTTTCACTTCATGGCAAATTACTTCTTTTGGATCACCTTTCTTTATCCAAGCATCACAAGCAAGCTACAATTACAATTTAAATGGTTACTGCAGTTTGTACCATTTCGTTGGAAATTCACTAACTTTTCTATGGGTGCTTAACTCATTTTGCTGTAACATACATAGAGAGAGTGATTCTGTAAATATTTGTGTACCTCAATTTCATGACATCTATTGACGAAATACTCCAGCAGATGGAGTCCTCTCACCCTATCCCTCTGCTTGATACTTTTGAAGTCTTCAGGTGATGCATATATACTATCCATGTCATCAAAACCTGACAGAAGCAAGCAAGTTTCCAAGTTCCATCAAGAACTTTTCAAAAAGTAAATGCAGGCAAATACAAATGCGAGTCAAAAATAAAGAGCGATCGGCTTATTCAAAACTGAACAGGAAGAATGCTATTTTTTAGGAAACCTTCTTGATTGGACAAAGTTGATTCAATGTTCCATCATCAATCTTTGGGCAATGAAACCTCAAAGATATGATTACTACAAATCCTTGTACTTTTCCAAAAGCAATCTAACAACGCTTTTTTGGAGACTCAAAAATCCAGTAAACCAATCAATTGCCACCCATTTTCTAACCCAAACAAATGCTATCAACGCATATTTTGCTACCCTATCACGGAAATCTTCAATAAGGTATAATCATTTTGGCCTATTCATATTACCCAATAATTACTAGCTCCCAATAAACTGCTAGCCTTTTTTCTAACTCAAACAAACTGCAGTGACTGCCAATATGTTCTCCTACCAAAGAAATCCTCGTTATGGTACATTCATTTTAGCCTATTCATTGTGGGCACTTCATAGATTATTAGCTCCTCCAACTCTAACACTAGCTACCATTTACAAAATATGATTAAATGACGGAACTGCTCAAAATGAAGTCGAGCATAGCTAGTTCATAAAAACACAAGGGAGGTCCTATACCGACTCAAGCTTCGAATTCCCTAAAGTTTCCATCAAACCAAGGCCTAAAATCATTGTCGAGCTTTAACTGAAAATGAAAACATAAAAAATAAATTCATGTTTCGCATATTAAGTTCAAGTATCTACTCCATCTCCCGAGTCTTATTGAACCAATTACTTAGAAGCTTGCAAGCTAATCAGCGTCTATATTCGTAAGATGCTTTCAATTTAATGGGTTTCCATTTTCAATTTTTAATCAAAATAAATGATACACACAAACTAGTATCAAGTAACTGCTCCATGAGATAAATCTATTTGAGCAACTAATTAGTGTTTATTTTCATAAGATACGTTTAATTTAATCGGTGAATGCCAACAATTTGGTGAGAAGAAACACAACATAACTTATCTCACTCTTATTAGATAAAATTTCAAGCATTCGTCAATAAATCTCCATTTCAAGAAAAAAACACAATCATAAGGCCAGAGATAGATTGAAAACCGTCTTCGTCAGGAACTTGAACATGGAGGAAAAGAAGCTTGAAACCAGCGACGTTTGACCGAACGATCTTCTGGAGAGTCCATTCGAAAGCTCGTCTGCTGCTAATCGAAGCGTGAGGATAACCTTTTATGCTCGACTCATTAACCGCCAACATAATTCTGGTCGCCTCGCCGTCCATTCTCCCTCCAACGTAGCCTCTTTTTGCTCCGATTTTCTTCGCCGACTCTTTCTTCTCAGATCTCTCTAGAGTTCCCGATCACCGTTTGAGTAGAAGAGGTGGCGTTCTTGAATCCTCTACCAAATCAGGTGGTAACCTGCGTCGTTGACGTACGATAACGTTCAAGAGACCACGGTTTGCTAAAGTGCGCTCCCTCCCTGACAACTTTCATCATTACCAAAAAATTGGCGGGTGTTAGTACAAATATACACGTGTCCTTTAGACTTTCAACCAACAGCTGTTAAAATGAATATATTTTAAAAATCAATTTCAGTGATTAATTAATTTTGAATATTTAATTAGAGTAAGTAATTTCTTTATCTGATAATAGATTTAAATAATTTTGATAATCCAAACTATTCGCTAGTCTTTAATTTTCTCAATGCAATTATATAATAAAAATTCTAATTACACGTCATTAATCCTATTTAATTGAATAAAAGAAAATAAACCTGTCATTTGCTTTTTTACTATACTAAGCAAGGATTATCCAACGTTGTTCGTGAGAGTCAGTTCAAAGCTGGGTTGAATTCTTTTTAAGGTCTAGTTTAGGTCTGGTCCAAGATCTGTTTTGTAGAAGTGAGTCAGGCCACGAGATTTATTCAGCAGGCCCGGCTTTGAATAAGAAATCAAGGATGATTTTGTCAAGTGTGCGCGAGCACAACAGTGAAATACAAGCATCAGAGCGTTGAAGGAAAAGATAAATGATGTCGTCCAAGGTCGGGGGCCCTACTTGGGCTTTGTTTCAATAAATTGGGTTGGCTCGACTGTGTATTTGTATTTTTGAGGTTTTGTGAAAATTTGGCAAAAAGTGAGTTGTTGAGTGTACTTTTTAAGAGCAATTTACTACATTATTTAGTATAATTAAGATAGTTATAATCATCTCGTAATGTTTTTATTCATGTAAGCGACTGAGTTTTAGTTGCTTGCTTATAATTCGGGTGGGCTTGAGAGTGGAAAAGTTTAAGAAAAAATTATTAAAATGAATGCAGTAATCATTCCAAAATAATTGTACAAAAACCGTAGATTCTTATGACAAATTCGATCAGAATCATGTTTTCTCACTTTCCGGGAACAAATATTGTGGCATAAGCCCATGCATTTTTGTTTACAGGGTCAGCAAGGTGATCGGCCAAATTCTCCAGAGGTCCCTTTTGGGTGACAATGGCCTGGACGAAGAATTCGAACATCGAGAACATGGCTAGTCTTCCATTCTTTATCTCCTTCCCTTTCAGCTCTGCAAATGTTTTCGGGTCATCGGCCAGACCCAATGGATCAAACAACCCATCAGGGTAAATTGGGTCGGTGATTTCTCCTAACGGTCCACCAGCGATACGGTAGCCCTCAACAGCACCCATGAGGATGACTTGACAAGCCCAAATTGGCTAAGATGCTCTGAGCGTGGACTAAGCTTGGGTTGCCCAAGTAGTCTAATCCTCCATCGCTGATGCAAACCTCAACAAACTTGTTGTGAGACCCAACGTCAATAGATGGAATCAACTTCAGGATCGCCCAATAGTAGTTTCAAAGTTTAGGACTACTGACCCCGTGGTTATATGACAACCAGAAACTAATAGTATCAAGAAAGGAATATTGACCCCGTTGCTATGGAAGAGCAAGAAACCAATATTATAAGGGTTGGAAATCAAGTGGTTGCACTTGAAATCTCCGCAAGTTCTACAGAAGAACAGTTTGTAGGAAATTCTCACAAGATAAATCTCATTCTAGTCTGTCTTACAATGAAGAACTCCCAAGTATTTATAGGCTTACAAGAATAGTCTAGAATAGACATTAAATAGCCTTGAAAACATAAGAAAGAACTTTGCTATTAATATGGACTAGGTTCAGCCTTCTTTGGAAACCATCTAAACACCCTTTGGCCTTCTTTATGACAATATTAAATGCCTAGTGGATGTCACTTCGAAATTACTCCTTCTAGAGCATTCTTTGCTGAATTGGTGATCATTTGGGCTTAATCAAACTCCATTTGTATTTGTAACGCATTAATAACTTTAAGGCCCATTTCTTCCAGTGGTCTTGGTTCTTGAAATAAGTTATTTTGGACTTCTTCTTGAAGCTTCTTGGCCCGAGCTCTAGTGATAGGTCCATTTGGTATTTTTAATTCCATTAAGTATTCTTCTTGGCCCAATTCTTCTTCAATGCCATCCTTGCCCACATCAATCTCCCTCTCTTGAAAAGGATTCGTCCTCGAATCTGGACCTACATAGAAAGGAGAGAGGTCAGTTACATTAAAAGTAGCACTCACTTGATAATCAGCTGGTAGATCAATGATATAAGCATTATCATTAATCTTTTCCAAAACTTGGAATGGTCCATCTCCACGAGGATTGAGTTTACACTTTCTTTGTTGGGGAAAACGTTCTTTACGAAAATGAACCCAAACCAAATCTCCTTGTTGAAAAGTGATGTGCTTTCTTCCTTTGTTTGCATGGGCAGCAGCTTGCTCATTCCGTTTGATGATATGCTGACGTGCGTCTTCATGAAGTTTCTTTACCAATTCTGCCTTCTTCTTCCCATCTAGGCTAATGGTCTCATTAATAGACAATGGAAGTAAATCCAATGGAGTTAACGGATTAAAACTATAAACAATTTCAAAAGGAGAATAAGAAGTAGAAGAATGCATTGTTCTATTATAAGCAAACTCAATAAAAGGAATACAATCTTCCCATGATTTTAAATGGTTCTTTATTACTGCTCGTAAAAGAGTTCCCAAGGTCCTGTTTACTACCTCGGTTTGTCCATCGGTTTGTGGGTGACAAGTAGTAGAAAATAGCAAAGTTGTCCCTAACTTACCCCACAGAACTCGCCAAAAATGGCTAAGAAACTTAGCGTCTCGATCACTCACTATTGTTTTTGGAACACCATGAAGACGAACTACTTCTTTAAAGAATAATTGAGCTATATGAGTGGCATCATCTGTTTTATTACATGGGATAAAATGTGCCATCTTTGAAAATCTATCCACCACAACAAAAATTGAATCTTTCCCATTCTTAGTTCTTGGTAACCCTAACACAAAATTCATAGAAACATCAATCCAAGGATGACAAGGAACATGTAAAGCCTGGTACAATCCATGAGGTTTTACTCTAGATTTGGCTTTTCTACAAGTTATGCATCTATTGCAGATCCTCTCTACATCCCTCTTCATATGTGGCCAAAAGAAATGTTCTTTCAAAATTTCTAAGGTCTTAAGAATCCCAAAATGTCTCATAAGACCCCCCCCCCCCCCCCCCCCCCTATGTGACTCTCGAACAAGCAATTCACGCAAAGAACATTGTGGAATGCAAAGTCTATTTTCTCGAAACAAATATCCTTCTTGTTTGTAAAATTTTTCAAAAAGGTTTTGTTTCTGTGGCTTCAAACCAAGTTGAAAAATCAGGATCTTTTGGATATAATTTTTGATGTGCTCAAAACCCAAAAATTTACTGGAAAGGGTAGAAAGAAGAACATACATTCGAGATAAAGCATCAGCTACAATATTGTCTTTACCTTGTTTGTATTAGATGGTATATGGAAACATTTCAATAAATTCAATCCAGCGAGCATGTCGTCGATTCAACTTACCTTGACCTTTTAAGTGCTTCAATGATTCATGGTCGGTATGAATGACAAATTCCTTATACCACAAGTAATGTTGCCAAGTTTTCAGAGCTCTCACCAATGCATAAAGTTCTTTGTCATAGGTGGAGTAATTCAAAGCAGCTCCATTAAGTTTCTCACTGAAATAGGCAATGGGTCTCTTGTCTTGCATGAGTACGGCACCTATACCAATACCAGAAGCATCACATTCGATTTCAAAGGTTTTGGAAAAATCTGGTAAGAGAAGTAAATGAGTAGTACTTAACTTTTCTTTTAAGGTGTTGAAAGCCTTTTCTTGTGAATCACCCCATTTGAACCCAACACTTTTCTTGATAATTTCCGTCAATGGAGCAGCAATGGTGCTGAAGTTTGGAACAAACCTTCGATAGAATCCAGCCAAACCATGGAAACTTCTAACTTCAGTGATGTTAGTGGGCGTGGGCCAATCTTTGATAGCCTTAACTTTCTCTTCATCCACTTCTACACCTTTGGAACTTACAACAAAACCAAGAAACTCAACCTTGCCTTTGCAAAAGCTGCACTTTTTAGAGTTAGCAAACAACTTTTCATGTTTCAAAACATTAAGCACACATCTCAGGTGTTCAATATGTTCATTCAAGTGTTTGCTGTAAACTAGAATATCATCAAAATAAATAACAACAAATTTTCCAATGTAAGCACGCAAAACATGATTCATTAAACGCATAAAAGTACTTGGTGCATTAGTCAACCCGAAAGGCATTACTAGCCACTCATACAAACCATGTTTTGTTTTGAAAGTAGTTTTCCATTCATCACCTTCTTGCATACGAATTTTATGATAACCACTTTTTAAATCAATCTTTGAAAAGATAATGGAACCATGCAATTTATCTAACATGTCATCTAATCGAGGTATGGGATGTCGATACTTTACCGTGATTTTATTGATTGCTTGGCAATCAACGCACATTCTCCAAGTTCCATCTTTCTTGGGGACCAACAAGACAGGAACCGCACATGGACTCATGCTTTCTCGAACATGTCCTTTGGCTAGCAGCTCTTCAACTTGCCTTTGAAGTTCCTTTGTTTCTTCTGGATTACTTCGATAGGCGGGTCGATTAGGAATGGTAGCTCTTGGAATGAAGTCAATTCGATGCTCAATGCCTCTTATTGGCGGTAATCCTGGTGGCGTTTCCTCAGGAAAGACATCTTCAAATTCCTGCAAAAGAGCAACTGCTACAGTAGGCAAAGGATTGTCATGATTAGTTGTTAAGAAATAAGCCTCTTTGTACAAGATCAACATCATTGTTTTTTCTGATTTGAATGCACTCTTAATCTCTCTCTCTTTTGCAAGGAAATTCACTGCCTTTTTTTCTTTTTCAAGTGGGACCTGACTCTTTTCACTCTTCTTCTCACATTTTCTCTCTTCTCTCTCACTTTCTTTTGAACTGTCATGCTCATTCTCACATTGTTTTGTATTAGCTGTGACAGATTTTTTAATTTGGCATTGCTCTTCGAAAACTTGATGGGGTGGTAGCGGAGCTAGAGTAATACTTCGTCCATCCTTGGTAAAGCTGTACCGATTCTTGTATCCATCATGGGTGGTGCGTCTGTCAAATTGCATGGTCTTCCAAGCAATATATGACTTGCTTGCATAGGAACAGCATCACAAAGAACTTCATCTGAATATTTGCCAATTGAAAATGAGACAAGAACCTGTTTTGTTACCTTCATTTCTCCACTTTCATTGAGCCATTGGAGACGATATGGTCGAGGGTGTTTTAGAGTCTTTAATCCAAGCTTGTCCACCATCATCTTACTTGCAACATTCACACAACTTCCTCCATCTATGATTAAACCACAAACCTTTTCTTTAACATGGCAGCGTGTATAGAAAATGTTTTCACGTTGTTGACGGTCATCATCTTCTATAGTTTGAACATGGAGGGTTCGAAGAACTACTAAGGCTTGGCCAACAACTGCATGTTCGGTATCACTAGCTTCTTCAAGTGGTGGCATAACTTCATTGTCACTTTCTTCTTCAGAAACAATATCCTCATTATTTAACAAAATCATAGTTCTTTTATTTGGGCATTGTGAAGAAATATGACCAATTCCATGACATTTAAAACACTTAATATCTCGATTTCTCTGGGTTGGGGTATAACTCGTACCTTTTTCAACCTGCTTAGCCATCACTTTTTCATCTTTTGGCTTGGAAGTCGACTGCTCTTCTTGCCTTAGAGTAGAGTTCCATTTTGACTTCCCACTCAAAAGAAGTAAAAGTTTCGTACTTGGAGGTTGATCTTCCTCCTCTTTTGAGCTGCCTTTCCTTCATGGCCATGTGGACAACCTCTTCAAGTTCCACGTAGTGCTGCAATTCTACAATATTTGCAATTTCACGATTGAGACCACAAATGAACCGAGACATGGTTGCTTCTCGATCTTCCTCAACAATGGCACGAATCATGGATATTTCCATCTCCTTATGGTACTCCTCAACAGGTTTTGAACCCTGTTTAAGGCTCTGCAATTTTAAGTGTAAATCTCTATAATAATGTGAAGGAACAAACGTTCGTCTCATGACAGCTTTCATGTCTTCCCAATTGTTGATTGGAATTTCTCTATTTCTTCGTTTGGTTAGCAGCACTTGGTCCCACCAAGCAATTGCGTAATCAGTGAAAGAAACAGCTGCAAGTTTAACCTTTTTTTCCTCCGAATAGTTATGGCAATCAAAAACAAGTTCAACATTTCGTTCCCATTCAATGTAAATGTCCGGGTCATTTTTACCTTGAAATGATGGGATAGAGAGTTTAATCGCACCTGTGTTGTTGTCGGTAAAATTTCTTTCTCGGTATTGACGTCTTTGTCTTGGCCTATGATCTCTTTCTGTTCTTATGGAGGCTACTTCGTCAAAATCCTCATACTCTTCAGCATATTCGCCCATGGGATTAACTGCAGTAAAAAAAGGTCGTCTAGTTGGCTGTCTTTCTTGGGGCATGTCACCTTGTTGAATTTGATTAATTCGCTCATCACTACGATCCAATCGATCTCGAATCTCTTCAAATTAGACGTTCATCCTCTGGAATTGTTGTTGCATGGCTTGGATGATCAAATTGCTATCCATTGTCATTGCTTCACCTTCTTTTTCAGACATGTTGTAAAATCTGTGTAAAAGTGTAAGTAAAAAAAAAAGGACCTCACCTCTCCCTCACGTGTATACACTCAAATATGGTTCTTGAGCACTCGTGTTTACTCACATGGATTTTGGCTTTTATCCTCTAATAAGCTCACCAACTCTTGCCTTTTTCCACTCACTTTCCTCCTCAAAGTTCTTGAGAAAACTAAGCAAGGTAAATATCAAAGCAAAACAAATGAAAACCAACACACTTAAAATATAGATTTCTTAGTGAAGATGAAAAGCAATGGGATGCAAAATAAAGAAGGAATGGAAGAAATATGGTCACAATAAGATTGATACCACGGATTTTGAAACAAAAATATATGATAACAGAATAAAGAAATTTCTTTTTCCTCTTTTCTTTTCTACTTTTTTTTTAATTTTATTTTATTTTATTTTTATTTTATTTTTTATTTTATAAACTAGCAATAGGAGCGAGAACAAAGATATGAAATTATGGATCAACAACAAAAAGGAAATCGAAATAAAAAGAATGGAAGCACTAGACGATAAACAAAACCTCAATTGGATGTCTAGTCTCTGATACCAAATGATGCAAACCTCAACAAACTTGTTGTGAGACCCAACGTCAATAGATGGAATCAACTTCAGGATCGCTCAATAGTAGTTTCAAAGTTTAGGACTACTGACCCCGTGGTTATATGACAACCAGAAACTAATAGTATCAAGAAACGAATATTGACCCCGTTGCTATGGAAGAGCAAGAAACCAATATTATAAGGGTTGGAAATCAAGTGGTTGCACTTGAAATCTCCGCAAGTTCTACAGAAGAACAGTTTGGAGGAAATTCTCACAAGATAAATCTCATTCTAGTCTGTCTTACAATGAAGAACTCCCAAGTATTTATAGGCTTACAAGAATAGTCTAGAATAAACATTAAATAGCCTTGAAAACATAAGAAAGAACTTTGCTACTAATATGGACTAGGTTCAGCCTTCTTTGGAAACCATCTAAACACCCTTTGGCCTTCTTTATGACAATATTAAATGCCTAGTGGATGTCACTTCAAAATTACTCCTTCTAGAGCCTTCTTTGCTGAATTGGTGATCATTTGGGCCTAATCAAACTCCATTTGTATTTGTAACGCATTAATAACTTTAAGGCCCATTTCTTCCAGTGGTCTTGGTTCTTGAAATAAGTTATTTTGGACTTCTTCTTGAAGCTTCTTGGCCCGAGCTCTAGTGATAGGTCCATTTGGTATTTTTAATTCCATTAAGTATTCTTCTTGGCCCAATTCTTCTTCAATGCCATCCTTGCCCACATCAATCGTTGAAGATCTGAGATCCAGCCTTGAACCAAACAGCCTCCCCAAACTTCACGACTGTAAAATTTGTATGAAGAAACAAGAAGAAGAATTGAAATTTGTATTCTATTTCATTACATATTAAATTAAGGTTGTTGAGTGGCTTTTATAAGCCCGAGGTAATACAGAAAAAGACAAGAAATGAGAAAACACAATAAACGTGAGAGAGAGAGAGAGAGAGCAATTTAGGAAATACAATAGTTGGTCTTTATGGCTTACAGGTTCGCCCACTGCAACCAAAGTGTTGTAGAGACTTCGGAAGTTTTGAACATAAGTCATCGCACTAATACCTTCTTTGCGAAATGCCTGTAAGCTTGTACGAAGCTCTGAGATCCAAGCAAGCGATGATGCAGAGTAGAGTTGTTCGAGAGCTTCCCATATCTCAAAAAATGTTGAATATCCTACCAACTGCCCTAACATTTGCTCATGAACAAAGGTATAAATCCAGCTCATTATCAAGCGATTGTACCTTTGCCAGGAGAGGAAATCTGGTTAATTTGTAGATGAGATTCATCTTCTTTTGATGGACAGGGACGAGAACCAGTAAGTATATCCTCAAGCCTGTTTGCTATAACCACGTTCAGAAGCTGATTTTTCCAGATTAGAAAGTTAGAGTCATCAAGTTTGATGGTTAATGGCTAGTTCATTGACGGAAGGTGGGAAAGGGAGATAGAGGGAAGGAGGATGACATGGTATCAGAGCCATAAATGGCTCCGCTTCTCCTTTGTACCTCATTGAAAATAGGGCCTCCTCCTCACAGAGTACGACAGATGAACCATTGAGAAGCGGAGCCGTTTATGGCTCTGATACCATGTCATCCTCCTTTCCTCTATCTCCCCTTCCTCATCTTCCGTCAGTGAACTAGCCATTAACCATCAAACTTGATGACTCTGACTTTCTCATCTGGAAAAATCAACTTCTAAACGTGGTTATAGCAAACGGGCTTGAGGATATACTTACTGGTTCTCGTCCTTAACCATCAAAAAAAGATGAATCTCATCTACAAATTAACCTGGATTTCCTCTCCTGGCAAAGGTACAATCGCTTGATAATGAACTGGATTTATGCCTCTGTTCATGAGCAAATGTTAGGGCAGTTGGTAGGATATTCAACAGCTTTTGAGATCTGGAAAGCTCTCGGACAACTTTACTCTGCATCATCGCTTGCTCGGATCTCAGAGCTTCGCACAAGCTTACAGGCATTTCGCAACGAGGGTCTTAGCGCTATGACTTATGTTCAAAAATTCTGAAGTCTCTGCAACACTTTGGCTGCGGTGGGCGAACCTGTAAGCCACAAAGACCAATTATTGTATTTCCTAAATGGTTTAGGAGCAGAATACAACCCGTTCGTCACCTCCATATCTATTCGCACTGATCGTCCATCGGTTGAAGAACTAAATAGTCTACTGCTAAGTTATGAAACTTGCCTAGAATGCCAGAATGCTGGAGCTTCCCTGAGCTCCCTTCAAGCAAATTTCATCAATATCTCAGGTAACAAACCCAAACCTAGATTTCCTTCACCGCATGGACCTCACTCTGTCTTCACACCAAATAGACCATGCAGCCCTCGACCTTCATTCTCATCTTCACCTCTTCTTCCCACTCCTCCTTATCGTCCGTCTCCACCTTTTCTCTCTCAAAATCGACCTCCATTTTGACCTAGATGTCAAGTATGTATGAAAACTGGACACAGCGCTAATATTTGCTATCACATAACTAATTTTCAATATCAGCCAGCTGCAAATCCACCTCGCAATTTTTCTGCAACTCTTCCCTCTATTGAAGCTCAATCTGCCACGACCACAACGCCACTGGATCCTTCTTAGTATATGGATTCTGGCGCCTCTCATCACTTCACTTCTGATTTGAACATGCTGGACTCAGCCACCCTGTACTCAGGTGACACTCAGATCACAGTAGGTAATGGTAAGGGTGCTTCCATCTCTCATATTGGTCATGCAGTACTTCATACTTATTCTTCTCCTCTCCATTTGCGTACTGTGTATCATTCCCCTTATCTTCAGAAAAATCTTCTAAGTGTTTTGTGATTATGTTTTGATAATAAAGCATTCATTGAATTTCACCCTTCATTTTTTGTTGTCAAGGATCAGGTCTCCCACAGAATTCTTCTCCGGGGAATCCTTGACAACGGTCTCTATCGCGTTTGCCTCCCGCCTTCACGTCAATATCCATCTGCTCAGCTTCATACACTGTCCAGCAATCCCTCCAATCTTTGGCATTTTAGATTGAAACATCCTGCTTCCACCATAGCTCGCTCTGCCTTATCTAGTTCTAATATTTCTATTTCATCTCGTTGTATTGACTTCTGCTCTTCCTGTCAATTAGCTAAATCTCACAGATTATCATTTCCTCTTTCTATTTCTCATGCGAATGCTAGTTTTGAATTAATTCATACTGCTCTATGGGGACCTTCCCCTGTTGCGTCAATTACAGGTGCTAAATATTTCCTAATATTCGTGGATGATTTTTCCAGATTCACTTGGTTTTACCTTATTCATTCTAAGGATGAAACTTTCAACAAGTTCATCACATTCAAACAAATGATTCAAACTCAGTTTAATGGCACTATTAAACGGGTAAGATATGATTGAGGCGGTGAATTCAGGGCTTTATCAAATTTTTTCACGTTCTAGGGAATTATTCACGAAATTTCATGTCCATATACACCGCAACAAAATGGACGTGTTGAACGAAAGAATCGACATATAGTCGAAACTGGATTAACTCTCCTTGCCCACGCCTCCATGCTTGTGAAATAATGGCCTTTTGCTTTTAGCACGAGCATATATTTCATTAACCGTCTCCCGTTTAAAGTTCTGATATACAAATCACCTTTCCAAGTGCTTTACAACAAAATTTCTTCTTACAATCATCTCCACATTTTTGGATGTTAATGTTCTCCTATGTACTTCCCTATAATACCCATAAACTCAAATTCAGGTCACAGCCTTGTATTTTCCTCGGGTATAGTAGTCATCACAAAGGGTATCTCTGCCTTAATTCCACCAATGGTCGTATTTATATTTCCCGACATGTCATTTTTAATGAACATGTCTTTCCTTTCTTTAAAACCCTTCCATCCACTATTCTTAATGCAGACGTGCCTATCATTACTTCTCTACCACTATCACCCAACTCTCATACCTACCCCTCTTCCACTATTGAACCTTCCAACTCCTTTGTCAATCAACCTGTCTGTTCTTCTACTCTCATCTCTGTCTCTCCTTCCTCTCGCACTACAAACTCTTCTCCCTCGCATGACCACACAGAGAAATCTGTTGAATCATTACCAGTCAATGACCATCCAATGGTTACGCACTCCAAGTCTGGCATTTTCAAACTGTGGGTGTTTCTTAGCATTGCAAATCACACTCTGCGAACCCTTTTCTTACAAGGAACTTCCAATCATGTTGAGTGGCGTACAACAATGCAAACGGAGTTTGGTGCACTTCAATCTCAAGGTACATGGTCTCTAGTTCTGAAACCTAACAACTCTCGTATTATTGAATCAAAATGGGTATATCAGATAAAAATCTTCACAGACGAATCGATTGATCAATTCAAAGCACGTCTCGTCGCAAAAGGATTTCAACAAACACTGGGTCTTGATTTTCATGAGACATTCAGTCCTGTTATCAAACCGACAACTATAAGACTTGTTCTTAGCATCGCAGTCTCTCAGCAGTGGACTATCAAACAGTTGGATGTTCAAAATGTCTTTCTTCATGGTGATTTGTTGGAAGACGTTTATATGCAACAACCTCAAGGTTTCATTGACACCACCCGCCCAGATTATGTATGCAAACTTCATTGCTCTTTATATGGATAGTCTCCCAGAGCATGGTTTCTCTAGCTAAGTATGGCTCTTCTTAACTAGGGTTTTACGGGTTCTAAAGCAAATACATATATGTTTATCTGTCATACTGCCTCTGACATTATTGTGGTTTTAGTATATGTGATGTGGATGATATTATCATAACAGGCTCGTCTTCAAATCTAATATCAGAGTTGATTGCACATCTGTCTCAACTGTTTTCTATCAAGGATCTTGGTGTGTTACATTTTTTTTCTGGATATTGAAGTTCAACAGCACACAAGTGGTCTGCATTTGAGTCAGACTAAATACATTCAAGATTTACTAGCAAAAAGGGGAATGCTGGACTCTAAACTCAATCCACTTCACTTTCTCTACCTGCAACTCTTCATTCATGCAGGTACACCGTTGTTAGATTTAACTGAATATCGAAGCATTCTTGGAGCTTTTCAGTACTGCACGATCACTAGGTCGGACATCTCCTTTGTTGTCAATAAACTATGTCAATTCATGCATGCACCAACAGATCTTCATATGCAAGCTGTTAAGCGAGTTCTACGATATTTAAGGGGTAATGCTCACTTAGGACTTTTCATTCAACACAACTCCGCCCATGATCTTATTTGCTACATAGATGCTGACTGGGCATCGTGCCCTGATGATCGTCGTAGCACAAGCAATTATTGTGTATTTCTTGGCCACAATTTGATATCCTGGTCGTCATCAAAACAACGGGCTGTCTCCCGATTGAGTACAGAGTCAGAATATCGTGCCTTTGCAAATGGAGCTGCCGAAATACTATGGATCCAGTCTTTATTGAAAGAGCTGCGCCTCTCTCCATGTCTGTCTCCAGTCAGGGTGGGCAGGTCGGTCCGGTTTCGAGCCGGGACCGAGGTTTCGAAAAAATTTTCTCGCAACCTAGAACCGTCCCTGGGAGGGACCGGGACCGAACCAAAAATTTCGGTTCGGTCCCGGTTCCTCCCACCAACCACCTGTTTTTTTTGTCCTCTCCTTTTCTTCTTCGTTGTTTCTGTTTTCTTCTGTAATTCAAAGTTTTGGTTTTGGAACAACTGTGGCGGTTCTCGTTTTACTCTCTGATTGGATGAATACCTTGCTCTTCGATCGAATTTCAGAATTTTGACGTCGAATGCGAACATCAACAACAGCCAAAAAGCGTTCAAAGTCTGCCAGAAACTGCCGAGTAATAGAAATCCGAATCCGAGGTCGCCAAATTGAGTGAGAAACTCGTTCGAACGAGAAGCGATTTACTTCACGAACCAGCCCAGATAAGACAGCACGAAGCACTTATAGAATTGAAGCACAGAGCAAAGAATCAGTATCAGCATCTGCCAGAATTTCTCACAAAATCAAACGATGAAATCTGCCCGAGGATGACTGAAGAAGATAGAAAATAGTGATGACTGAAGAGTGAGTGACCGAGCACTGCTCGGGAGGAGAGAACCTTGTTGATCGAGTTTCGAAGGTGGTTCGGAGTGTCCAACGATGGCTCGATGTTTATTGAGCACTGCTCAATATTTTCTAAAGGCGGCGAGGGAGTGAGAAGTTTCTCTAGGTTAGGGTTTTAATTCATGTGGGTCAAGTCAAGTACTAACACTCTGGCAGTGCTGCACAGTGCATCATGGGGCGTGGGGCCCTGCACTGCTCGGAGTCCAAGCCTTGGACAAAGAACGGTCTGGCCAGTCCATCTTTAGTAAAAAAGCACCAATTTTTTTAACCTTCGGTCCGGTCCCGATTTTTCGAGATTTTGAACCCGAGGACCGAATATCAGATCGAATTCGGTAGGAATCCCATCCCTCGGACCAAAACTGGACCGAACCGGTGGTCCGGTCCTGTAACATTCATTTTTTCAATACCTTAATATTCTCATATTTTTTTTTTTCATTTTTCATTTTATTATAACTAAGCTTTATTAAAAAAAACGAGCCTCAAGTTAATACGAAAATCTTGAAACCAAACTGCATGGACTCGTTTAAAAACAGAATTTATCCATACTGACGAAATGGAAAGCCCAAACAGTTCCCGAATATTTACATAAAGTAAAATTCTTCTATCTCAGGTTTAAAACATTTTGACAACCTGTTTTTTTTTTTTTAAACTATCAACTTATTCTATACTCAAAACATCAAACATTTAGTTTCACTCCAAAAATACCTATACATTCATCCCACGGGTCAAATCGCTCAGACTGCACAGCGCACTCCCACGGACATCCTTCTTCAATCCGTACGTTCATCTTGTTGGGAAACATCTTCCTCACCTTCTTCAAGTTCACCTACACCATAGAGACGCCTATGAGATAAAACTCAGTAAGTCTACGTAAATGTCAATGCATATGAAATTTTATAAATCTCGTTCATTCATTTATTTATCAGTCCATGACAGTTTTTGGTTATCGGAGCATCACTCGGTAGATAGATAGGGCATATCTTATGATTTGATAGTCCGCACCATCTGAAGGGAGAAAAACATACTCACCACGGAACGTCATGTCTGAACCTCTCCCCGATAACCACATAGGGGTTGTTTACATGATACTTTCATAATTGCAATTCTTTTCATGAAATTAATGCATAAATTCATTTTCATGTCATTTCATAAATTAATGATGCATGAACAATCAAAATGTATGACATAAAAATGTAAATAACATAAGTACTATCAAAGACAATACATAACCTACAAAATAACTAACCCTAGGCTACCCATCCAAAAGCATATAAAAATACAATACTCCAAGTTCCTCAACAAACATGACCGACATATGGTGTAGGCCTTTCGGCTACAGTAAGTCACGAAAACTTACCTCGCGCCCTAAGCACTTCAAAAGCTCGAGTCCAACCACTTGTTCTTGTTAATTACACAATCATAACACAATACACAATATAAACTTCAAACATAAATTCAAAAACTCGGAATTGTACAACTTTCTACTCAACTTCATCTATACATAACTTTTCCATTTCTTAACCATTTTTAATGATCCAATATGTTCCACAAACCTTATAACATCTAGTTTCATGTGGCATTATCCATTTAAGTCATAAAAATCAGAATCAAGACAAAATTGGACAAAACCGAACTGCCAGCACATAAACTCTCCTTAGATTTCAAACAGATTTTTCATCCAACTTCAAATGTCCATAACTTTCTCAATTCTTAATGAAATCGAGTGATTCAAGTTGCTATGAACTACTTTAAGAGTCCTTTATCCAATGGAACAATTTATTTAACCAATAAAATCACGAGCTATGTCAGTTTATTTAGAAACCGAAAGTGCTCTGTTTTGTGCATTTTTCACGGATTTCAAACAGATTTTTCATCTAACTTCAAATGGCCATAACTTTCTCAATTCTTAATGAAATCGAGTGATTCAATTTACTATGAACTCCTTTAAGAGTCCTCTTTCTAATGGAACAATCTATTTAACCAATAAAAATCACGAGCTAGGTCAGTTTATTTAGAAACCGAAAGTGCTCTGTTTTGTGTATTTTTCACGGATTTCAAACAGATTTTTCATTTAACTTCAAATGGCCATAACTTTCTCAATTCTTAATGAAATCGAGTGATTCAACATGTTTTGGAAACCTCATTATGTCTATTTTATCGTAGAACCATCCATTTATAAATGAAAAATGAGAAATTAGAGCAGATTTTCGAAAACAAAAACTGCCCTGTTTTTGCAACATTCCAACATAGTTTCTAATCAATGCTTCAAACATGCATTCCTATCCATTTACTCTATCATTGATCATTAGGTAATCTTAAATCAAGATGAAACATTAATTAAAAGAAGAAAAATTCAGTCCCCTTTCTGAATTTTCGGTTTCCCCAAAACTTCAAATAAACTTACAAAAACCAACATTTATGCTTCAAAGAATACTTCAATAACTAAAGGAATCGAAATCTACCTTCAATACTTGATGAA
The DNA here is from genome assembly GCA_022432975.1 of Begonia masoniana. Taxonomy (NCBI): domain Eukaryota; kingdom Viridiplantae; phylum Streptophyta; class Magnoliopsida; order Cucurbitales; family Begoniaceae; genus Begonia; species Begonia masoniana. The sequence continues at coordinate 30,253,857 of CM039515.1, read as the reverse complement.
ATGAGTGAAAAAGCGTGAGAGGAAACCTTTAATGGAAGAAGAGGATGGCTGACATTTTTACGAGAAGGAGAAGAAGATTTAAATAGAATTTAGGGTTTAATTTATCTTAATTATAATTAACCCCCCTCAACATTGCTTAATTTGAATTTTACCCCACATTTTCCTCATCTTTTCATTCCAACCCCTTTAGTTATTTTCATCAATTACACATTCTTTCAAAAATCTAATCAAAATTATACTTTATATTAATAAAGTATTTGTACATAATATTTTAAGGATGAAATCATGGACAGAAAATTTCGGGTGCTACAGGTCCGGTTCTCGGTTCTCTGGTCAATTCTGCCCACCCCTAGTCTCCAGTAATATACTCGGATAATATCAGTACTTTTAGCCTGGCCTCAAATCCAGTTCTCCATGCTCGGTCCAAGCACATGAAAATTGATCACTATTTTGTTTGCGAAAAAGTTGTTATTGACTGTTTGCGTCTTGCATATGCATCATCTACAGATCCAACAAAAAAGAAAGGGTGTCAAAACATAATCGCGAAACAATTAGAAGTTTTTTCTAAAAATAAGGGGAATGATACACAGTACGCAAATGGAGAGGAGAAGAATAAGTATGAAGTACTACATGACCAATATGAGAGATGGAAGCACCCTTACCATTACCTACTGTGATCTGAGCGTCACCTGAGTACGGGGTGGCTAAGTCCAACATGTTCAAATCAGGAGTGAAGTGATGAGAGGCACCAGAATCCATATACCATGAAGGATCCAGTGGCGTTGTGGTCGTGGCAGATTGAGCTTCAATAGAGGGAAGAGTTGCAGAAAAATTGCGAGGTGGATTTGCAGCTGGCTGATATTGAAGATTAATTATGCGATAGCAAATGTTAGCGCTGTGTCTAGTTTTCATACATATTTGACATCTAGGTCAAAATAGAGGTCGATTTTGAGAGGGGAAAGGTGGAGATGGACGATAAGAAGGAGTGGGAAGAAGAGGTGAAGATGAGAATGAAGGTCGAGGGCCGTGTGGTCTATTTGATGTGAAGAAAAAGTGAGGTCCAAGCAGCGTAGGAAATCTAGGTTTGGGTTTGTTACCTGAGATATTAGTGAAATTTGCTTGAAGGGAGTTCAGGGAAGCTCTAGTATTTTGGCGCTCTAGGCGAGTTTCATAGTTTAGCAGTAGACTATTTAGTTCTTCAACCGATGGACGATCAGTGCGAATAGGTTGTATTCTGCTCCTAAATCATTTAGGAAATACAATAATTGGTCTTTGTGGCTTACTGGTTCGCCCACTGCAGCTAAAGTGTTGCAGAGACTTTGGAATTTCTAAACATAAGTCATAGCGCTAAGACCCTCTTTGCAAAATGCCTGTAAGCTTGTGCGAAGCTCTGAGATTTGAGCAAGCGATAATGCAGAGTAGAGTTGTCCGAGAGCTTCCCAGATCTCAAAAACTGTTGAATATCCTACCAACTGCCCTAACATTTTCTCATGAGCAGAGGCATAAATTCAGCTCATTATCAAGCGATTGTACCTTTGCCAGGAGAGGAAATCTAGGTTAATTTGTAGATGAGATTCATCTTCTTTTGATAGATAGAGACGAGAAGCAGTAAGTATATCCTCAATCCCGTTTGCTATAACCACGTTTAGAAGCTGATTTCTAGATGAGAAAGTTAGAGTCAGCAAGTTTGATGGTTAATGGCTGGTTCACTGACGGAAGATGAGGAAGGGGAGATAGAGGGAAGGAGGATGACGATGGTTCATCTGTCGTACTCTATGAGGATGAGGCCATATTTTCAACAAGGTATATAGGAGAAGCGGAGCCGTTTATGGCTCTGATACCATGTCAGATTTGTATGAAAAAACAAAAAGAGGAATTGAAATTTGTATTCTATTTCATTACATATTAAATGAAGGTTTTTTAGTGGCTTTTATAAGCTTAAGGTAATACAGAAAAAGACAAGAAATGAGAAAACACAATAAACGTGAGATAGAGATAGAGCAATTAATTCTAACACATTGGGTGGTATTCAAAGAGAGCAATTAATGCTAACGCATGGGTCGGCATGGTTTAACAACGTCGTTCCGTGAAAGAAGTTCTGGGAAGACGCAATCGAGAGCTCCGAGCATGGCCCACAGACAATGGATGATTTCGAGCTCCTGGTTCTTGGCAAAGGTCTCTAGGTCGTCGGAGAGTCCAGCAGTGTCCCAAAGGTAATCTTCGAAAAATTCTCCAGTCAGCTAGGATGGTGCCTCGCCTGAGAATGGACCCAGGTACTTAACACGATCGGGGCCATACCATGGCCCACCGGAGGAGGCTACCTTACACGCTGTCTTCCTCATGCTGACTCTTCCATTTTCGACAGTCTCGGGCAGAGGGAAAGAGCTTCATGGCCTTTCCGGTGAAAGATGGGGAGGAAAGGGCCATGGAAGAGGAAGACATAGGTGTAGATGAAGAGATGGAGGATTGAACTGTTGAGAGAAGTAAATGAAAGTGGAAGTTGATTGATTTCTATATACACAGAGAGGAAGGGGAGGCTTATCTTAGGAGATCCTTAGGTAGATTTCCACAAGGTGGGGAAATTGAGAGTTTGATTTTCCTATTCCAGTTGGCAGTCTAAGCACCATGCAACAACCAACCATTTGTTTTGTGAAGATTAAAGAATCTCCAAGTCCTCTGAATTTCTCCATTCTCCACTAGGAGTTTGACACATAAGCATAAAATGCCGTTATCCTCCAACAAGATGAATGCTCTTCTTTTGCTAGTTTGTAGAATTTAAATGGATTGATGGGTATATCTGATCAATATACAGTCTGAATTTCAATATATTACAAGGCAATGATGATAGGGGTGAGCGCAGTCTAGTTCCACCCCAGAACTGTTGCCCATGGTTTCGGAACTGGAATTGGTACTGTGGGATTTTGGGGCTGGAATCTGAACTGACTGTATTTCACGGTTTGGTTCTAAAGTAAAAAATGAATTTGAAAAAATTTATTTCTATTTTTTTATTATTTTGGGTCAAATTTTCGGAATTTGGGTCGATTTTGGGGTCGATTTCTGGTATGAGACAATTCTTTATGATTTGTGTCAGGTTTTAAATGGTTGTCGGGTTGAATTTTTTACCAACGATTTGATTCAATTTTTACGATTTTTTGACTGGAGTGGATCATGAACCATAGGTCTTGAAAATTTGAAACCGGAACTTGTTCTATTGGTGGGCAAAACGGCCATGCAAGGGTGTTCTCGGCTAGCTCACTTGGCCGATTTTTTCTCCTTTTAGCACCACTTTGTTGGCAGTTATTTTTGTAACCCTAATGGTGCGGAAGGTTGGTGGTTTAAATATCAATCTTATAGCTACTGAAACTCATTTTTGAATGTCATAATTTTCAGATAAAGCTTTGAACTTTTCGGTCTTCCATTTTCACTTCATCGGTGAGTTACATCCGAGAGAGTGACTGAGTGTTTGTTGCGTGTTTGTTGCCGATTTGTGAGGGACAAATTGATGATCTTTATTGTAGTATTCCTCTTCCCTCTTTGGCGTGGAGAAACCTCAGCAAGGCTGCATTTCCATTCCCTCATTTTTGCAAGTTGGAGTGTTCTTCTTCAAAAGATGAACCAAACCCGAGGTGGTGCACATTTATCACCATCCCAATCAATTGGCTTGTACCGTGCATATCTTTTCAACCATAGCGATTCAACCTCTCAAATTTTAAGAGTGTTTTGTACACTCCCAAGATAAATTCGTATTAAAGTTTCAGAGTATTTGGACTTACATTGAAGATTTTCTACTTGTTGGAATCTGGAGATTCTCTATTGTTATCAATTGGGAAATCGAGTTGAAGCAGTTCTTGTGGTTGCCCCACAAGTTGCCATAGGTGAAACCATATCCCCTAAATGATGAACGGTGTTTATTTCTACCTTATATTTTAACGAAGTAAGAAATTATTGTTGGTAATTTCTCATGTGCATCTGTATGACTTTTCATGGAACTCAATACATTTTCCAACGGTGGAGAATCGAAATCTCAAGGTCCATTCATCAGATTTAGCTGGTATGCTTCCTCCTTGATTCATCAGATTGAAAGTGAGTCTCTATCATCAAAGTTTGATTGAAATCCAACTCCATGACATAACACTCATGAGGCATGAAGTATATTTAAAAAGTTAAAGCTAGCAGTGATTAATTTCCAGACCAAATCCAATAACTCCTACACCAATTCTTCTCTCTTATTGAGAACCTGGAATAGCAGTGAAAGAAACCCTACCAAAATCAAAATGACCAACCTCATCGTACATCTGCATCTCCATCTCCATCTCCAACCTTATTTTCTCCATTTCTAACTCGTACTTCCTCCATATCTTTCCTCTCCTTCCCCTACATCTACCTTAACTTTTCTCAGATTTTCATTTTGTCGACGTCGCATTTAAAAAGTTAAAGCTAGCAGTGATTAATTTCCAGACCAAATCCAATAACTCCTACACCAATTCTTCTCTCTTATTGAGAACCTGGAATAGCAGTGAAAGAAACCCTACCAAAATCAAAATGACCAACCTCTTCATCGTACATCTGCATCTCCATCTCCATCTCCAACCTTATTTTCTCCATTTCTAACTCGTACTTCCTCCATATCTTTCCTCTCCTTCCCCTACATCTACCTTAACTTTTCTCAGATTTTCATTTTTGTCGACGTCGCATTTTTTCTGAGCCGTCTTCTTCTTCTTCTTCTTCAAGCGCAAACATTTTCTGCCCACCATTAATGGGAGTTTGACGAAAGCGAGGGCCAAAATGCTGATCACTGCACAGGGGCAACAACAGATAGCCACGCAGTCGGCTACTGCACCTCCGGTGCATGATCTGCAGTGCTTTCCGGAGCAGTCGATTGAATCTCCTTCGTCAATAGCCGACACGTTCTTCCTTCTTCCTGCATGGTCTGCTATCTTCTGTGTCCCATTTTCAGGCGAAGCTTGATTTGGGTTTTCCTCCATTGATACTCTTTTCCTGTTTCAGACCTACAAAAGTCGCTTGAGGTAAATTTAAAACAGTTATTTTGAAGAGGCAGTCACGTTTAATATACGCCATGCAAACCTACTGGTTACCATGACCATTAAATTAATTTTATTTTACACATCATCTTCTCCATTGATGGACTTAGCACTTTCTTCAAGTTTCGATGTCCATAACGTATGTCTAGGCTGCTCTCTTGACCCTTGACCTGCAGCAGTCTGTTTCGCATGGATTTAAATCTTGTTGGGTTTGGCGTCAGAAAATGACGTTAATCCTTGTCTAGATTGATGCAAATATTTTTTTGTTAGTTTTTGATTTTTTATCCGTTAACAAATAGTAGCATGTCATAAAAAATAGTTGATACTATAATATCACTAACCTTTAAAGTTAATTAGTTAATTTCTTATTATTTATATTTGTTGGGAATTTAGGTGATAATTAATCAAGAAAAACTAATACATAAGAAATCAAGAACACAAGATTTGTGTAGTTTTGACATAACCGTCTTACGTCCACGACACAAAATTTCAATAGTGCATTTTATTCAAGAATTAAAAAATAAGTATTTTCGCATTGCTACAGCATTTAATCTAGCATTACTTGAGAATCCAAAAAAATCCTTCACCCGAGCTAAAATTGCTCTGAATTTTCTCTCTTGTTCTTACTCTCTTCACTCTTTTCTTTCTCATTCTATAACAATAACAGTTATAGAATGAGAAAGAAAATTAGTAAATCCTGGGGGATTAATAAAACCACTGAAAAATAACTGAACCTAAAACTGACAAACCAACTTTTACAATATTTGTCGTTATTAAATTTTTCAACACGTTCTTCTTTTAGTCAAACAAGAGCAGTTGACTCCCCGGACCCCTGCTACGCCTTGGAAAGCCAAAAAACAATTTTGAAAAATGTTATGTCTTGAATTCATGAACGCATTTATAACGCAACAAAAAAGAGATGTACAGTTGGTTTTTGAGCCCTAACACTTCCAATTGATTAAGGGTTGAATATCTTTAAATATTTTATGATAAAGTATACGTGTACAGTGTTTTTAATTTTGTTTTAGTTTAGTTAATTTTCAATTCTTAGTTCGTACATTGTTCAATGCTCATGATGAGCTTATGCAGCATATCTTGTAAAACTTGTTTTCAACTATGGTAATACAGAGTAGCACAATACTTTTCATCGGAATCGCCATAGCCTTCATTTCCTCTTCAGCTTTTCCATCTCTGTTTTCTGGTTTATATTTACTAAGCAAATCCAAACTTGGTATAGAGTCAAAGAATGGCTTCATCTAGCTCAACTATACCTTCCTCCCCTTCGACCATCATCTCTCCTTCTCTGCCCCAATTTTCTTCTGCAAACCAAAACCTAACAATCAAATTAGACACATCGAATTACCTGATCTGGAAAACTTAGCTGCGAAACGTAGTTTTCGCTAATGGCATGGATACCATTCTCGACGGCAGCTATTCCCCACCCCCACAGTTTTTGGATAATCTCTCCTCTCAGCCCAATCCCTAGTTAATTCATGGCAGTGTTTAAATTGGCTTCTTATGAGCTGGATTTTCGCTTCTCTCTCAGAAGAGCTTCTCTCCCAAATCATTTTTTATTCTATTGCCTCTGAAATGTGGACCGCCCTTGCCCAACGTTTTGCATCCTCTTCTTTAGCCAGAATCACAGACTTGCGACGCCAACTTCATTCTCTCTCAAAAGAATGAAGTTTTGTGTCCCAATATAACCAGAAACTCACTTCTCTCAGCAACACCCTAGCGGTCATAGGAGAACTCGTCTCCTACAGAGATCAAGTCATATATTTTCTCAACGGCTTGGGTCCCGAATTAATTCGTTCGTCACCACCATTACTAATTGGCCTGACGAACCGTCTCTCGAAGACATTTACAGCCTCTTGCAGAGTTTTGAATTTCGTTTGAAGAAACAAAACTTCATTGGTTATCTTTCCCTTCCCACTCCGATTATTGCTCAGACAGCCGCTCAACGCCCCTTACGACAAGAATGGGTTCCTCGGCCGCATGACTTCTCTGTCTCCAGACCTAGCACTCCCCCACTTTTTCATCACCAGGGGTTCGATTCGAACCAACCAGCATCACAACCGTGGAGATCGAACCGGCCCAACCATCGGCCCAAATGCCAAATTTGTAACAAGTTAAGCCACTCTGCCCAAACCTGTTACCACTGCTTAAATCCTTCCTACCAGCCTGGACCGCCCAACCCACCACAATAACCCGACCCTCCTCACTTCACCTGCCCCACCCAAGCCCACTATACCCTAGCCCAACCACCAGACCCATTTGTTTATACCTAAACCTAGAACCCATATTATCAACTCGACCTGCCTTTCTCCTTTAGCCTTCCCGACCCAACTACCACCCTGTTTCGCCCTGTACTCTCACTGTCGGTCTGTTGCCAACACCTATGGTCGTCAGCTCGTGGGTTCTTGACTTTGGCACCACTCATCACTTCTCTCCACAATCGACGGCTCTCCTTCATCCTCAGCCATACTCCGGCTCCAATCACGTCGTAACCATCAATGGTAAGTTGGCTAAAATTCTACATATTGGTTCTGTTGTCATTCTCACTTCCCTTCGTCCTCTTCACTTATCTACTGTCTGTCATACTCCACAATTCTCTCACAATCTACTTAGTGTTCATAATCTTTGTCTTAAAAATTCGGTTTATGTTGAATTTCATGCTCACTGTTTTTTTTGTCAAGGACTATGTCTCCCATCAAATTCTCCGTCGGGGTTTCCTCCATGATGGCTTATACCAGCTTCAACCCATCATCGTCCGCTTTTTGTCCGCCAGCATGCCATCTTCAGAGTCTTCCTTCTCTCAAATTTGGCATTTTAGATTAGGACATATGACTGTGTCTGTAACACCCGAGTCAACGGCCAGGTGATTTTCTTAACTGTATTAACGGTCATAAATATTTAATCTTTGTAGTTTAGGATTTATGTCAAGCTTAATTAATTACATGTGGATCTAAACTAGGTTGAGTGGCAAAGTTGTAATAATGGAGGATTTAGGCCTGTATTTAAAGAAAAAGGAAAGGATTTAAACTTCATTTAAACCACTGTAGCCTACACCACCCTTTCCGGCGATTTCTTCTCTCGCAAGTTCTTACTCTCTGCTACCAGCAAACTCTCCTCGACGGCCGGTTTACTCCGCCACCACTCCACTACTCTGCGCCTGAGGTATGCATTAGACAATGTGGCTATTTGTTAGTTTATTAGCTCTGTTTTCAGCTCTGTATTGAAGTTTTGGATTCTTCAATGGCCGAGTATTGATAGGAACATTTTGAAACCCGAGATTGGTGATGTCATTCCGAATAGATTCTGGACATTTAAAACAACCAACCCTGAGTTATTATTTATCGAATCCATCTGTTCTGGTTTTAGGATTTCGGGTTACATTGAGTATTAAACTAAGAACTCGGGAAGGACTCTTAGCTATTAGATATTAGGATAACTCGAGATTAGAACTATTAGGATTTTGTTTTAACTACTGCAATGTCAATGTTTAGGTGAAGAAGTTTGAAGAGAAAGGAGCTCAAGTGCTAAGGAGACCAGGTAAGTGAATGTATTAAGATTTCCGGCTAATAGAGCCCTACATCGTGAGAGTACTAGGTTGAGATGTCTAATGTTTACCTTATAATTATGAGCTTGTCTGCACTTGAAGGATTTATGTATGTTGCAAGTTACACCATGTGATGACCTGTTAATGAATGTGAAGTTGTCTGCTCTGATATGATCCTTGTCATATTTTGATGAGTTAAAAGCTCTCATGTTCATGCATCATGAATGTTTCTCAAGCATAAGAAAATGTTTTAACGCATGTTTTCCATGAACAAGATAAGTATGTATATATGTATATGTATAAGATTTATGCAACGTGGATTAAGTGAGGGTTGGGGGCGGTTCGGCGTATGTCAAAGTCCAAAGAAGGACATATGAATACGACCCGCAGTAGGGAACAAAATCAAACTCACTGTCGAACCCCCTTTACTGGCACAAATCCTCTCTTGATCCACACAACCTAAACAAAGAATATGATCAATGACTATGAATGATAAATATGATCAATGACTATGAATGATGAATATGATCAATGACTATGAATGATGAATATGATCCATGACTATGAATGATGAATATGATCCATGACTATGAATGATGATTACGAGCAAAGACATGAACAAGAAAAGACTTATGAGTATGTGATTTTCTCAAATTATGCATTCATGCATCCATGTTAGTGTTGCATTCCTTACTAAGCATTAGGCTTATAGTTTAAACCTCATGATGTAGGTGACGAGTTTTCAGGTGAGGAACTAAAGGTCAATGAAGATGTCTAAGCTTGGTTGATGGAGGATGCTCTGTGTGACAGTGAAGGCTGGATAGGCGATCAAGTTCCTTGGTTATACCCATAGTAAGTCAGAGAAGTTTATGATAAACAGATGACTAAGTAGAATAGAGTTTTCTTATAACAATGAGATTCAGATGTTTGAATGGTTTGACTACAGAGTCTGTTAACGATTTCAAGGATTATTGAATGGTCTGTTTTGCTTAAACCTTCCGCTATGTGTATCTTGTATGGGATATAGTTTTTACTCATTAGGATTTATAATTTCCAGGTTAAGATTTGGGTGAGTTGTGATATGTCCTATCGAATGAAGATGTTTGATGATTATAGTGTTTTATGGTCGTATGATAGAAGCTGGATGAGGCAATCATCCGGCTGACGTCATCGGCAGATGTCAATAGATGAGAGTTAAACGATTCAGTCTTCCGGATGACGTCACCGGAAGATGTAGTATGACGTCACCAGAAGATGTAATATGTTTCTTCACCGGATGATGTAAGTACTATCTTGTCGTTTAGCGATCGGCAGATGTAGTGTAATAAAGTCACTGGATGATCTAAGGAGTCTTTTTACCAGATGATATAAACATGGTTTTGTCGTCTAGTGACAGGATGATGTAAGTGATAATTTGTCGTCTAGTGATCGGATGATATAGAGCTTGTAAGCTATCGGAAGATGTCTTAGATGAACACGTGAATTTCACATGTCTAGCGGTAGATGTTTTAAATTGTCACACGGGATGCACGTGATCGTCGGTCGATGCGAGTATTCGCATCTGCCGATAGGTATTGAAATGAGTCATGTGGGATGCACGTGCCATCCGGAAGACGCAATATCTATCGGTTGATGCATGCAGACCCATGCAACTTGTACGTCGATTGGAAGCAAGTACGAGGGACTAACTTTCCATCCATTAAGTTGAAGTCTTTAAGCCTGTTAGGCATACTGTTATTAAAGAAAAATAAAATAAAGAAGGAGAAAAGAGTTCAAATATGAGTTAAAGTTTTATGTAAAGTCATGAATTTCGTAGCGATCCTCCCCGGGTCGTTACAGTGTCTGTTTTGCGCTGTATATTAAACTTTTGTAATGTTCCTTTTGTAAAAGCTGAAATGCCAAATTTTGTACTTCTTGTCAAATAAGTAAAACTCACCGTTTGTCTTTTCATAGTTCTGATTCTCACGCTCATTCTCCATTTGAACTTGTGCATACTGATGTTTAGGGACTGTCCCATATCCTCTCTGTTACTGGTGCCCGTTATTTCCTGTTATTTGTTGATGATTGTACTAGGTACACCAGGTTTTTTCCATTAAAATTAAAAAGCAACGTTCCCACCATTTTTTGTACAATTTCACCGTTTTGTTCATACTCAATTTTGATGTCTTATTAAAACTATTCAATCCGACTGGGGAGGAGAGTTCCAATCTCTTTCTAGCTTGTTTAAGTCTCTAGGGGTCCATTATCGCGTCTCGTGTCCATATACTCCAAATCAAAATGGTCGAGTAGAACGCAAAAACCACCATGTTGTAGAAACAGGTCTTGCTCTCATCTTCCATTCCTAAATCATGCATCACTTTTGGCCTTACGCTTTTGATACGGCTAACGGCCTCATACATTTGTTACCGACTCTAGTCCTTAACAATAAATCTCATTTCGAGTGTCTGTTTAATTCTGTTCTGAATTATTCCTCTCTGCGTGCTTTCGGCTACCTCTATTTTCCTTTTCTTCATCCATTTAATAGCCATAAAATGCAGTCTCGTTCGCTTCCATGTGTATTTTTAGAGCCTATTTCCCATCATAAAGCTATCTATGTCTAGACCCTAAATCAAACCGATTGTACAATTCTCATCATGTTAATTTTGATGAGTCCATTTTTCCCTTTGCATCATTAGTCATCCCTCGTACTACCAAATCCCCTTACTACCCATTCTCCTCAATCTCATACATTCAATCCCCACCCAGCCCACTAGTCCCCACCATCTCCCACTCAAATTGTACCCTCCACATCTACATCTACATCTACATCTACACCAACACCTACCCCACTCCCTACCTTACATGATTACCCTCCTTACCCTCCTATTACTAATAACCCATCCCATGCTAACTCGAGCCAAAGCTAGCATCTTCGAGCCTAAAGCTCTTTCAATACAATCCTCCCTCGAACCCGCCACTTTTCAACAAGCCTTCAAACATCCATTGTGGTTAGCTGCTATGCAAGAGGAAATAACAGCCCTCAATAAAACCCATAACTGGACACTAGTTCCTCCTCCACAAGGGGTTAAACTCTGATGGCTCACTCAACAAGTATAAGACTAGCTTAGTAGCAAAAAGCTACTATCAGACAGAGGGCATAGATTATGAAGAGACCTTCAGCTCAGTTGTTAATCCAACATCTATTCGCACTACTCTCTCTTTAGCCATTTCCTCTAGCTGGGTCATTCGGCAACTTGATGTAAATAATGCGTTCCTCCATGGTGATCTAACTGAAACGGTCTTTATACAGCAACCTCCAGGTTTTATAAGCTCTTCTTCTCCTTCTATTGTATGCCACTTACACAAAGTCTTATATGGCCTCAAGCAATCTCCTATGGCCTGGTATACTAAACTATACACAGCTTTATTAGATTGTGGTTTCTCAGCGTCAAAGCCAGATTCATCGCTATTTATTCATCGCCGACCTTCCTCGATTCTTATTATGCTCGTATATGTCGATGACATAATCGTGACTGGTAACTCTGCTCTGCTCAATCAACTTCTTCTCTATTTGAACTCTAAAATTAAGGTGCGGGATCTTGGACAGTTATCGTTCTTTCTTGGGATTTCTGTAACTCACACATCTACTAATATGAGTTTATCGCAGTCCAAATATATCTCTAAGCTTTTGCACTGGGCTAACATGGGCTCCTGTAAACCAGTTCCTACTCCAATGGTTTCAGAACCCATCTTATCTAAACATTCTGGTACTCCCCTTCCTGATAGTTCTCTCTACCGAATGCATAGTTTGTGCCTTGCAGTATTGCTGTCTTACTAGACCTGACATCGTTTTTGTTGTTAATAAAGTCTCACAGTTTATGCATTCTCTTTCGAATGTTCATTGGCAAGCTATCAAACGAATTCTCCGATATCTTCAAGGTACCTCCTCTTTGGGAATCTCTTTTTCACTATTTTCATCGTGCAATTTGACATGTTTTACAGATGCCGATTGGGCATCCTGCCCAGATGACCGTAAGAGTACCAGTGAATTCTGTATTTTCTTGGGCTCCAATCTTATCTCTTGATCTTCCTCTAAACAAAAGATTGTTTCAAGATTGAGTACCGAATCCGAATATCGCAGTGTTGCAAATGGCGCAGCAGAAGTGTTATGACTCCAATCTCTACTCAAAAATTGGGCGTTGTATCTTCCGAGGTTCCCCTTATACTCTGTGATAATCTGAGTGTAACGTATCTGGCCTCTAATCCTGTTTTGCACTCTAAATCCAAACACGTGAAGATCGACTTTCACTTTGTGCCAGAAAAAGTTCTCCAAAAGACTCTGTCAGTAAAATTCACTCCTTCAAAAACTCAACTTACAGACGCTATCACAAAGCTCCTTCCGCCATCGTCCTTTTTGACATTTTTGTTCAAGATCTTCGGCCTACGACCTTGCTCTTGAAAGAAAATGTTAAAATATACATGTACAGTGTTTTTAGTTTTGTTTTAGTTTAGTTAGTTTTCAATTCTTAGTTCGCATATTGTTCAACGCTCATGATGAGCTCCTGCTGTATATCTTGTAAAACTTGTTTTCAACTATGGTAATACAGAGTAGCAAAATACTTTTCTTTGGAATCGCCATAGCCTTCATTTCCTCTTCATCTTCTCCATCTATGTTTTCTGGTTTACGTTTACTAAGCAAATCCAAACTTTCAAAGTTGATTTACTGAATCGAGTTGCTTCGCTGCAACTTCACATGTTTCCACTGTAATTTTCTAGGTTATCTCAAAGCATAAAGAGCATGGCAGTAGATTTTCCTTCACGCATCAAGATGAGTTCTACAAAATCTTGTCTCAAATAGGAAGCTGATTTTCATTGTAGCAGCATCGGATGCTACCAGACATTAAATTTAAAAGCTTTCTGTCCGATAATTGGAACTGACTTTTCAAATTGCCGGTTGGATTCTGGCAAAATTTAGTCGCCGGGAAATTTCCCTCATTAGCTAGCTTCTCCGCTTCATCCTGCGTACTGACAATGCGATCAAAACATAAATATCGGCCGGAAGCGTTGTCTTTCATTGCCTCAAATACTGAGATATGTGCTTTGGCCAGTCTGGTAACATCAACTGCTGCTAGCAAACCAGTCTCGTACATCTCTTGCGCTCCTGCAATTCAGAAAGCCGGAGAAAGTTTTAGGGTTTGATTTGGGGTGTGTCCCTTGTTGAGTCGAGGGAAACGTACCTTTGAGGTAAGCAATTGTCTGCGTTGGATTTCGATTACAGTAATGGTGGCCAGTGATGAGACCTGGGCAGATTGTTGATAATTTTAGCCCCCTTTCGTTCGCTATTTTCCATGCAGCTTTTTCTGCTCTCAGTTTGGCCAATGCATACCAGAGCTGCAATTTCGAAGATTAGAAAGCAGTCTAGTATTAAAATTAAGTGTATACACGAAAACCGAGTGAATCAAAGTAACGAGAGTGGATTAAAATTGTTATTACATGCAAAATTTACTGGATTTTAACATGGCATGAACTGTTTTCTTAATAGCCTAAAGAACAAGATTGGTTGTGTTCAAAGAAATTGTACCTTTTTCTGGGTGCAGATTGATTCATGGCTCCAGGAGTGATGATCGACAAGAGTGGAGGATTCGGGTAGGGAGTGGTCTCTCCAGATGCAGGCCAAGAGGGAAGAAGTGAGCACACAGGCACGTAAAGAGGATGTCCTTGCACATGCTTCCATTACATTCTCTGTCGCATGAACTTCTATTTCACCCATTGATTTCTGCAAAATCCCCATTTGTTATTAGCCTCTAACCCAGCATACAAAACTCGAGAGAAAAGAAACACAGGAAACAATTGTAAGAACAGAGATCAATGAAGTATTCAATGATTCAAATCTGCAGCTGTGGTAACTCCTCATAGAAAAAACCAGATTCAATTGATGATCATTCTGGGTGCGGAGGACCACGGATTTGCAGGTTTAGTGCACAGAGAGAGATCATTAAATTGAAAAATGAAATAAAGATTTAACATACAGAGTAGCCAGAGAGGCCTGCAGGGTCGATGAATGCAGAGGTATGGAAAACGCCATGGCAGCCCTCGAAAGCCTCCACCAAAGAGTCGATCTCTGTAAGTTTGGCCATTACTGCTTCAGCTCTGGTATTACCGCTCCTCCTCATCTCTCCTGATCTTTCCATCTTTCTCATTTTTTCCATCTCCTCTGCAATTTGCAAAATCCCACTTCGTGTTATTTTCATCCACCATTATAGTGATCAAAGACTACTGAATTAAACCTCATACTTGCTCCGGACAGTGACTAGCACTCGTATTGTTAAAGTTAGCTTGATCTGTTTTTATTTTTAATTTTTAATTATAGTTTTCTCTGTGATTGGTGGATGCAGTGCGTAGCAGAATTCTTGTTATTCACTCAATCAACCAGTCAACATTTCAATCGAAGTTTCTGTGTAATTATTTGGACGCCGGAAAGTACAATGGCGGAAGTAAGATGAGAATGACCGATGAACAAAAGCAAAAGAGAGAGGAGAAGATTGATGAGCCATCAATGGTGGGAAGAGAGTTAAAAATACCTGTGTTATCGACAATGATTCGGACAGAATAGCCACGAAGCAAGAGCTGGTTGATGATGGCGACGCCTAAGAACGAAACACCGCTAGTCACACAAACTACCTTCTCCTCCTCCTCCTCCTCATCAAAGCCAACGGGTCTAGAACAAACTCTAATTCCCTTCAAATCTTCCTCGTCTTTCCGGCGATTGAGCCCCGCGCAGGCCAGCAGAACTCGGCGGAGCTCGTCCATCGCCGCCCTCTGGCTCTCCTCCGACCGCACAAAAATACCCATGACTGAGAAACAGGCTGCGATGCCCTTTTCGATCGGAGCCTCCCTCGTCGCTCTGTTGCAGCTCAGAGAGTTGAGAATCCCAAGCTAACAACTCACAGCTTAAATAGCAAGAAGATCAGCCCGCCGGATCAGCTCAATTAAAGCACATTCCCTTTCTATCAAAACAAAAAAGAAAGAAAGTTTAATAATTTCAACCAAGTACTGCTTGTCATACTGAAACGGCTCCAATTAAATTATTAATTTATTATTAAAATAAAAAGGCCACTCTTAAGATTGAGAAGAAGAAGACGAAGAAGACGAGAGGGAGGGAGGGAGTAGTTAGATGGGAGTCCTCAGTCACGTGTTGAATGACCAGTTTGCACGGGATGATGCCTACTACTTCACACATCCCCCCCACTCTTTTCTTCTTAAATCTTTTTTAATTTAATCAAATACTAAAAAAATAAAAGAATTATTAAATTACATCTTAAATTTATATGCAACATTTTATAAAACGTAAAAAATATAAACGACGGCCTACAATTTCAGGCTTATCAACTCAATTTCTTTGTCGCTGCTGCAAATCTTAAGCAAAAAACTATATAATTTTGATGCATTGTAAGCTAGAAATCGAACGGTAATAGAAAAAATATAATATCATGTGAAACACCAGATTTACGTGAAAAAAAATTTTTAAAAAAAAAAAATCACGGGTAGAGGAACAAATCTACTATAAAGATCGAAATACAACCGCAAATTTTACAACTCTAGTTTGCATGAATGTGTAGAGAAAACAAAACTCTAAATGATATTTAGTCCCATTGCACTCGAGCACCGTAGGTATAGATGATTAATCATAATTATTCTAGTGATAAGTAGTAAAACATATTAATTTGGACAATTCTTTCTATGACTATTGATATTTAATGCAAATAAATTCGAAGATAAGTTGGGTAAAGTATTAATAGTGATACTAAAAATATCTCTATTATAGTTGTCGTGTAATGATATCATTGGTTGTTACGTAATAATCATGCATATTAAAGGGTTAATGGCGATTGACGATGGACAGCAATGTCATGATCTTGTTTTTAAATTGTTCAACTAACACTTAGATTTTTTTTGTCCTGACTAGATTTAAATATAAATAGTATTAACAGTTAAGTTGTCGCATCGTCAAGAGCACCGAGTACATTCGAATTAGAAAATCTTGATTTAACGAACTAAGAAGATTGATTAGTTTAACTCACTTGCTTAACCAAATCGAGCCGAATCCAATTAAATTTGACTTTTAGTCAATTTGTTTAGCAACGTGCGAACCCTAAGACTCTAACGACACGTTCGATCAGACTGTGTGAATTCATCTTGTCATCGTAACAAACTGAGTTTTACTCGATACACGACCATACCCTCTTAACAATTTGTGAAACATTATAATTATTGGCCTCTTGTCTTGAAGGTTAGGTTTTGCGTTGGAGCCTACATCATTGAAATGGAGGTGGGGGAGGACGATATCTCCACCTCTTCTTTTTTTTTTTTTTAAGCTTTTATTTATTAGTTATTTAATTTTAGGGTTTGATTTTTGACCCACCTCGTCTTTTCAATCTAAAATATAATAATAATGTTAGTTAAAATTATCAGCTCAATTTTTTCTTTGGTGGCAGAGAGAAGTAGGCTGGTCAATAAAAGTCATTTGCCAAATAAAGCTTTACTATTTTATTCATATTATTGTAATTTTTATGACGTATTTTTTTACGTATAATACTATAAATTTGTACCTATAACACGTGTATTCGTTGCTAATACGAATCTCAATACGTACGACCCAGTCTGTTAGAACTCGATATCCACCGTATAATATAATATTAACCACTTTTAAGTATAGATCTATCTAACTTTAATTCATAGGTTTAATCCAAAAAAAAAAAAAAAAAATCTTGCAATGATTAGATACGAGATCTGGACGTGGGGCTTCTTGACCCTTATGCCGCGGGATGAGTGGGCCAACTTCTATTTGTTTTGCATTAATTTAGAGGTTGATTGAGAATTTTCCACTGTTAATGGGCTTGGCTGGGCTTTTACATGAAGCCAGTACTGGGTTGGCACTGTTTCCACTTTTTAGGCTTGGATTCTCATGGTTTTTCTACTTTTCTTCTCCACTTACCGATTCCTTCTTCTGTCTCTCTTTTTAACTCTTCGGACTTCAATGGGTAGCTCAGGGACTCTCTTTCCGGTACCTCACAAGAAGCTTTCTTTGGACATTAAGGTGCAGTTTCATCTAGTTTGTTCATTCAAATGTTTGGGTTAGTTGCTGCTTAAATGAGTACAAACGCTCCAAATTTTAGAATCTGCATTGAATACGATCTTTGAGTTGAGAAAAAGGTAGTTTACATATTTTCATCGATGAGGTAAAAGCGTATTAGTCGAGCATTTCATAGGCGGTGTGGAAATTGTGGTATTGGAGTTTGTTTTACTATCTGTTTAGTGTACTTTAAGCTCTTTGAATATGTCGAACTGTGTTGATCATCAACTGTTCGATTAAATGCCAATGTGACGACCACGGATACCCTCCAGCCTCAAGATAGGGAGACTGTTGAGGATAAGTGTGTTTCACGCTGTGTGGGCGTGGTCTGTCGAGTGGCTTGGGGCGAAGTGAGTTGTGCTTTTCTCCATTCGGTTCTTTCTAGTAGCTTGGAAAGGGATCGGGGCTGCGGCAAATGGAGAGGCTTAAATTTGGTGTTTATGGACTTGGAAGAACAAAGTGATTTTTAAGGATAAGCCACTCAATTATGAGTATTTCAACTCCTTTTTTCTTGTATATTTCTTACAATAATGATACAAACTTATTTATGATAAAGAAAATTATTGAAGAAGTCATTTTCTTTCCGTTTGTATTATTGTGTGATCAAGTCAGCTTGTACGCATTTTGACTATGCACACGGGATCCGTGTGCTACTGCATTTTTCTACACGAGGTAGGGCAAGTTAATAGTTTACTAATAAGGGGCATGAACCCAAAATTTGCTTGGAAGGGAATTTGAAATTTGGAACTTGAAGGGGAGTATATCTTGGAGATCAAGGCGATGAAACCCCTTGATTCAAAAATCTTGGGTTTAAGATAGGGTTAGGAGATTATGCCGAAACTCATATTTGTCTGTCCATTTTACCGTCTGCTTCAATTCAATTTAAATTTTAGTAACATGTAATAGTGACAATGCTATAAACACATATTTAGTGTTTCATTTTGAGTAGTTACGTTATTTGACTAAGAGTTATGGTGCGATTAGTTGGTGGAAGTCCTAATTCTTGATTGCTTCCCCTAATAGAGCAGAACTTTTTTTTTTCCATGGCAGGGAATCAAAACTGATCTAGTAGTTTGCAGTTATGATGATCATTTTCTCGTAAGTTTATGACTTCTTTTCAATAGCCAGAAATTTATTTCGATAGTGTTCTTTTCTGTAGATAGAAATGTCTTCTTATGTTTTTTTTTTTTCAATATCAAATTACACAAGGTCATTGCTTCTCAAATAGGTGCAATGGGGTCGATACTGCATGCAAGGTCAACAATTCTATTTCATCCTTATTTTATTACAACACATCAAAATGAATTTTACTCACATTCTGATAATTTTATCGTATATTCAAACAAATACTAGGTTAACATTGTTTGCTTAGTCATAAAACTTGTTTGTGAGTTGTTTTTGTGTGCCTGCCCATGTATGCATTACATTCTTACGCGGATTGGACATATATGCATATTCTTATCTTCGGTGCTTACTTTTATTGGAAGGAAGAAGGATATTAGTCTATAAACTGGAACTGTTAATCGGATCTCCAAAGGACTTGTGTGACAGATTTTTATTTTTTAAAATTCATGGTTCGATCAATGGACTTGATGATGTCTAACGAATCCCAGGAAAGAGGAAGGAATGTCAGTTCTTCCAACCTACACAGTGTCGGTGATATTTGGAAAACGGGATGAGGTCAGTAAGTTTGTCGATATTTCTCTTATCACTAAAATATGATGATACTGACATACTAAAGACATGATACAGTCAATGCTGGTCACATGTGCTCGTCAGCTAATCGAGCACATCAGGTAATCTTTAAATCCATGCAAGATTTCGATTTTTGGAAGTCTTTGACTTGTAATTTGGCATCGGCTAGAAAATGTTAAGCCTAAATTTGTTGTGGATATGACTTGTCTATGAGGGACAGATTTAATTGTTATAGTATTCATTTACTGCTAAGTTTTTGGATGGCTGGTTTTAGCAATTTGGTCAGCTGTATTTACATCATTATGCGACTTACTCCCGTCTCGGTTTTTGGGCATTAATTTGTGGATTTGAGAAACAAAATGTGGGATGGGAAGCCTTATGAAATTTTCTCTTTGCTTTTGCAGTGTTTCTGGCTCTTCCAAGCAATTGGTGCTCTCTCTGGGTCTCAGAGACCACTCTGTGGTATATACTAGGATTCTTTATTTATTTAGAACAATGTTTGACTAATCCTTAAAATGACCAAGTTTTCAACATAGTAACTGGTCGGCCATCCCCATTGAAATATTTATTAATCGACATTCTGCAGGAGACTCTGAAAGGTATAGTAGCTGCTGTGACTGAAAACTGCCTCTGGTGAAGTGCCTCCATTTCAAGGACTGCCTTTGAATTTCTAATTTCTTCACCTTGTTGGTAGTCAAAGGTTAATGCTATCATGAAATTCTACTTCTTTATGATTGGAAAATTGGACTAAGATATTGACAGTAGTGTTTTGTTGATAATATATTTTCATGAGTGATCAAAAATAGGGGTGGACATTGTTCAGTTCAGTCCGGTTTCAAACTCAAACCGAACCAAACTGAACTAACCATCCATATTGAAAACGGAACTATACTGAGATTTGGTTCAGTTCCGGTTTAGTTAAAAACTAAATAAATATATTAATTTTGTTAAAACATACAAGGATGGATTTGGACCAAATCACTAGTTAAAGTCAGATTTGGGTTTTATCAATTTTTTACATCAAAAATCAAGAATCAAACTGCATTAATATAATGTTTCTGCGTCTTAGCAAACTAGTCTCGATTTACAGAGTAAAAGAGCGAAACTAAACTTCACTTCACGGTTTGGTTCGGTCTGATTCTGCCCGAGAACAATTCTATGGATGAAGCTAAGGTAGAGAGTTTCCCATATTATGATTGAATTTTTTGGGTAAATAATGAAGCAAGTTACATTTAGGAAATAAAAGCCAGAATCAAACAGAACAGAGAAATTTTAATTCTACTAAAGTCGAAATTAACTCTAGTGTTGTAACATTCTTAAAAATTTATCCCCAAATCAATCTAAATTAGAAATTTAATTTCTACTAATTAATCAAATCTAACTCTAATTAGCAACCAATTCAATCAATTTCTTTCCTAATTCTCTGTTAGGAAACAATCAAATCCTAACTGATATCAATCAAAAATAAAACCCTAAATTAATTTCCAAATTTCAATACGAGGAAATCTGACCAAATTGGAAGTCAAAACCACATCAGGCAAATGAAAAAACAAAGAGGAATTATTCACCTTAGCAGTCGAGCAAAAGAAGGGACCCGCCACAAGCTGATCGTGACAACAAATAAATAAGACAAACTTTAAACCACAAACCAAGTGAAAGATCTCTAACATATCTACGTCATATCAATTCCCAACAAAAACAAATCAATCTATAATTCCTGGTCATGTCACTCGGCGGAACCCTTCTTCTCGATTTTCTCTCTCTCGACCAAATGTTGTGCAGTATTATTACCGAGAGACTCTTAAAATTTTTGCTACATTGTTAATAAGTATTCCCGATGATTAAGCAGCACTTGACATTTTTTTATGTTTAAAACAGGAAAAAGAACAGATTAATCATTATAATGAAGAAAATCATCAGCTATTTATTAAAACATGAAAAATGTTTTTCGAAGTAAAACGCCAGGAGCAGAGGGAACAGAGAAAACGCCAAAAATTAAGAGTGGCAAGCTCAACAATCCAATGGAAGAGATAATATTAACAGTTAAGTGTAAGAACTACGTAAAGAACTATATACTCAGCAAACAATACCAAGTCTGAGAATTTTCTGATTAATTCGTACGTTAAATTATACTTGAAAAGCACATAGAACAAAAGAGATTTTCCCTAGATCACAACTAATTAAAATGAAAATTAAATAGCCTCCACTTTTACGGTCAGCTTCAGTATGAGAATGAGGAAGAAAATAAATAAATAAACCAAAAAAAAAAAAGCGATGCAAACAGAAGTCCGAATCGATTTACAAGATATTAAGACGGCAACGAAATATAAATCCAGCATTTGATTATGTATCAAATTTATGAGAAATTCGAGGAATTAACTTTACCTTGACAGTGGTGAGAACCAAAGTCGAATGCTTTTCTTGCCACTCAGTCAGATCCTTGCGCACATTTTAACTAGTCAGCGGTCAGAAAGGCTTCTGTTGGATCGTGATTGTCTAGAGGGGGTGAATTAGAAATCTCTTAACCTAATCTTTTTTAATAATGCAAATTAGTTTTATCCTATATTTTCTCTTCGTGTGCAATTACTAACAAACACATAAAAGTAAGAGAAGAGAAAGATATTGACACCGATATTTTTACGTGGTTCGGCCAACCTTGTTTACGTCCACGCTTCAAGGTTTCTCCTTTGAAGATCCTTATCTTCTCCTCAACGAGATTTCTTGATCGAACTTCACGGGCGTCGATCTACTGCCTTACAATTTTGGATTGAACTTCACGGGCATCAATCCACCGCCTTCAAGTTTTACAATATTGAGAAATATTGAACACAAAGCTACACACTCTCAGAAACAAAATTTCAAGTTTAGGTGTAGAGAGGTGTAGAAAGTCAAGAAGTATTACAAACTTAAACTCGTAAGAGATTCGAGAAAATTGTTCAAGTTGGCAAACGTTCTTCTCCCGAGCTTCTATTTTTCTATATATACTCTTGTTTGTAATCTGTTTCACATTCGGAGGACTCCTTGTTTCCGTACAAAAATATGACCGTTGTGAGGAGTCTGTACGTAGAAAACTAGTCGTTGAGGTCTAGAGTTGATATTACTCGCGGCGGAAGTCTTCTTGATTCGGATGATGTTATTCTGGTAGATGAAATCTTTATTTGGTCGACTTCGTTATTCATTCGGAAGACTTTTTGATTTCGGATGATGTTATCAATTTAGAAGACTTTTTAATTTCGGATGATGTTATCCATTTAGAAGACTTCTTAATTTCGGATGATGTTATCGTTGTGGACAAAGTCTTTGTTCTGTCGACGTTGATCTTGTGAAGCATTCTCATATTGGACGACTTCATTATTCAGATGATGTTATCGTTGTGGACGAAGTCTTTGTTCGGTCGACGTTGATCTTGTGAAGCATTCTCATATTAGACGACTTCTTTATTCGGATGATGTTATCGTTGTGGATGAAATCTTTGTTCGGTCGACGTTCATCTTGTGAAACATTCTCATATTGGACGACTTCTTTATTCGGATGATGTTATCGTTGTGGACGAAGTTTTTGTTCGGTCGACGCTGATCTTGTGAAGCATTTTCATATTGGACGACTTCTTGATTTCGGATGATGTTATTCTATCGGATGAAATTATCTTCGGTGGAAGTCTTCTTGATTCGGAAGATAAGCATTCTCGGTTTTGGTCTTTGATTTCAGTAGACATCAGAGTCTAGTCGATTTGACTTTGTTGCAGAGTCATACTTGGTTCTGGTCGACGTTGCTTTCGGTAGACATATTTGCCGGATGACTTCAGAATCTGGTCAACTTGGTTTTGGTCGATATTGAATTCGGTAGACTTCAGACTTCGGTCAACTTTACTTAGTCCAGTTGATATATCTGGCAGATGTCTTCCAAATCTACTTTGACAACAGTAGATGTCAGAGTCTGGTCAATGTAATTTTCACGGATGAATTCGGTCGATAATCAACTGATTCTGCCATCGGTCGATGTTCATTTTGACAGACAACTTAAACGTCTGGTTAACAATATGCATACACCACTCTTAACTACCAACACTTATCAAACATATTAGAAAACATAATACCATTTAAAGAAAGAACATTTCCAATTAACCGCAACTATTAATAATATTCATTTCTTACAATCATTTTATGGTTATATATTTCAATTATTCACAATCATCAAAATAATCATAATCATAAAAAATATAGTTAAATTTAAACACATTTTAAATTAACAGCTTTCGCGGCAATCTCCTTAGATTTCTTCGCAGTTTTCGAGACCAAATCGGAGAGTTTGGTGGAGTTCGTTAGGATTTGATCAGCTTGTTTAATCGCCGTTGATTTAATGAGGTCTGCGGTCCGAGAAGCTTCTGCGGCAATCTCCTTATATTTCTTTGCAGTTTCTGTGACCAATTCGAAGAATTTGGCGGAGTTCGTTAAAGTTTGAGATTTCGGGTGCCAAATTGCAGAAAAAAATTGTAGGGGTCTGAATTGAAAACTCCTCATAGTTCGAGGGCCGAATTGACAAAAAAAAAATGTTTGAGGTCTGAATTGAAAAATTCTCATAGTTTAGAGGCTGAATTGTAAAAAAAAAAAATGTTTGAGGTCTGAATTGAAAAATTCTCATAGTTTAGAGGCTGAATTGTAAAAAAAAAAATGTTTGAGGTCTGAATTGAAAAATTCTCATAGTTCGGGGGTCAAATTGCAGAAATAAGTTGTTCAGGATCTGAATTGAAAAATTCTCATAGTTTAGAGGCCGAATTGCAAAAAAAAAAATGTTTGAGGTCTGAATTGAAAAATTCTCATAGTTTAGAGGCTGAATTGTAAAAAAAAAAAAAAAAAAAGTTCGGGGACTGAATTGACGAAAAAAAAAAAAATGTTTGAGGTCTGAATTGAAAACTCCTCATAGTTCGAGGGCCGAATTGACGAAAAAAAAAAAAACAAAAAAAAAAAAATGTTTGAGGTCTGAATTGAAAACTCCTCATAGTTCGAGGGCCGAATTGACAAAAAAAAAAATGTTGGGGGACTGAACTGAAAGATCCTCATAGTTCAGGGGCCAAATTGACGAAAAAAAAAAAAATGTTTGAGGTCTGAATTGAAAACTCCTCATAGTTCGAGGGCCGAATTGACAAAAAAAAAAATGTTTGAGGTCTGAATTGAAAACTCCTCATAGTTCGAGGGCCGAATTGACGAAAAAAAAAAAAATGTTGGGGGACTGAACTGAAAGATCCTCATAGTTCGAGGGCCGAATTGCAAAAAAAAAAATGTTGGGGGACTGAACTGAAAGATCCTCATAGTTCGAGGGCCGAATTGACGAAAAAAAAAAAAAATGTTGGGGGACTGAACTGAAAGATCCTCATAGTTCGAGGGCCGAATTGACGAAAAAAAAAAAAATGTTGGGGGACTGAACTGAAAGATCCTCATAGTTCGAGGGCCGAATTGCAAAAAAAAAAATGTTGGGGGACTGAACTGAAAGATCCTCATAGTTCGAGGGCCGAATTGACAAAAAAAAAAATGTTGGGGGACTGAACTGAAAGATCCTCATAGTTCGAGGGCCGAATTGACGAAAAAAAAAGTTCGGGGACTGAATTGAAAGATCCTCATAGTTCGAGGGCCGAATTGACGAAAAAAAAAGTTCGGGGACTGAATTGAAAGATCCTCATAGTTCGAGGGCCGAATTGACAAAAAAAAAAAAAAATGTTGGGGGACTGAACTGAAAGATCCTCATAGTTCGAGGGCCGAATTGACGAAAAAAAAAGTTCGGGGACTGAATTGACGAAAAAAAAAAAATTACTTATTTCCACTACACCCTTGGTCTTAATTGAAGAAAAACTAAGAAACAAGCTAACGCTTCGATTTGGAAGGTATAAGATCAACTGTAAATGCCCACCAAGATCAGAAGCAAATCAACCGTGTTAAGTAAAATCGTCCAAATTTTGCGAATTTCTGTGTAAACTGCAGAGTTTGAAATCTTCAAATTTACCAGAAAATGCGAAAGTGCGCTGAAATCCTCAAATTAGATATCTAAATGAGAGAGAGAGAGAGAGAGAGAGAGGAGAGAGAGAGAGAGAGAGAGAGAGAGAGAGAGAGAGAGATATGGTAGTTTGGTAATTTTAAAAGGGCATCGGTCAATTTTAACTGAAAAATTGACGGCAGGGTTTGAATTGCAAACGTTTTATACGTTAGGGTTTGATTGGGTACAAAAAATACGTTAGGTACCAAATGGTCACTGACCCTATACGTTGGAGTCTAAATGGTACTTTTTCCAAAAAAATATTTGGGGACTGAATTGAAAGATCCTCACAGTTCGGGGCCCGAATAGACAAAAAAAATGTTGGGGGACTGAACTGAAAGATCCTCATAGTTCAGGGGCCAAATTGACGAAAAAAAAAGTTCGAGGACTGAAGTGAAAAACCTCATAGTTCGAGGGCCGAATTGACGAAAAAAAAAGTTCGGAGACTGAATTGAAAGATAAAAAATGTTCGAGAACTGAATTGAAAAATCCTCAAAGTTCGGGGGTCAAATTGGCAAAAAATAATGTTGGGGGACTGAACTGAAAGATCCTCATGGTTCGGGGGCTGAATTGACGAAAAAAAAAGTTCGGGGACTGAATTGAAAGATAAAAAATATTTAAGGACTAAATTGAAAGATCCTCAAAGTTCAAGGGTGAAATTGGCGAAAAAAAATGTTGGGGGATTGAACTGAAAACCCTCATAGTTCGGGGACTGAATTGACGAAAAAAAATGTTGGGGGACTGAACTGAAAGATCCTTATAGTTCGGGGGCTGAATTGACGAAAAAAAAATTCGGGGACTGAACTGAAAGATCCTCATAGTTCGGAGGCCGAATTGACGAAAAAAAAGTTCGGGGACTAAACTGAAAGATCCATATAGTTCGAGGGTCGAATTGACAAAAAAAAAGTTCGGGGGCTGAACTGAAAGATCCTCATAGTTAGGGGGCCAAATTGACGAAAAAAAATGTTGGGGGACTGAACTGAAAGATCCTCATAGTTCAGGGGCCGAATTGACGAAAAAAAAATATTCGGGGACTGAAGTGAAAGATCCTCATAGTTTGGGGGCCGAATTGACGAAAAAAAAAGTTCGGGGACTGAATTGAAAGATAAAACTAGTTCGAGGACTGAATTGAAAGAAAAAAATAGTTCGGTGACTGAATTGAAAAACCCTAATAGTTCGGGAGCCGAATTGTCGAAAAAAATAGTTCGGGGGCTAAAATGTTTGAAAAAAATAGTTCGGGGACTGAATTGAAAAAACCTAATAGTTCGGGGGCCGAATTGTCGAAAAAAATAGTTCGGGGTCTGAATTGAAAAACTCTAATAGTTGGGGGGCCGAATTGTAAAAAAAAATAGTTTGGGGACTGAATTGAAAAACTCTAATAGTTCAGCGGCTGAAATGTTGAAAAAAATAGTTCGGGGACTGAATTGAATAACTCTAATAGTTCGGGGGACCAAATTGTCTAAAAAAATCGTTCGGGGACTGAATTGAAAGATAAAACTAATTCGAGGACTGAATTGAAAGAAAAAAATAGTTCGGGAATTGAATTGAAAAACCCTAATAGTTCGGGTGTCGAAGTGTCGAAAAAATAATTCGGGGACTGAATTGAATAATCCTAATAGTTCGAGGGCCGAATTGTCGAAAAAAAATATTTCGGGTCCATATTATTCGTGAATTATATAGGATAATATTTACACCTACAAAGTTTAAAGATTCGCTACTTTTTTTATTTAACAAAACAACTGTGGAAAACTTTGAATCGCGAAGTTACATTTTCTCATCGAGCACCGAAAAACACTGTCGTTCTCCGAAGATTCAACGAGAGAAAATCATGTTTTAACTCAAACAATTATCCACTGCCTATTATTGAAAACACGAGGCGGAGACTTTAATAATTCTTACTATAAACCAATTTTTAATTTATTAATTCTCGAATGCTTCAAATTGAATATTAATAAGTAAATTAAAATATATATATATATAATTGTAATGTCACCGTCAGCCTTCTTCATCTCGTCTACATAATTTGCCTATCAGAAGAGCTTCACCATGGCAAATAAATCCAACAGAGAAATGCTGCCACGTGTACGGCAAGGATTGTGACATGTCAGAAGAGACAATGACGTCAGCAAAAGAAGACTTTCTTCTTTGGTTAATTAATGAAAGTCGGAGTAATTAGTGTAGGAAAATAGCCACTGGTTTTGCTACAATCTTTTGGCTCTCCTTGTTTCTTGCTTTTGGAAGCGGCAAAGCTAAACCGATCCTCTGTCTCTCTACATTTTACCTGAAACTACAGACCTTCAAGGAAGAGATCTGTGCTACTTATCAAGCAAGTAAGGAATACTTGCAGACTGTTTTTATGGGTTTTCAAGTTTTGTGCCAGCTTATTTAGCTATTGAAGCTGCAAAGCTAGATCAGTCAGGATAATGATTGAGTTTGTCGTTTGGGTTACGTGATCTTTCTTCAACTCGGACGCCATTTACCCATTTCGTAAGTTTTGTTCTAGCTGGGAAGAAGCGAGAAAGGAAAAGACAAACTCAAATTTCTCCTGCTCTCACTACGTCATGATCTTTCTCTGATCCTATGTTTTCTCTTCTCTTCTCTTCAGTCATGCTGCAGATAAGGGTAGTTTACCGTTTTTAGATAATGGGTGTCTGAGATTAGCGAAGTGGGTTTGAATTGTTTGGCGAATTGCTGATTTTCCGGGAAAACAAGAAGAGAAATGTGAATTGCGTGTCATTGTGTGTGGCTTTCTAGTTGGAAGAAGAGATAGCAAGAGAAAAATAGTCGTTGGAAATGACAACAGAAAGGAGGAAGGGAATACATTTTAGCAAGATATACTCCTTCTCTTGCATCCGAACTCCGTTCAAGAAGCAACATGATCAAATAGGGGAAAGAGGGTATTCAAGGGTCGTTTATTGTAATGATCTGGAAAACCGAGAAGCGGTTCAATTGAACTACCGAGGGAATTATGTTTCGACTACAAAGTACACAGCGGCTACTTTCATTCCCAAATCTTTGTTTGAGCAGTTTCGGAGGGTTGCAAATATCTACTTTCTCGTTGTAGCTTGTGTTTCGTTCAGTCCGTTGGCTCCTTATTCAGCTCTTAGCGTTCTTCTTCCATTATTAATTGTTATCGGAGCAACCATGGGCAAGGAAGCCGTGGAAGATTGGAGACGAAGAAAACAGGTGAGTTTACAGTAATTTTCTGTCGATCTTTTTCAATTTAGATTATGTTTGATATTGATTAGTGTCTCTGCAAATGTACAAGTGTCTTACCGAGGTTCTGAACTGGTTCAAAAGATGACGTGGTTGGGGAGAAGAATGGAAAGATTTTGCCGGGTAAAAGGATTGACTCTAAAAGATGGAATGGAGAATTGTATAAATGATTCCTCGGTTGTTGATTTTGCTGATCTTTGAAAAGAACGAATCTAAGCTCGCTCTTTTCATTATAACAGCTCTATACTTGACTAATTATTTTATCTAATTATGCTTAGTAGGAGTAGTCGAAAATTCCATTTCAATCAGATGATGTAACAGTTACTTGGGAAAAAATTATAATTTGATTCTAATGTTTCCACTTTTTTACCTGATTATTCCATATAGATTCTCTATATTGTTATCTTCATTTAAGGTTTCTTTCATTTGTAAACTGACTATTCATGAACCTGGAATTCTGTCTTCTACTTGTCTGATTATCCTTAAAAACAGCAGATGTAACTGGCTAAATTTTGAATTGGTGACAGGATGTAGAGGCAAATAATCGGAAGGTCCAAGTGTACATGAAGAACAACATATTCCAAGAGACGAGATGGAAGAAACTGCGAGTTGGTGATCTTGTAAAGGTTTGTAAGGACGAATATTTTCCGGCTGATTTACTTTTGCTTTCATCAAGCTATGAGGATGGGATTTGCTATGTTGAGACAATGAATCTGGATGGAGAAACTAACTTAAAGTTGAAACATTCTCTGGAGGTTACATTGCAGCTTTGCGATGAAAATTTCTTTCGGAACTTCACTGCGGTTATAAAATGCGAGGACCCAAATGAAAATCTATATTCTTTTGTTGGAACATTGCATTACAATGGCAGTCAATATCCTCTTTCGCTTCAACAGATTCTTTTACGCGATTCTAAACTAAAAAACACCGACTATGTCTATGGTGTTGTTGTATTTACCGGGCACGATACGAAGGTGATGAAGAATGCAACAGATCCGCCGTCTAAGAGAAGTAAAA
The DNA here is from genome assembly GCA_022432975.1 of Begonia masoniana. Lineage (NCBI taxonomy): Eukaryota > Viridiplantae > Streptophyta > Magnoliopsida > Cucurbitales > Begoniaceae > Begonia > Begonia masoniana. The sequence goes on along the minus strand of CM039515.1, from coordinate 30,224,189 downwards.
TTGAGAGGAAAATGGATAAGATAGTTTACATCCTTTTCAGTGCTCTGATTTTGATATCTCTTGTTGGCACTGTCTTCTTCGGAATTGAAACAGACAAAGATATTTCTGATGGAAAGGTTAGAAGGTGGTATCTTCATCCAGATGATACAAAAGTCTTTTACGACCCCAACAGGGCATTGCTCGCAGCTTTTCTTCATCTCTTGACAGCATTTATGTTATACGGGTATTTGATTCCAATCTCACTGTATGTATCGATTGAACTTGTGAAGGTCTTACAAAGTGTTTTCATTAACCAAGATCTGGATATGTACTTTGAGGACACAGACAAGCCTGCTCGGGCACGTACTTCTAATTTGAACGAGGAACTTGGTCAGGTTGATACTATACTTTCTGATAAAACGGGTACTTTGACATGTAACTCTATGGACTTCATTAAATGTTCAATAGCAGGGACCTCATATGGTCATGGTGTGACTGAAGTGGAGAAGGCACTAAAAAAAAGAAGAAGTGATGTTCAAGATAAAGCCGACAAAATTTCATCTGATCTGGCTCGCGATGAAGGTGATGATATGAAGACTAGACAGTCGATAAAGGGTTTTAACTTCAAAGATGGCCGGATAATGAATGGAAATTGGGTTAACGAACCTCATTATGATATCATTCAGAAATTTTTTAGGGTGTTAGCAATCTGTCATACGGCTCTTCCTGTTGAGAATGTTGAGGTTGGAGAAATTTCTTATGAAGCAGAGTCACCAGATGAAGCAGCTTTTGTAATTGCTGCGAAGGAGCTTGGCTTTGAGTTCTTTAGAAGGACACAAACCAGTATATCTTTGTACGAGTTAGATTATGAAAGCGGCCAAAAGTTCGAGAGGTGAGCTCCTCCTACATTTTTTTTAATACATTTGAGCTAACAATCTAGTTTTTTTATCGGTTTTTAATAAATTTGAACTAACAATCTAGTTTTTTTATCGGTTTACTTTTTCAATATCTGATATATTGTTGTATGCTAAGACGGGCACAAAAAGAGAAACTACTCAAAATCATCTCTTATTATTAGTTGTTTAGCCTCATATAATTTTTTGTTCATATTTGTATTTTTGTCACTTTATGTTTGTAACCCAGGGAGTACAAGCTTCTTCATGTTCTAGAGTTCAGCAGTTCTCGGAAAAGAATGTCGGTAATTGTCAGGAATATGGAAAATCAATTGTTGCTCCTTTCCAAAGGTGCAGATAGGTTAGGCTCTTAATCCATTTTTCAGCAAATCTATGAAATTATGATCTGGTTCAGAAGTCATGGGTATTATATACATGTTTTCACATATTTCAGTGTAATGTTTGAAAGATTATCAAAAGGTGGGCGACTTTTCGAGGATCAGACCAAGGACCACATAGATGAATATGCTGAAGCTGGTTTAAGAACCTTGGTAATTGCATTCAGAGAGCTGGATGAAGAAGAATATAAATCATGGGAAGAGAGGTTTTTGATGGCGAAAACTTCTGTCACTGCAGACCGGGACATGTTAGTGGATGCGGCAGCTGATGAGATCGAAAGGGATTTTTATCTCCTTGGTGCTACAGCCGTCGAGGATAAGCTGCAAAAAGGGGTAGAGCTCAGCTCTTAGAATTTATTAACCGGCCTGTTTTGATTCACGAGTCACATAGGAAATCACATTCGAATTGAAATCCAATAGTTGGAAAGATTTCTTTTTGAAATCTTCATTTAATTGTGAAGAACATTTCGTATGCTTAGGTTCCTGAATGCATTGACAAGCTGGCTCAGGCTGGAATCAAAATGTGGGTGTTGACTGGGGATAAAATGGAGACCGCGATTAACATCGGGTAGGAAAACAATTAATGTGCGAGTCTTTTTCTCTTTGATAGTTGAAGTTTTCATACAAGGTATTTCTCCAGGTATGCATGCAGTTTACTAAGAAAGGATATGAAACAGATAGTTATAACACTCAATTCGCCGGATATTATTGCATTGGATAAACAAGGAGATAAGGAAGCTGTTGGTAAGGTATATTTTTAATGTTAGAACGAACAATGATAAGTTGTTTCTTTGTTATTGGAAGTTCTTATTTTTTATTTATTTATTTTTTTTTAGGCATCTTTTGAAAGTGTTGAAAGGCAAATTAAAGAGGGAATTTCTCAGACTGTAGACGGTAAAAAAAGCTCTACTCCTGATAACGATGGCTCTTCCTCATTTGGGTTAGTAATTGATGGAAAGTCCTTGGAATATTCTCTAAACACGACGATGGAAAAGTTATTTTTCGAGCTAGCTATAAATTGCAGTTCTGTTATATGCTGTCGATCATCGCCAAAACAGAAAGCTCTTGTAAGTTTCAATGTTTTTTTTCTGATTCATAGCTTGATGTAAAGCCGATTAATCTGATAAAGCTATAGGAATCTTGCAGATTACGAGAATGGTTAAACTTCGAACGGGCAAAACAACTTTATCTATTGGTGACGGCGCGAATGACGTCGGTATGCTTCACGAGGCTGATATTGGAGTTGGCATCAGCGGCGTTGAAGGGATGCAGGTTAATTCCAAGTCCAAAATTCAAACTCCCATGCTGAAGAATTGTTTTCTTTAATGTTATTAAAAAAGGAAAACAATAATTGTTCTTTAGATGTCTTCGGGTCAAAACCCGTCTAAAATTTTACTCCGAAGAACAAAACGTGGATTTTCTGATGATGGATTCAATTTACATTTCAAGTTCTAGAGCATTGAATTTTCTCATTTCATGCAGGCAGTCATGGCTAGTGATTTTTCTATAGCTCAATTTCGTTTCTTGGAAAGATTGTTGCTTGTACACGGTCATTGGTGTTACAGACGAATAGCTATGATGGTAAAATTTGTATCTTCCTCATTTGGAATTGAATCTCTCTCTTTCTATGTGGCATACTCACCTCTGTAGTGAGAGAAAGAACATTCTCCACTGATATAGCTATTCTATTCCTTCTTCTTCACTCAGATCTGCTACTTCTTCTACAAGAACATAGCATTTGGGTTTACTCTATTTTGGTTCGAGGCCTATGCTTCTTTCTCTGGTCAACCGGCCTACAACGATTGGTATATGTCATTCTACAACGTCTTCTTCACTTCGCTTCCCGTGATTGCTCTCGGCGTTTTTGATCAAGACGTCTCTGCACGACTCTGCCTCAAGGTTATTTCTCAAGCTCTTCTTAAACATATTCTGAAAAGAAAGAAGAGAATTTCAGAAACAGCTCCCAAAGCTGATTTATCATAAATTATTTTTATATTTGCTTCAAAACTATGCTGAAGAATCAATGTTAGAGGAGACCAGTTAGTCAGGGTTAACCAATGTCACACCTTTTGGACTCAAAATGATCTCAAATGACCATTAAAAGACACATTAAACAAAATAAAGAGAAATGTAAAAAAGAATTATGAAGCAACTGTTGGGAGAATCATAAATGGATTTTTACTTAGTTTTTAATTTTTTCTTTCATTTTAATTTTCTTTTGGATATGAACATGCCTAGTTGTTTTGATTCAATCTTGCCTTGTGTTTCCAGTATCCCATTTTATACCTAGAGGGGGTTGATAATGTGCTTTTCACTTGGCCAAGAATCCTGGGTTGGATGTGCAATGGAGTTCTGAGCTCAATAATCATCTACTTCATCACCATTAACTCAATCACCAACCAAGCCTTCCGAAAAGACGGCCAAATCGTCGACTTCCAAATCCTCGGAGTGACGATGTACACGAGCGTAATTTGGGCCGTGAATTGCCAAATGGCACTTTCTATCAACTTCTTCACTTGGATTCAACACTTCTTCATCTGGGGAAGCATCGTTTGCTGGTATATATTTCTACTCGTATATGGCTTTCTCTCCCCCGCCGTTTCGACCACAGCTTATATGGTTCTCATGGAGGCTTGTGCTCCCAGCCCCCTCTATTGGCTGGTGACAGTTTTTGTGGTCGTTTCCACTCTGCTGCCTTATTTCTGCTACAGGTCATTTCAGACAAGGTTCTTGCCAATGTACCATGATGTTATACAACGGAAACGGTTCCAAAAGTCCGAAGATTCCGACACCGAGATTTACAACGAGTGTCCGTTCGGACCAAAGACAGAATATTGAATTTAAGGGAAAGATTGCGGAATCAGAATTTATGAAACTAGCAAGTCTTTTTTTTTTTCGTTCTTTGGATTCGACATAGAGAATTTAAAGCACAGTTTGTTAGATCTCAACATATTGTACATTATTAGCATGTTAAGTTTACTGTAAAGTATGAAAAAAGTGTGGTTTTGTGGGCAACAAATATTGACCAACTCTTGTGTTCTACAAGTTAGGTGTAGTCTTAGGCTTCCCTCCACTCACGTATACTTCTCCGCTCCCTAGACTCAAACATGTGATGGTCAATTGCATCACCCAATGACTTGGCTCTTCCCCCATCGCGTTGAAAAATATAAACTTGCCGTTTAGAGAGAGAGAGAGAGAGAGAGAGAGAGAGAGAGAGAGTTTCTAGAAAGTCAACTAAATTTAAAAACTCGAATCTAGAAGGCCACGTTGATGTCATGCACTTAAGTTTTCACATAATTAAGGAAGAGAAATAGTTGAATAATCGCCTACCATTTTCATTATGTTTTCTATGTATATCAAGCCTTTTGAGTATTCGCACTTTCCAAGTCATTTACCATTTTAGCATCTTATTGTTGGAATTAGTAAAACCCGATTCGAAATAGCGATCATGATTGAGTTTGGGTTGGTTTTCAACGCGGGTGAAATCGGAAAAAACCCTTTTAGTTGGTTGAAAACACAAGTGGTCAATTCATTTCTAGAATGTTTTGAGAAGAGAACCTAATCGAATTCGAATAGACCCGACAAATGATCTCGGAAAGTGAAACTCAACTAAAACCCTATCCATAATCATATAAAATCTAGACCCAATAACCAATTTACGCGCGTTTTTAAATTGAGTAATGAATTCTTCAATTTAATCTTATACTGTAAAGTGGTACCTACGTGTCATTCATTCATTGATAAATTTTGTGTAGTACAATATATAATTTTACCATTTTTGAGAAAACCAAATTGAAGGGACCCGATGAATAATCTCGAAAATTCGACCCAAAACCCTACCCCTAATCTTATAAACCCGGGTCAAACCCGGCCCAAGTGTGATAGGTGTTTTTGAATTATTGATGTAATTTCAATAATCTAATTTTCTAGAAGGAGGTTTCGTCCTCGCCTTGTATTTTATTTATTTTGGTATTTTCTTCGCCCATCCCTTCGTTCTACAGCCACCACTTCCTTCCTATATATACACTCTCTCTGGATTTCCACTTGTTTCTTCATCCTCTTCCCGTTTCTCTGCGTCAAAGTCATTTCAATTAGCTTCGAATGCAAGGTGAAGGTGAAGGTGAAGATTTGGAGCAGTGTCCCAGCTTCAACAGCTACTCCGTCGATGGACTAGCTCAAACTGCTGATAGAGTTATCAGAGAGTTGAATGAACTTGATGCTGAAACCTCTGGTTTGAATCGTCCCGGATCGATTTGTTCTGTTGATGATGTCGACGGTGGTAGTTTTGATGCCGATTTCGAATTTGTTTCGCTAGCTCAGGCCGGAGAACTCGCCGTCTTCTTTGACGAATCGATCGGTACTGTTTTTCCAGTTTTTAATCACGATCTTTTGTCGGAGGAGGACGCGAAAGCAAAGGTTGATGATCAACAAGATAGTGAGAGGTCGATAAGGATTCCATTGGAGAAGCTCATAATCGGGGATCGGGACACAGATCCACTTCCGTCGTCGTCGTCGTCGGAGGCGGACGAGCTAGAATCGATTCAACCGGGAACGTACTGCGTTTGGGCTCCGAAGAAAGCAGAATCGGCGGATGGAAAGTGCAAGAAAAGCAAATCCACAGGATCGTCGTCGAAGAGGTGGAAACTCATAGATTTACTCAAACGAAGCAACAGCGACGGAAAGGATTCCTTAGTATTTCTGGCTCCATCTTCGAAGTCAAGTTCGGCGAGGAAGGAAGAGATCAAGGCAGAAAGCAGCGAATCATCCAAGGAAAAAAAGAGCACCAGCGAGGGGAAAGTCGCCGAGAAATCAAACGCCAGACGAATCTCTAACGAAAGGGCACTATCTGCGCACGAATTGTTCTACGTGAGGAACAGAATGCTGAAGGAAGAAGGTAAAAAGCGGTCCTATCTCCCTTACAGGAAAGATCTGGTTGGGTTTTGGGCCAACGTTCCTAGCTTGGGGAAAACCTTCCCTCCTCCATTTTAGACCTCTTTCCACCACACAAAAAAAAAAAAAAAAAAATCCTGTACAAAATTTTGACACCACAGATTTGAGTTCTTCTTCTCTTCAATCTCTTTTGGTTGTGCATTACAACATAGCTCTACAGTAGGTTACTGGATATTCAAAACTTTCACAATGATTTTACGTTGAAGGAACCTAGGAGTTGACCAGGTAACGCATAGGCAGACTGGCAGAGAAATGATTTTCAATTTGTTCAAAAAAAAAACCTCACCCATGGGCGAGGGGTTTGTCTATGGCTTCCCTTCAAATTTTAACACGTTGACGTCTTTTTGCATTTGTGCAATGGATCAATTGACGTCTCTAATATGGCCAGATAAGGGTGAGGGCTTAATCAACACGTAGGTACATAGATGATCCTCGACCGATCGTCGAACCTTATCTTGTTTGGAAGTAAGACAAATTGCTATAATAATTCGGCTATCATCTTCCATGTTTCATTACGTAGGTGACGAGTCCCTTTCGCGTCGCGACAATAACACTTGTGACAAAAAATTAAAATTGGCAGAAAAATATACTCGGCTCTATTTTTGTAAATTCTCGAAGGGTGGTAGCAAAGTTTTCAACACATTGATAATATCCAAGGCATTAAAAAAAAAAACCCTAGTTGCAATGTGAAGTTATGAAGACATTACAAACCCTAATTTAATTGTTTGAATATGAATTTTCACCCACCTCCTAAGTTCAAATCAAGCTTGAGTTGACACTAACATCTCATCCTACTGTATTCGCGCACTTACTCGACAATGATTCATAATATGATTTAATCTCCAACTAATGCAAGATTTTTTTAATATGAACGTAATACCATAACAACTAATATTATACTATTTAATGAAGCACGAAACGTGTTGAAAATCGAATGCTAATAATCGAAATAAAAAATGCAAAAACAAGGACATCGATATTTTCATAGAAAACTCTTTTAGGAAAAAAATTATGGGCTGATGAGAGAAACGACTAATCAGAAATCAAAATACACTATTGAGTTTTGTGACTCAAGACATTTATATATAGAAAAAACAAAAAAATTTAATATTAATATACAGACGTGACCCGACGTAATTAGAATTCGAGTCAGCAATGATAATTTGCTTAGATTGTAATTTTTATATTTCAATTTCTCTTTCGTTAAGAAATCAATTTACGAAAAATTTGTGAGAAATAATTATTTGGCAGTTGCTTTGCTTTTATATATAAAACTAGCCGATGAGATCAAGGGGGTGACATAATACAATATCATAAAGATTAGGAGATATTGATGCACATTTCACAATCCCAACTAGATAAAGATTATTATATAAATAATTTCAAACCCACTCTTTATTATGTCAAGGAAAATAGAATGGATAAATAAAAAAATGAACTACAACATCACCTACTACTACAATTTGGAATATATGTGAGAGCTCATCTGTTTGTTGCCTTCACTTTGCATGTAATATAAAGTTGGAATAAGAAATAAATATTTAGTCCAAAGTCTTAGCAATTATTTTATAATTTCCACAATTTTAGGGTCGAAAAAATCAAGGAAGATGACAAAAATGATGATAGAACAAGTGATTTGGTTTAGGTAACTATGGGATTGATTTGATAGCATGTGCAGTACGTGTCTAATACTAACAAATATTATATTGTGTTATTCGTGTTTCATATGCTTAGGAAACAAATATTATGTTGTGTTATTCGTGTATCATATGCTTAGGAAATTCCGACGCATTGTAGTAACGTGTTACAATGTTTTCCAAGTATATATCTTTATTAATTTCGGAATTTTTATTTTGAATTTAGAATTAACAGAAATGGTTGAAAAGCTTCGTGTCACGTTAACCTATAATCTTACGTTCTAATATTATATTGTTAAACGTGCATAAACAATAGAATATGACTAGAGTAAAATTATAGCATTGCTACTTCATGGTTATCAGAGGACCAGACCGAGCCAATCTTGTGTTCTTGGACGAATTTTTTGGTTATGTTTGACCCGAACCAAATTTTATATAGTCTAGTTTGACGATTTAGAGTCATCGAGCTGAGTTTAAAGTCAGTATGTAGTTAATTTATAACATTAATTACATCAATTATTGTTTGACACGTTAATAAATATTATAAGAAAATAAAATAAAAAAATAAACGTAACATTATTCTTTACAAAATTATCAGCGCAACAACCACAACCACAACTAGGACCAGGACCATCTTATGAGCTAGTTTGCTAGACAAAATATGTAGGTCGACCCACCTGCCCAAAAACAAATCTAGGCTTGGTTCGAGATCTAACATTTTCTTTTTCATATAACTAAGGTCATTATCATAGTACTCAACAGTTACACATATTTGTTCAATACTATGCTCTGATTCTGCCCTTTTGAAAGGAACATTAGCTCTAACAATTTCGGCTCCATCAGCTCGGACTTGTACAAGGTCTTAAAAAAATATACATCCAGCATATTTTCATATGATTTTATAATTGATAAGTTTCTTTAGCGCATGGCCTGACTATAAAAATAGAGCCTGCCAAGTTCTTTTTCTTCTTTTTTTTTTTTTTTGAAGGAATTAATCATATTTTAATAATTTTCTTAAAAGAGAAAATATTTGACTTGTTAATCTTTTACGTTGTAGTTTCAGCAAGTTGAAATTGAAATTCTTAAAAAAGAATTACATGTTATATCATAACAAGATCTTACAACACAACTCTATATAACTTTGTATATTATAGACAGTGTCACAGATTTTAAGGATGTCGCATGTAATGCCAAAAATTTCGATCGAACCTAGATGTACTGTCTAACATGAAAAACCAATGCATTGGTTTGGTTTTGTGAATGTCAAGGAGAGTTGTCTTTCTGGTCAATGACACAAAATAATGGGAATATGTTCTATTATGTACCTCAATTTGCATATACAACCCAGACTTTCCGGGGGCTTATGACTCGTCTGGCTTTGGCTCTAGAATAACGGGTAACTTCTCCACATGATCACCCCGCAACACCTCGACAATCACCTGAAAAAACGATCAACTCGGTTATCTACGAAAACATAAATGAACTAGGATTGTTGTTGATAGAAACTCTCTCATTCACACATGAGTATTAATTAAGTAAAAATAAGAGCCAAACCTTTTCCCCAACTTTACACTGATCAAGAATTCTGTACAAATCACTTCCATTGGTCACCTTCTTCCCATTCACAGACTTTATTATGTCCCCCAATATCAATCTGCCATATGCATCGCGTTTCGTGGAGCGCAGGCCCTGAATTACATCAATTAGACCTATCCAATGAAGAAAATGCACAATAATGATAAAGACAGGAAGCATACTGCTTTTCCAGCCGGGCCATTTGGAGGGGCATCCAAAACAAGCACCCCACTAACACCTATCTGCTCAACAGATTGATCGGGTGCGAATTTGATTCCTAAGATGGGTCGTGTCACCTTCCCAAATCGCACCAACTGATCAACAATTCCACCGACCTTGATGGATTAAGATTTGGATAAGTTTAACTATTGTACCAAAATATAAGAAATAAGGGCAAACATAGTGATCTAAAGATACTCACAGTGTCAACTGGAATTGAAAATCCAACACCAGAAGATGCACCAGAAGTAGAGTATATAGCTGTATTTATCCCAATCAGGCTTCCAGAACTGTCTAGAAGAGGCCCTCCACTATTACCAGGGTTGATAGCAGCATCTGTTTGTATAACGTCTTGAATTGGCCGTCCGGTTGCTGCAGAACTGATTTCTCGGCGAAGACCACTGTGAAGAGAAAATTATAAAGTCAGGGTGCAAAAGGCCACATATCTCAATCGCAGTAAGAAGAGATATCAACTCTCAAGAACATTTTACCTGATGACTCCAGTTGTGAGAGTATGGTCAAGTCCAAACTGCATACACACGGTCACTGTTAGATTATATTAAACATTGAACATAAATAAGTGCGCATATCCCATATAGCTGTTTGGGCACTATTACATAATCATTGTTGGCGTTCTGATGTTAAGTTCATACCAAGACAGCAAAAAATAGTGTTAGATTTCGGTGTTATATTATCTCATTAATAATCTGTTTGTCCTATCTTTTATCTAAAACATTGTGTCGAAAATCTCATTGGGGTTTTGTTACTCACCGGGTTTCCAATGGCATATACTTTCTGCCCAACGAGCAAATCGGCAGAGATGCCGACAGGAATAGGTTTTAACTTGTCTTTAGGAGCATTGATTCGTAACACAGCAACATCCTTGTCTTGATCAAATCCAACAACTTTGGCATCATAAGTATTCTGATCAGCAAGAGTGACCCTGCACATAACTAGAGCATTTAAAAGCAGAGCCAAAGACCAAAGCATAATTGTCGCTCGATAAAAACAACTATGAACTCAGACATACAACATATAAGCAACCTCGTATCCTACATCAAGAACTAATAGTATCACTGTTTAGAAGTGAATAGAAAAAAGCCAAACCAGATGAAGTATTGAAGAAGGACTAACTTGAGGTCTGAAGCCCCACGAATTACGTGGTAATTAGTGACAATATGACCATCGGTGTCCCACACAAATCCAGAGCCTGATCCTTGCGGCACCTCCAGCACATCCAAAGTGAAAGCGTCTTGTCTGAATCCAAAGCAAACGCACTGAATCTCAAATAATCTCCTGAATTTCAACGATATTCATAAGAGAAACAGACCTGGCGGCGAGATTGGTGATGTAAACGACGGAGGGAGTATTCTCCTGGAAAAGACGGACTGTAGCGAGCTCATCGTCCTGCAATTTCCTCGGCTTCGTAACAACAAAGGCGGCGGCGGAATCAGCATCAGAGACAAACAGGGAGAGTGACAAGGCCACTGAGGCCCAGAAAACGAGGATAGAAACGAAAGCCGAATTCAGCGAGTCAAAAGGAGAGGCGGTCAAGCTGGGAGAGAGACAAGTTCGATGAGGTTTGGTATGACAGAGAATGGGCAGGCAAAGACTGGTCGAACAAGGATTTCGGCGAAGAGAGATGGATTTGGGCAAAGAAAAAGAGTTCGAGTTTCTGTTAGGGGAGGAAGAGAGGAAAGAGAAAACTGGAGAAGAGTGGAAGGAAGTGGAAAAGAGTGAAGAAGAAGAAGCAGTGCAGAAACAGCAGCGCCGGCGGCCATTGTTAATCGGCGTTATGGATCGTTAGACATCGCCATTGCAAAGAGGAATCGAAGTAAAAAAACATTGAGAGAGTGGGGAAACCATTGCTTGTGTTATCTTCTACGTAGTTTCTCTGCGACAACGAACAATGTAGATGGTTCTGCAATATTCGAGATTTTTTTTTTTTTTTTTTTTTTTGTTTGTTTTGTTTTTTTTTTTTGAGGAAAATGACCTATTTTCAAAAAGGGTAAAATGCATTTTTTTGGACTGAACTATCGAAGAAGTGCAAAAAATGGATTAAACTTTGTTTTCGTGTAAAAAATGGCTCCAAGTATTGAAAATAGATGAAAATGGCTTTGCGGCTACCCGTTACCCCGCGGGGAGTATTATGAAGAGAACGGGTTGCCGCGTGAGGTGAACGGCAACCCGTGTCCCCTCGGGGGCATTTCAGAGAGTGAAGATCCCCACGTGCACGTGCGCCTCACGTTCGCAAGGGGTCTTTACCTTCTGAAATGCCCCCGAGGGGACACGGGTTGCCGTTCTTCGCACGTGGCTACTCGTTCTCCCCGAGGGGCCATTTTCGAGGGTGAAGACCCCCCGCGAACGTGAGGCGCACGTGCACGCGGGGGGTCTTCACCCTCTGAAATTCCCACGAGGGGACACGGGTTGCCGTTTTCCTGATGCGGCAACCCGTCCTCACTCAGACCCGTGATCAATTATTTCCTAGATCACGGGCTGAACTGCTGAGAACGGCAACCCATGCAATGAGAACGGGTTGCCGTTCTCCAGGCATATTTAAAGCCCCTCTCCCCTTTTTTTCTCATTCCACACATCACTCTTATCTTTTCTTCTCGAGCTCTTTAACAATTTTGAAATGAGTTTTTATGTGGGGAAAAAATATCGTTTTATGCAGGAAATTAAAGACAAAATAAGAGAATATTCGTTGCAAAATGGTTATGGCATCAAATTCCATCATGCGACAAAGGATGACTGACGGCGAAATGCGCAGAAGGTTGTGCATGGCGACTGCATGCGTCGCGGATGCAAGACGAGTAACCCGTTGAAATAAAGACTTTTATCGATTCTCACAGCTGTGTGAGGGTAGTTGAGAATTCAAGAATTGACAGTTATTAATTATGATGCAAGTGAGTGTTGTAATTATTTTGAAATAATTTTAATTTATTTCTGCTTATGTCTTTTAATAATTTTTATTTCATATCAAAAATAAATTTAAAAGTAAATTTGAAAGAATTTATTAACGAATTAAAAAAAAAAAGAGTAAAATGAGAGGTTAAAAAGGCAACTGTCGACCCCCCTCGCAGAGTCGCCTTAACAGAGAACAGGTTGCCGCGAACAGAGAACGACAACCTGTTCTCCATTAAGGACCACGTGTCAGGGTGAAGGACCCATCCGCGTGAACGTGCCCCTCACGTGCGAGGGGGTATTCACCGCTGAAATGACATGCAAAGAACGGGTTGCCGTGTTCTTCATGCGGCTACCCGTTAGTTGAATGTTCATCATGCGGATACCCGTTTACGTACAACGGGTACCCGTTAGCACGCATGCGGGGGGTGTTCATCCTCTAACGGCCACCCGTTCTGCGATAGTATAACGTCGCCCGAGGTTCATTTTGGCGATTTTCACTATGAAACCCAACTTTTCTCTCCACCAAATTTTCAGAATCCACCGTTGTGCTGTCAAAATCGCCGAAATCTTCCAAAACTGACCCACCAAACCCTAAACCGAGCCACCAAACCCGAAATCGAGCCACCAAACCCTAAGCCGAGCAAAATCCGAACCGATTTTCGCGCTAAAAATCCTCATTTCGTGAGGTTTGTTCGTCGAAAAACCAGAAAAAACCCAAACCTTCGACAATCCGAAAAATTTGAAATTCTCGAAAATGCCCCCGAGATTGTTTGTAGGTAGAGCTCCTTGACGCATTGAACAAGGTGAAACATCAAACCAGGCGACATATGAAGAGCGGCAACCGCCTCCCGGTTAATATTCGATAGAGTTTCGAAACCAGACGACAAAGGAGCAATATGATCAAGATATGGGAATTCGCTCCATTTTTTACGGGAAGACTGCCAACTTCAGCGGTTGGGAGTGTTTGGGGATCAAGGAGATGTTTGACAGGTACACAAGGTGTATAACATGAAGGGCGAGAGTTGCGACAGAATTGTTCACCTATTTTATGCGAACATGCGAACTTCCGGGAGGACAGGTCAATTGAGGACGTACCTTTTCTGTACAGACGTCGCCGTAACTGGAGATATCATCAATGAGCTGCTCGGATTTGGCATTGAGGACGCCGAGCAATATTATCACGCTTCCAGACAATGTCACTTTGTCAACACAGAAGAGGGGCTAAGCTTCTTGCGGCAAATCAACTGTAATTCAGAAATTGCCGGGTTCGTGAAGCTGAGATCGAGAGACTTGAATGTCAAAACTCGGGTTATTCACAACCTCATCAGCCACACCATCCTTCTGAGGGATGGACACAGAGATCTTGTTAGCTAGATGAATCTCTATGTGATGCAGAAGCTCTACACCAGCCAGCTGTTCGACCCAGGGTACATGATTGTGGGTCACATGGAAGAGATTGGGCGAACGAAGAACAAGAATTTGCCGTATGAGACCTTAATTTGGAAGATCTTACAGCGAGCTCAGATTCAGTCTCCAGCCAGAGAGTAGCTGCGAGCCCATAGATCCGTTGATGTATTTGACAGGATTCATTTGACTCGAATGAGCCTAGTCGAAGTCGACAGGTCTTGGATGCCCAAGGGTCATTCCGGAGCCTTCACATCTCGAGATGTTCCGATGGAGGACGTCCCTGGCCCCTCCCCCGAGGATGCCTCCGCCCCAAATGATGCCACATACACCGAGTACCCCACCGCGCCGCCATTGTACTCCCACGAGGCTAGTATGTGGGAGCAGAGATTTGACAGGATGGATAATGATCTTGTTGATATGAGACAGAGTTTGCATCAGAGGATAGATGAGATGCAGGATAGGTGGGATCGGAGGATGGATGCGCTGCAGGACAGGTGGGATCAGAGGTGGGACATCCTGCAGGAAAGGTGGGATTAGAGGTGGGACATCCTGCAGGAAAGGCAGGAGTTGATCAGATTGTCCCAATTGCGAATTGAAGACTTCTTAGAGCGTCGGCATAGAGGCGGCGATGAGGGAGATGATCCCCCACCCTTACCGTAGTTTAGTTTATGTCGTATATTTCTTGTATTTGACTTTTTGGTTGATTTTCTTGTAATGTACTATGTATTTTAGTTTCTTCTAATTTACTCTTTAGTTGATTATTGTTACGTAGTTTAGTTTCGTTTAGTTTAAATTATTTGTGTACTGGATCTGGCTGCTGGGTATATATATGTAATTTAAATATGCAGGAATTGTTTGAAGATAGTTATAGAGGAGTCATAAAACAAACGGAATTCTGTCATTTTTTTTTAAATTTAATTAGTTAATTATTAATAAATCGTTTATTCAATAATTAAATTAAATTAAATTATCTATTAAATTAAATTAAATTAATTATTATTTTTCATTTTATTTGTTTTAATTTTTTTTATGTCACATAAATAAAAGGAAAAATAATTAGACTGATATATATATAATTGTAACGGTCACTTGCAACATAATTAATAACAGTCAATTATTTCCGCGTCTGCTGCATGTTGCAGATTCCTGCGTCCCTTCAGCTGTGTTGAATCCCATAAACGTATCTTCAGTAGCAGCTCCTGAAGTGGATTCTCGGTGAAGACAAGTGCGACTATTGTGCCCCTGCTGCCGACATATACTGCACGTCATCTTCGAGTTCCGCCTAATTATTGTCGAACTCGATGGCTCCTCGACATCCTGCACTCTTGTCTTCTTTGGCCTACCAGGTTGGCGATATCTTCTTGGCAGGATAAGTTGCTTCACATCTGTCACTACCGGCCATATTTGATTGTCGCTCACAGGTCGTATAAACTGTGAGTACATCTGCAGGTAGGTCACCCAGTGGTAGCATGGATGCACGTAATTTTTCGGTGCCATTCTCATGAACCGGATGCATTGAATGGCATGGACACACGGAATTCCAGTATGCATCCACCTGGTGCAGTTGCACATACTCGTATTCATGTCAACTGTGTATTGTTCCTAGCCGTTACTCACCTCAAATCGTGCATCTCTCGCAGGCTGAGCACTCCAATGTTGAGCTGTCATTTCTACCTTGCGAAGCTTATCCTTGATCTTGGGACACAGGAGGTCTGTTGATTAGGCCAACTTCTCTAATTTTTTGACGATGCGAGTCATCATACACTTTCGAATCAGCTCGAACATGGTCAAGATCGGCTTGTCCCTCGCAGGCAGTAGAAGTGTATTGAATGACTCGCTCAAATTATTCAGACCCATTTCGCACTTGGGGATCCAAGAGAATGCATGAGAAGCCTAATATTTAGGCTCTTCTGCTCGTAACCATGCGTGGGCATCTGAGCTAAGTTGAAATAATTTGCTCATTTCGTGGTTGAAATGATATTCTGTCGGTGCCCTGGCCGCACTCCACATCGCATCTCGGTATGCTCTGCCCCGAAACAGAGATTTGAAGTTTGCGTACATATGCCTGAGGCAGAAGCGCTGCTCGGAATCTTTAAATTCCTTTTCCACGGCATTCAACAACCCCTGAAATTTCCAAGAAAAACAAATTAATTAATTAATTAATTAATTAAATTAAATGTAAGAATCACAATTAGAAATGTATTATACCTTTTGTCGATCAAAAATAAATGTCCATTCGCCTCCCTTGCCAAGGTTCAGGTCTCGCTTTCAGGTGTTGCAAAAACCACGTCCATGTGTCCTCGGACTCTCTTTCGACATTGGCAACCGCAACGAGATATATTCCATCGTTGCCATCAATACTCTCGGCTGTGAGTAATTGTCCGAGACACGACCCTTTCAGATGACAACCGTCCAAACAGATAATGGGTCTTCTAAACTGCAACAAGCCTGCCTTGCACGCAGCCATGCACAGATACATTCTTTGATATGCCCACGTGTCAGAGTCCACCTCGTAAGCATGTATGTATAACGTACTACCCGGATTTGATCTATAAATTTCAGCTGCGTACGACCAGACTTGCTTGTATTGTTCGTCGCCGCTGCCTTCGTTGTGTGTTCAAGCTATACTTCTTGCTCCTTTTGCAATATTGGACGTAATGTTGAGAGCTAAATCCTTCCTGACTGTCTTGATGATGGAAGAGATTTCCCACGTAGGTTGACTTTTAAACCTGTCAAGATAATGATCTGCAATATATTTTGCTTGAGCGTTTGGATTCTCAACAACCCTCGCACAACTGTGAGAATCGATAAAACTCTTTATTTGATAAGTTTCCTCGTCTTGCATCCTCGACACATGCAGTCGCCATGCACAACCATCTACGCATCTAGCCGTCAGTCGTCGTTTGTCGCATTGAGGGAATTTGAGGCCATAACCATTTTGCAACGAATAGTCGCGTATTTCGGCTTTAATTTCCTGTATATAACTATATTCTTTCCCCAAATAAAAGCTCCAATGAGATTTCTTCACGTACCGGTCCGCTTTCCACCTCATCAACGTCCGAACCCCGCCGGTGTTCGAAGCTCCTCGTCAAGAGTTCTGGAGGTCGACCGCACCTCTATTTCTTCGTCTCCACCTATGTGATCGAATGCTCTAAGCTCGCCATAAGCAGAAGTGGCGTAAGCATACCAATTGATATCAACATCAAAACTTGCTATCTAGTCTGAATCAGTCGCTCGAATTGAAATATCATCCATCGTCATCGCTAGTAAATTCTCGAAAGCAAGATAATATTTGAGAACAAAAGAAGAAGAAAAGAAGTCTAAGAAAAAGAGGGGGAGGTGGCATGAGAAGAGGAGGGGAGAGGGCCTTTAAATAGGTCTGGACAACGGCAACCCGTTCTCAGCAGTTCAGCCCGTGATCCAGGAAATAATTGATCACGGGTCTGAGAATATGCCTGGAGAATGGCTACCCGTTCTCATTGTACTGGTTGCCATTCTCAGCTGTTCAGCCCGTGATCCTGGAAATAATTGATCACGGGTTTGAGAATTTGCCTGGAGAACGGCAACCCGTTCTCATTACACGGGTTGTCATTCTCAGCAGTTCAGCCCGTGATCTAGGAAATAATTGATCACGGGTCTGATTGAGGACGGGTTGCCGCATCAGAAAAATGGCAACCCGTGTTCCCTCGGGGGCATTTCAGAGGGTGAAGACCCCCGCGTGCACGTGCGTCTCACGTTCGCGGGGGGTCTTCACCCTTGAAAATGGCCCCTCGAGGAGAACGTGTTATAACCCGGATGTGTAAGTATGTGTAAGTATGTGTACGATGGCTGCAAGAACCGGAACCCGGATGGCGGTACGTCTGTGCGGGCGAACCGGAAGGTGACGGGTCGTAAAAAGGGGGTCGTCACAATCCCATATCGCTTGGGGAAGTATATGAAAATGAAATATATGTAACGAGACCCTTCCAAGATAGCAAAACGCGTTTTGGGCACAATTGACAACGGATCTCATAAGAACTCCGAAGTTAAAAGTGCTTCGGTGAGAGCAATTCAGGTTGGGTGACCTTCCGGGAAGTGCTCGCCAAACAAAGCCGGATGTTATAACCCGGATGTGTAAGTATGTGTAAGTATGTGTACGATGGCTGCACGAACCGGAACCCGGATGGCGGTACGTCTGTGCGGGCGAACCGGAAGGTGACGGGTCGTAAAAAGGGGGGTCGTCACAATCCCATATCGCTTGGGGAAGTATATGAAAATGAAATATATGTAACGAGACCCTTCCAAGATAGCAAAACGCGTTTTGGAGCACAATTGACAACGGATCTCATAAGAACTCCGAAGTTAAAAGTGCTTCGGTGAGAGCAATTCAGGTTGGGTGACCTTCCGGGAAGTGCTCGCCAAACAAAGCCGTGAGGGAAGGATATTGGGCTGCGGCCCAATCCCCAGAGCGGACAATATCTTGCTGGGAATAAAGGTCATTACAAATGGTATCATAGCCTGTACCCAACCGAAAATGTGGCCAACGAGGACGTTGGGCCCCCGAGGGGGGGTGATTGTGATAACCCGGATGTGTAAGTATGTGTACGATGGCTGCAAGAACCGGAACCCGGATGGCGGTACGTCCACGCGGGCGAACCGGAAGGTGACGGGTCGTAAAAAGGGGGTCGTCACAATCCCACATCGCTTGGGGAAGTATGTGAAAATAGACCCTTCCAAGATAGCAAGACGCGTTTTGGGCACAATTGACAACGGATCCCATAAGAACTCCAAAGTTAAAAGTGCTTCGGCGAGAGCAATACCAGGTTGGGTGACCTTCCGGGAAGTGCTCGCCAAACAAAGCCGTGAGGGAAGGATATTGGGCTGCGGCCCAATCCCCAGAGCGGACAATATCTTGGCTGGGAATAGGGGTCGTTACAGAACGGGTAGCCGCGTGCGGAGAACGGCAACCCCTGTCCCCTCGGGGTCTTCGCCGGGGGGTCTTCACCCTCTGAAATACCCCCGAGGGGACACGGGTTGCCGTTCGCCTCATGCAGCAACCCGTTCTCTTCAGAATACTCCCCGCGGGGGGTTAACGGGTAGCCGCAAAGCCATTTTTCGTCCATTTTCAATACTTGGAGCCATTTTTTGCACAAAAACAAAGTTTAATCCATTTTTTACACTCCTTCGATAGTTCAATCCAAAAAATGCATTTTACCCTTCCAAAAATTACTTATAAATTAATTTTCATAAATAAATACTTATTTATTAATTTAAAGGGTTTTTACCAAAAATACCTCCAACGTTTGATTTTTTTTTAACAAAAACCTTAAATTTTTTATCCCTACAATTCAAATATTAAACTATTCAGAACCTAACAAAAAAAACCCTGCCGTTCAGCCGATCTCCGTCCATTCTCAAAATATGCCATAGAACGGCCAGCCGTTCTTTGACAAACAATTTTTCGTTATTTCCAGTGTCACGTGGCACTGGACACGTTAGATCGAACGCACAAGTTGGATGTGGACACCCTTCATTGCACGTGCGGTGCACGGTGGTCAGGAACGGTCGGTTGTTTCGGAAGAGTAGCCGACCGTTTTCACCACACAACGTATCATTCTTCGAGAACAGCAGCCCGTTCTGCCAGAACAACCAACCGTTCCAGGATATTGACCATCCATTGGTAAACCGAGGGCGGAGAACGGTTGGACGTTCCACGGAAGGGCCAACCGTTCTATAGAACAGTCTCCGACTCGTGACTCAATAATTGTCACGGGCTGGACACTGTTTGGGATAACGGATGGCCGGTTTAATGAATGACTGTCCGTTCTCCCAAATAGTGACCAGCCCGTAACTCAATACTTGTCACGAGTCAGAAACTGTTTCGTAAAACGGACGATCATTGTATTGAAAGGTCGTCCGTTCTACCAAGCAGACTCCGACCCGTGACAATTATTGAGTCACGGACTGGTCACTGTATGGGAGAACGGACGACCATCCCTTAAACTGGTTGTCTAATCTACGAAACAATCTCCGGCCCGTGACAATTATTGAGTCACGAGTTGCTCACTGTTTAGGAGAACAGACGGCCTTTCAATACAACGGTCGTCTATTCTACCAAATAGTATCCGGCCCGTGACAATTATTGAGTCGCGGGCTAAATTGGAACGGACGACCGTTCTCGTGGAACGACCGTTCGTTCTACTATACTATATAAGGAGATGTCCCTTAATGCTGAATTCACAGATTTCGAAAACTCTGAAACCTTTAGCAATATTGTATTTATAGCGACGTTTTATTTTTCTCTTTATTAACAACGTTGATGTATTCTGATTCAAGTAGATGGGTTGATGCAGATAAGGCAACTAATCAAGCTGCCAACATGGACTCGTATTAGGAGGACACGCCCAGATACGGGGATCTTCTAACATTCAATCACTTAGAAGCTGATGGAGAAATAGAGGTGCATTCAACCTCGCAAACCCTAGACAACGAGCTTCGAACACCGGTCCAATCGGAAGATGGCGAGGCAGAAAACATAACGGTAAGGGAAGAAATTTCTATGAGTTTTTTTAGGTAAAAAATATAGTTCTCTACAGGCCATTAGAGAAGAAATAGTCGAATATGCTTTGAATAATGGATATGACATCAAATTCATTAAAAGTGAATCTCGACAACTCACGGCAGCGTGTGAAGACAGATGTGAGTGGCGACTGTATGTTTCGATCATGCAAAATGAGCTTACATTCTAAATAAAGAGTTACACTGATTCTCACAGTTGTGCAAGGAAAATTGAGAATCGTCACACTATTGCAAAATGGGTGGCAAACCATTATTTGGATAGGTTCAAAAGTCAATCTACATGGAAAATTCCTTCTAATATCAAGACGGTGAGGAAGGGTTTGAATGTGATCATTACACCTAGTCTTGCCAAAAGAGCAAGAACCGACGCTCGAGAACTTAATGACGGGAGGGACGACGAACAATTCAAGCTATTGCATTAGTACGTAGCAGAAATTTTTAGATAAAATCCGGGTATGAGTCATGCGTATTTGAAAGAATGTACGTGTGTATGACTACTTGCAAGGCAGGTTTGCTGCAGCATGGCAGACCTATTATCTGTTTGGACGGTTATCATCTGAAGGGCTCTTGCCCCAGGCAATTACTCATAGCCGTTAGTATTGATGGCGACGATGACATATATCTTGTTGCCGTTGCCAACGTGGAGTCAGAGTGCACAGACTCATGGAAGTAGTTTTTGCAAATATTGAAGGAAGACCTAGACATTTCAGAAGGACGCAGATGGGCAATTGTGATGGATCGACAAAAGGTACAATTGTGTCGGATCAAATTTGATATTGTTTGTCGTACAACTTATTTAGTGGTGTAATTGTACTGCGTAAGGAAGTTCTGTCTAGTAGACTGAATTTTAAATGGGACCGTTTGTTACCCCTCCAACCTTTCCTGTAAACTTAGCTGAAAAGGTGGTCATGTCTATGAGATTATCTAGTACAATCTTTCCTGGAAATTATCCTGATCAGTACTATTCATGTTGTGATCGTTATATTATTTTATGTTAACTTTGTTTTTATTTCACATATTAGGGGTTGTCGCGTGCTGTGAATGAAGAATTAGGTTTAGCCGAACACCGCTACTGCCTCCGGCATATGTACGCAAACTTCAAAAGCCAATTTCGGGGCAAAGCCTTCAGAGATGCAATGTGGAATGCGGCCAAGGCAACTACAAATTTTCATTTTGAGATAGAAATGAGGAAACTGCATCAGATTCACTCGGATGCCCACGCATGGCTTTGAAGAACACCGCCTAAATATTGGGCTAGTCATGCATTTTTCTCGATTCCCAAGTGCGATATAAGATTGAATAATTTATGCGAGTCGTTCAATGCAGTTCTATTGTTGGCCACGGACAAACCGATCCTGACCATGTTCGAGATGATTTGAAAGTCCTTAATGACTCGTATTGTAAAAAAATACGAGTAGATGCTCTCGTCAACAGACCTCCTGTGTCCTAAGAAAAAGAAAAAGTTTGGGAAGATAGAACGTGCAGCTCGAAATTGGAATGCTGTGTTCGCGGGAGGTGCACTGTAGCACTCAAGAAGCTCAGCATTTATTTATTTCGCGTACGTAATTAATTGAGATAAATTACGTAAGTATGGGTAAGAAACGTTATAGAATTTATAAAGTGACAATAGCAATTTATAAGGATTGTGAAATTATGGAGAATTGAATTGTGGGTTAGTTAAAGAAGAGTGGTGAGGGCATTTTTGTAAATTAGTGGTGAGACTTCTTAAGGTAGCCACCTTTGTTTTAAAAGGTTTAGCTTAAAAAAAAAAAAACAAAACTCTCTCCTCCCTCCCCACAAAAAATAAAATCCAGTGAGCTCCCCTCCCCCTTATGAGCTCTCTCCCTCTCACCGGTGCCGTTTTCTCCTTCTCCTCCTCCTCCTCTTGGTCGATTTTTGGAGAAGAAAATATCACAAGAATAAAGGAAGCTCTCTCTCTCTCTCCCTCTCCCTCTCCCTCTCCCTCTATTTAGGTTTTGACAAAAACTCATTATCTCCTCTCCGATTCTAAGGCAAATTTCAATGATTTGAGTTAGGTTATTGTTGCTTTAGATGATTAATGATATATAGAATGTTTATGAATGGTTTATTGTTGAAATTAAAGGATTTGGTTGAAGATTTTAGCGGATGACAATAATTGCACAAAAATTAGGGTTTATGAGTCAAAATTGGGAATTTTTTATGGTTAATGATAAATTGATGATTGCTAGTAGTTTAGAAGGAAAATTTAATGGTTTGATAATTGAACAAAAATCAGGCTTGGGGGGCAGTTTCGATTTTTGTTAAATTTGGCTGTGGTGGTTTGTTCAGTTTATTAAATGGATTTCATGTGACACTTCGAATTATTGAATTCGGACATATATACGATTTGTTATGAATTTTTGAAGTAAAGATAAAAACTATAAAATGTAATCAGGGCAGTTTCGGGTTTTACTATTTTCTCTCAATCTATTGATATGTTTTTGATAAATGGATTCCACAATGCTAAACTAGACTCATTAAGTGAAATTTTGGCTTTAGAATTAGTGGATTCGGGTAAACGGATCAAAAGTTATAAATTTTCAAAGTTTGTCCAAAATAATAGGCCAATTTCGGGTTTGAGTTAGAATTCGAGTTGTTGAGTTAGAACTGGTTGAAATGTGGTTTATATGAAGTGTTTGAATTAAATTGTGCATAATGTAACTCATATTTGGATAATTGGAAGGTTTGATTGGATTTTAAAGTATTGTGTTATGTGTTGAAATTGGATGTTTGAATGTTGGATTGATACGATGTTAGGATGTCGGTTTGGATAATTGTGATGATTGGGTTGTATTGGATATTAGATAGTTGGTTAGTTGATTGAATTGGAGTTGTTCATGCAAAATTATTTTGTTGGATGCTGGAATGGAGTTGGGATTTAAGTATGCATTCTTTTAGACAAATTATGAATTATGATGTACGTTGATGGTTGAATGAAGTTGTTATGAGCATATGTTATGAATTGATGAATGGATTGAGGGCATGTTTGGGAATTGTAGAGTTTGAATAATTTGGTATGTTTTATGTTAAAGTACCCTGCTTGGATTCTTGGATTTAGTGGAGACTTATGTATGCTTTCCTTTAAATTAAGTGTGAATTGGTTAAGTTATGATGATGTGATTGGTGTAATGGTTAAGGAAATGAAATAATGAATGCTAATGATGATATTTATGTTAATAGGTTATCAAGTTTCGAGGTTAAGTGATCAAGTTGACCAGATTGCTAAGTACGCCAGGTAAGTAGTGTATGTGTGCGCATTACCTTCGGGCCTACAGCACAGAACATTAGGTTTATGATGATATGTTATTGTATGTTTGATTATGTCATGGATTGTATGTTTGATTATGTCATGTATCATGATTATATCATTCATTATGATTTATGAAATGTACGAAAATGAAACGAAAATGAATTTCTCATGTTTTATGAAATGACATAGTTTGAAACGAAACGTTAAGAACGAAATGATAAGAAATATAAGAAAAGACTATGCAAGAGTGGGGTTTAGGTATGGCCGTCCTGAGAGATAGACTGCCAGGTGTGCCTCCTTTTCCCCCTCTTTACGTGAGTATGGTCATCCTGTGAGGTAGACCGTGAGGTGTGCCTACTCCTTCTAGAGCGAGTTTGGCTGTCCCGTGAGTGGGACCGCCCAGTGCTCTATGAATCCCTTGAGCCAGAGGATGATGTGCTGGGTTAAAACTCTGCGGATCCCATAGCGTTAGGCCGGAGGGTTCTACAATGTGCCTACTTAATCTAGAATGTAAAGAGAAAGAGAATGAATGAATAAAACGAAACGAGAACGAAAACAAAAACAAAAACGAAATGAGAAAGTAGAAACTGCATATGTTAAGAGTTATTTATAGTGATTTCATTTCATTATGCACTACTTACCAAGCATTAGGCTTATTGTTTGAATGTTGTGATGTAGGTGACGAAGAATTAGCCTGTTAGAATTATGAGCAGGTGCAGGGCTAGGAGGCAGTTGGAAGAGTACGCTCATATGACGATCAGGTCATCTATTAGGGCGATTTAACCATGGAGCGCTTGTATAGGTTTTTAGGTATTTTGGAAATGTTTTGAGGAAGAATGTATGTTTAATATTTAGGTTTTAAATGTTTTGAGAAACTTGTTTTGTGTAAATAATGTTTGATTGGATTGGGTAGTCGTTTTTGGTTTGGTGTGAAAATGCGGGAAGTTTTGGGTTAAAGGAATTTAAGTGTCATGCTGCCCAAATATTTAGAAAAGAAAGAAGATGTGCAAAAATATAGAATATGTAACACCCAAATTTACGGGATTTTTGTAATATATGTGAATAATGGTATTTTAGTAATTATATCGAATTAAGTCGGTTTCGTGAAAAGAAATCGTTATTACGATTCTAATAATTAATATGGATTTTAAGAAAATTTTGGGAATTTTATGAGTTTAACACTAATTTTACGAGAATTACGTTTCTCGTAATATAAAGAACGTTGTGGTAAAAATAGTAAACGAGGTCCGAATTGCGAACAGACAGTTTTAATAGAACCCTAGTAATAAGTTGAAATAATTGGTGAAATAAGGAATTTTGGAGAAACCGAATCGTTAGCTAATTAACGAAACAAAGGACGAAACAAATAGAAAATCAAAGAAATGGCAAAACGGTCATTTGACAAATCAAAATTATAAAATAAAACAAAGCTTTTCTTCTCTTCTTCCTCATTCACGATTTTCTTCTCTGTTAAATTTTCCTCCAGGCGACTTTCATCGCCTCCCTCACGGCGCTCTCACTCCGACGATCGAGCTCTCCACCAATTGACCCGATTTCTTCACCTCTCGCAACTCTAGGTAAGGTTCTATGGTTTTCGGACGCTAGACTTTGGTTTTCGGGAGTTAAAACGATTTGGGTTTTGTTTAGGGTTTTCGCGAAATAGTCGAGTTAAGCTAGAAATGGCTAGGGTTGCCCTATTTATGACTTTGATGAACGTATTAATGGCATTGAAGGTGGTTAGACGGATTAATAGCCATTAATGTGAGTTTTTGGGTTGTTGGAAAACTTGAAAATCCCCATTAGTGGAGTTTTGTGAACAACGAGCTCAAGGTGCTCGATAAAATGTTTCAAAGAGCTAAGTTAGAGCTTTAGAAGATTTCCTTAGCTAAGGTTTCGTTAATTTGGACGTTTAATGGCTTAAACGCAATTTAACGACGATTGTTGTAAATTTGCCTTAGGTGAACGACGCTCGTGGACGGAGCTAGAATTTTGCAACGGACGCGAGGTAAGTTCTCGTGACTTACTGTGGTCGATTGGCCTACACCATATGTCGGAAATCGTGTTGAGGATACGTTGGTGCTTTGTTATTTATGTTGGTCATTGTTTCGTCTAATTGTCTTGGTTCGGTAGTTTAGGTTCGGTTGCTTTGTAGGTTGATTGCTGTGATAGTATTTGTAGTGTTTTGATGGTATTTGTAGCGTTTTGATGGTATGCTCTTTTTGTATGTTATATTGAACTGTTCATGCATCATGGTTTCAAAACGTCATGAAAATGAATTTAAGCATTGATTTTTATGAAAGGAACATGCATTGTAAAGGCAAGTAAAGTATCACAGTAAATGTAACGACCCACGTCCCAAACCACGTCCCCGGCCCAGGCCCGTACACCTGGCACCGAGCCACGTGTCCGGCCACGTGTCCGCTACTCATGATCTTTCCTCTCCCTGCAGAGGATTTTTGCCTTCCCCCCCACTCGAACCCAGGACCTCAAGGACTAGTACCTGGGGTGCAAGTGAGGAGTACCACTTGAGCTATGTGATGACCCGAATGTGCACGTATGAGTACGACTGCGGGGCAAACCTCGGGACCTAAGCCAAGTGTAGGCGAATCCCGGACTCGAGTATAGACGAATCCCGGGTCGTAAAGAGGGGGTTGTCACAATCCCACATCGCTTGGGGAAGTATGTGGAAATGAAACATATGTAAGGAGACCCTTCCAACATAGCAAGACGCGTTTTTGAGCACAATTGGCAACGGATCCCATAAGAACTCCGAAGTTAAAAGTGCTTCGGCGAGAGCAATTCCAGGTTGGGTGACCTTCCGGGAAGTTCTCGCCAAACAAAGCTGTGAGGGGAGGATATTGGGCTACGGCCCAATCCCCAGAGCGGACAATATCTTGCTGGGAATAGGGGTCGTTACAAATGGTATCAAAGCCTGTACCCAACCGGAAATGTGGCCAACAAGGACGTTGGGCCCCCGAGGGGGGGTGATTGTGATGACCTGAATGTGCACGTATGAGTACGACTGCGGGGCAAACCTCGGGTTGCGGGGCAAACCTCGGGACCTAAGCCGAGTGTAGGCGAATCCTGGACTCGAGTATAGGCGAATCCCGGGTCGTAAAGAGGGGGTTGTCACAATCCCACAACGCTTGGGGAAGTATGTGGAAATGAAACATATGTAAGGAGACCCTTCCAACATAGCGAGACGCGTTTTGGAGCACAATTGGCAACGGATCCCATAAGAACTCCGAAGTTAAAAGTGCTTCGGCGAGAGCAATTCCAGGTTGGGTGATCTTCCGGGAAGTTCTCGCCAAACAAAGCCGTGAGGGGAGGATATTGGGCTACGGCCCAATCCCCAGAGCGGACAATACCTTGCTGGGAATAGGGGTCGTTACAGTAAACAACAATGACATGGGATTATCGGGGATGAGGTTCAGATCTGGCGTTCTGTGGTAAGCGAGTTTTCCTCCCTTCAGATGGTGTGGGTTGTCTATTCGCTTGACGTGCCCTATCTATCTGACGAGTGTTTCTGATAACCATAGACTGACACGTACGGATATATGAAATGACATGGACGGTTTTCATAGCATTGAGCATACATGATCATGCATAGGCATTTACGTAGAATTTACTGAGATTTTTATCTCATAGGTGTCTTTATGGTGTAGGTGATATTGAGCAAGGTGAGGATGAGATCCATCCACCTGAGGAATGATGCAGTTGATGGAGGATGGCCCGTGGGAGTGTGCTGGGCAGTCGAGGCGCCTTTTGACCCGTGGGGAAGTAAACGTATGTAAGTATTTTGGGGATACGATAAATAGATCGTAGGAGAAATTGTATAGATTGAACATATTAGGATGTTTGAGATATGATTAGTTGATAGGTTTATGTTTAGATGTTTTTAAACGTTTTGGAAACTATTTTATAAACCGCTTGGTGATTTTGAACAGGAGGAAATGTTAAGTTTTTAAACGGATCCATGCGGTTCGTTTTTACGAAATCGGGTTATGATTTAAATGTGTTTTGAGTCATTTATTTTAGGTGATTGGTGAAGTGTGAAATGGGTGAGGTTTGAGCGATTGTATGTTACGTGTTTATGGAGTAGTGTATGTTGAAGTTTTAGTGTAGGTTATGTGTATAAGTATGCAGGGAAAAGAAAGAAAGAAAGAGGAAAGAAAAAAAAATGGCGAAGGAGGCAGGGAACCTGCCGATCGATCGCCATCGATCGGCAGGATGGTCGCCGCTTTTTGGAATTTTTCTAGAGAGCCTGGCGATTGATCGCAGGGGCGATCGATTGCCACTATGGGGGGCGATCGTTCGGCCCCCCATTTTTGTATGTTGGCGATCGATCGCCTGATATGGCGATCGATCGCCCGATATGGGCGATCGATCGCCCCTATAGATTTTGGGACAAATGTCCCTTCTGCCCCTCTGTGCATTGGTCGATGGTTTTTTTATAATTGTTTTAACTTGTATTTTAATGGTTTTTATTGAAGTGTTTTCTATGTTTATCTAAATGGTTTTGAAAATAGTTTTCGAACGATTTTAATGAATTTGTATACGATGTAAATTCCGCTCAAAGTTTACACGGATAAAAAAAATATTACGGAAAAATAAGGGTACAGTGTTAGGGTCGCTACAGAATAGCCGATCGATCAGCCCTTTATAAAAAAATAATATTATTTTCAAATTTTACATTTTAATTCGTGGTTTTATTCAAAGGATTTTCCACGGTTTATTAGTCTTCCGCTGTGGGATTTAAATATTTTAAATGATGATGTTTTAAGTCGATGGATAAAATTTTAAATTTTACACAAATTTCTAAGCATGAATTATGAAGTCAAGTAGCGACCCAGGTTCAGATACCTCGGGGTGCTACAGTGTTAGAAGCAGAGCAACGACCCAGGTTCAGATAACTCAGGGTGCTACATGCACGAGAGGTAAGCAATGACGACGGACAATATGTTGTCAACCTGAATGCAAGCACGTGCAACTGTTGCATGTGAGAGCTTATTAGAATCTCATGTACCAATTTTATTCTATGCATGCATTTCATGAGACTGCAACTGGAAAATTTCATTCATCGGCACGATCACCGGGCGACATATGTAGAGATGTACTCAAACTTCATTCATCCCATTAATGAAATTGACATATGGCCACCCGTACAAGGAATGAATCAAATCATTCTGCCCTAGAAAAGGCACCAACCTAGTAGGCCGAAGATGTAATGGTTCGAATTTTTAAATTAAAAAATATAATCGAGTATATTTATATTTAAAGTATGTAAATATATATTGGAGAAGTTGGATTGAAGAAAAGATACGTTAAAAAGTGAAAAACGTGGCCGATCGATCACCCCTTATAAAAATAAAATTTGTATAAAATTCATTTTTTAGATTAATTACAAAAATTAGATTATAATTAATCTAATTGGGTTAGATTAAAACTAATTGTGATTAAGGATTAATTAATCATTGTTATTTGGTACATAATCAAAAGGAGAGGGCAAAAAAGACATTTTCATGAGATAAACATGGTTAAAGTGTAATTAACCATTAAACACTATTGAATAAAGGGTTATGTGGCAACCCTTCTGTGATTTACGTGAAGGAGAAGAGAGAAGAAATCCAGAGAGAGATAAGAAACCTAAATCGCATACAAAAAGAGAGAAAAGAGAAGAAAATGAATGAAAAAAAGTGATTGTCGTCAATCCGTCCTTTAGAGAAAGTTGTTCAACTCGTCGAGATGATGACTTTGGTGGAAAAATCGACAGATTCGAATGAAATTTTCAGTTAAAGTGAAGGAACCGACAAGTCGGTAAGTAAATCTATCGGTTAGATTAATTAATTTATGCTTTAATGCATTAGGTGGAGATAGATTTCATTTTCGCTTGGATTTTGAATAGGTTTAGAGATTATTGTGATTTGGTTGAGATTAGATGAATGAAAGTGATAAATTGATATCATTTTTATACAATGGATTATGAAAATTTATTTAATTCTGATTTTATTGAAATATTAAAACATAGCATTTTGAAAACTAAGTTTTATATTGAATTGAATGCATTGATTTAAAATATCAATTTCATGGGTGGATTGAGTTGCATTAATTTAAACATGCATAACATTACTTTATAACTGATTTTAAAACATGTATTTTGGAAGAAAGAAGTTGAAAATTAGAAGTCGTGGTAACATAAGTGTGACGGCCCGGGTCCGGATCCCGATCAGCAGGATCCGAGAACCCAGCCATCACCCCGGGCATTTAACAGAAAACGGGCACATATATTTTTTTGAACATAACAGACCGGACCTTTAAGACAACTCCTTAAAAGTTTTCAGAAGGAGAAAACAGTCTTTGGGTTTGGAAGCAAAACAGGAAAACAGTAAACAGAATCGGAACGCCAAAATGGATGATAGAAGAAAAGTAGGAAGTGATGAAAACAAAAGTAAGTAAACTGGCAGAAGGCGTTGACGGAAGAAGTAGGCATCGAGTGAAATCGGTGGATGTAAGCAGAAATAATACTGGAAGGTTTAGGCAAATGATGTGGCCGGATGATGTGGATGACGTCATCAGAAGATGTAGGCAGCAGATGAAATCGGCAGGTGTGATGACGTCATCAAAATCGGTGATGATGTCATCGGAAGATGAAGGCAGCAGATGGAATCAGAAGGTATGATGACGTCATCAGAATCGGTGATGACGTCATCGGAAGATGAAGGCAGCAGATGAAATCGGAAGGTATGATGACGTCATCGGGAGATGATGATGGCGTCATCGGAAGATGTACACTTAAAACAGCAGTGAACGTGATCGGAAGATGCAGCTTTTAAGGCAGGGCTTGACAATTTTAACAGGAAGACATGCAAACCGAGGGCATAAAACAGAAGGCAATAAAAGTTTCAGATTCTCAACCACATCAAAACATGGTTCACGAGCACAACAGAAGGCATGAAAGTTGTAGGACATACTTTACGATTGACAGATTCAAAGAAACAGACTGCATGGATAGTCCTAAAACCAGAGGTCGTCCATACACAGATTAACAGAAAATATCCCAAACAATCCCAGAATACTTTAGGATATAAACTTAACTGTCAAATACAGCGATTTTAAACATTGACACAGAATCTATACATTGTTTCAAAATCTCAGAGACATTACAGAACTTAACATATAATTATGGAATTTCCCAAAACAGAAGTTTTTAAAACAAACACAGAACGACAGCTGATGTTTAAAAACCAAAACAGCAGAATCTCAGTAAAGTTTCACAGACTTGTACATCACTTTAAGAAAACTTAAACCTCGGGATAAAAATATATCTGACTGCAGCAGCCACCCCCGAGAGCTCGAGCCACCAGCCACCTAGTCGTCAGACTGAGGCACGAAGTCCTCATTTTCGGGTTCAGTACCTACATCAGGGAGTTCACCTATGAGTCTAAAACTCAGTAAGAACATATTATAAATGCAGTGGTGCAGAATGTTATGCATGAACTTTCAGAAATACAGTGACAGTACAGAACATTACGTTTCAGTGGCAGAGGGGCATAAGTGGGGCTTATAGGGGAACTGGCAAGTGCACGACAGACACAAACAGAGATACAGAACAGAACAGAAACAGATCTGGGGGCCAGTCCCCGTCCCACACTTAACCGGTACATTTCAGTCAGATTTTATCTTGCTTAACTTCAAAACCGTGTACAGAAAACAGTTTTTGCATGTCTTTCAGAGAAAACGTGTATGCATGAACGGTGCTTGAACTTAAACTGGCAGACAACAGAAACAAGACAACAGAAAGTAAATCAAAGCCAGACATTTCAGAACATAACTCTACTATTCTACCCAAAACAACCCGACAGAACATAAAACCTAGTACCTCCGCGATGTAGGGCCTTAAGGGCCAACCTACGGATATGAACTTACCTGTTATCCGCGATGCAGTTGGCTGGAAAGTCTCGAAAATGCACAGATCTGTAACAAGCACGTAGAGAAATAAACAATGCTGCAGATGCTAACAAATAAGTTAGAAGAATCAGCAGCAACACGTTTGAAATCTTTAGAAAACACACCAACGTGTTTTCATCCAAAGACAGTGAGTTTTCTCTAAATACCATAACCCTAAACTTCGGTAAAAACCCACATTAAACTTGTCCAAACTTGTTAGCGTGAGTAGATGCTTACCTTTTTGCTGAAGAAAACAGAAGAATACAGGAGAAACAAGGTTTGGTACTTTGTTTCAATCGCCTGGAGGAGAGAAAGCAAAGAGGGAAGGGAAGAAGCAGAGAAGTAAAAAATGCAAATTTCACGTAGGAGGAAGGACTGAACTTCCCCAACAAGTTGTCAAGTGTCAACTATCCATTGGCTATTTCCCACCAACCTTAATTTCTCTCCAATTTACTCTTCCATGCATTTTAAACTTAGTGTTTTGTTTTGGTTGAATATAGTCTGGTTTTCCAATTGAATCGTTACTTAATTTCTTCAATCCGTTTTCTCCAAAAACCCACTTTTCTGTAAGGTATTATAAAACTTCAAATAAAATACACATTTTATTAATGGCCAATAAATTCTATTCCAACAGTTTAAGGAATAATTACATGGCAAAAATGCCGGGTGTTACAATAAGAACCCATTGGACTGAACTTGCCTCTTCGTGTGCAATAAGTATGATTATGAAAATGATTAGGAGATTAACTGTGTCCTTCTTAAATGAAAATATCTAAACCTCGCGGGAAAGCAATGTGTAAAGTCCTACAACCTTACCGGTGAAAGCCCAGAAACTTGTAGGGTTGTGTGATGGTCATATGCATCAATTAGAGTGGATTGCATTTTTAACATTTCAATTTGAATGTTAAAAACTATTTTGGAAGCCTTGATTTACACGTTGGTTTGAAATAATGCAAATTTTCTTTATAATTGCATTAGTTTATTTAGTTATTGAAAATGGTTTTAAACCATGGTTGATGGATTTTAAATTGTTCAATTATGAACATGCATGTATTTTTATGTAAATGACATGAATTTCAAATCAAAATAACTTAATTTAAATTGATTTTAAAAATAATCAATAATATGTGGAAGATGAAGTATGATCCCAGATAATGTAATAGAGTCTGAGTTAGCTATTCTAGTTATTAGACTTATTTATCGGGCGTAAAGGTCATTCTGTAGATATTCATATTTTTTTTTCAGATAACGAGATCGTTCACCGAGACGGAAAAACTAAGGCAATCTAAAGGACTGAAAGAGACATAGGCTAAAAACCATCGAGGTAGATGATTTTCTTTTGTATTTGGGACCGAGTTTTGGTAGTTTTAGTAATGGTATAAACTCTTGTTGAACGGTCACGTGTGTGTAACCTATTTTGTTTGTAATAGCTTCTGTTAGAAAACTCTGATAATGATGTACATATAAAAATGTTTAATGCATTCATATTGAGAAAGATGGTCTGGAATAAATATATTATTTGGAATTGTATAGAAATATCTTATTTTAAGATTCCAGGTACAAGAAAGACGAGATTAATTAAAAATATAAACGTATCCATACAAATTGAAAACTCAGAATTTGTTATCATTTCCCACCTCGGGAATCCTAATCGTCAGGGCTCGTCAAGTTGGGTCTTGACATAAGAAGAATAAAGGGCACGATGTCAATAAGCCGTCGAGGTAGACAATTTTTAAGAAAAAATCTACGATGACGTATCGTATATATCGGCATCACGGGCATAATAGTCGCACTTGTCGTGACAGGGGATCTGCTTCAGGCACTGCTTCCGCTTCTGCTTTCTAAGACACATTTATGGGTTTCCACACATTTGACGGGACATAGGTACATTTCAACTCATTTTTCATAAACACACTTTCATTATTTTTCTTAATATAGTTTTTTTTCATGTACAAGAATCTTCTACATACGGCTATGGACGAAGAAACGTATGACTATATTCAGGTTGTAATTTGTTATATCGGCTTACACATTATATAAAAATAATTTTTTTAAAAAATAACAAACGATATTAAAAGGCAGCTTAATGCTTAATGCTTGTAATGCAGGTTTGGAAAAGTTGTCAAAATACGTTTCGTTAGATTATAAAAAGAGTGGAATACCCAATCACATTGATGGATCTTTCGAGATTGATGGAGTGAAATATATATCAAATGATATTCGTTCCAAAACAAAGAGGCGGTGAACATGCGATAAAGTTAGATTATGTTTACTGCATGTTCACCGCCTCTTTCTTTTGGAACGAATTTCATTTGATATATGTTTCGCTCCATCAATCTCGGAAGATTCATCAATGTGATTGAGTACTCTACTCTTTTCATAATCTAACGAAACGTATATTGATAACGTTTTCAAACCTGCCTTGCAAGCATTAAGCATTAAGCTGTCTTCCAATATCGTTTGGTATTTTTTTAAAATTAATTTTTGTATAATGTGTAATGTAAGTATATTTTATGATTTACTTCACTAAAATGATAATAAATTATACAAGTCCTATAAAATCACGAAAAGTTTTCTATTATCTTTCCATGGTTTGGTGAACAAACGGTCAAATTTTCAAGTAAATCTAATATAGTTTGGTATTCATTTAAAATTAATTTTGTATAAGTAGTGATGTTTTATGATTTAATTCACTAAAATGACAATAAATCGTACAAGTGTTAGAAAATCACGAAAAGTTTCCTATTATCTTTTCATGGTTTGGTAAACAAATGGTCAAATTTGCAAGTAAATTAAATATCATTTGATATTCTTTTAAAATTAATTTTGTATAATGTGTAATGTAAATATGTTTTATGATTTAAATCACTAAATCGACAATAAATCGTACAAGTGCTAGAAAATCACGAAAAGTTTCTTATTATCTTTCCATGGTTTGGTAAACAAACAATCAAATTTTCAAGTAAATCCAACATTGTTTGATGTTCTTTTAAAATTAATTTTTTATAATGTGTAATGTAAGTATGTTTTATGATTTAATTCACTAAAATGACAATAAATCGTACAAGTGTTAGAAAATTACAAAAATTTTCCTATTATCATTCCATAGATTCTTAAACAAACAGTAAAATTTTAAAGTAAATTCAATATAGTTTGGTATTCTTTTAAAATTAATTTTTTATAATGTGTAATGTAAATATGTTTTATGATTTAATTTAGTAAAATGGCAATAAATCATACAAATACTAGAAAATCAAGAAAATTTTCGTATTAGCTTTCCATGGTTTTGTGAACAAACGATCAAATTTTAAAATAAATCCAATATTGTTTGGTATTTGTTTTAAATTAATTTTTTATAATGTGTAATGTGAGTATGTTTTATGATTTAATTCACTAAAATGACAATAAATAGTACAAGTGTTAGAAAATCTTAAAAATTTTCCTATTATCTTTCCATGGTTTGGTGAACAAACGGTCAAATTTTCAAGTAAATCCAATATCATTTGATGTTCTTTTAAAATTAATATTTTTATAAATTGTAATTTAGTGAAAAAAAAAGTTGAAACATTGGATAAAGCTTCATTTGTTTTATGACTCCCTCATTGGTAGTTGCAAACAGTTTCTGCATATTCAAATAACAAGTTTATAATCATCAAATAGTTCCAGAATTTTGTAGGTACAATTAAATTACATCAAAATAAATTACATTAAATTAAAGTAAATAAAATAAACTACAAAATATAAACTAAGATGACAGGGAGGGCGGTTACACATCGTCGTCATCGGCCTCCATCCAATCCTGGATGATTTACCTCGTATCTCTTTGGTAGTCTATCATCCCTCTAAGATATTCCATCATCTGTTTATGGGACTTCACCAGCTCTCTATGGGACTCTGCCTGTCTCACTTCGCGCCGATGAAGTCTCTCAGCGAGAGACCCTACCTCTGACTGTGTTGTAGCTTCCTCCATAGAAACATCATGAGAGGTGGATGCTCCTCGTCGACTTCAACTAGGCTCATCTGAATCAAATGAAGCCTATCAAATACGTCGGTGATCCGCTGTGTCCTCATCTGCTCTCCAGAAGGAGCTCAATCTGGAATCGCTGGACAATCTTCTGTATCAATGCGCCATAGGGTAGGGTCTTGTTTCGTGTCTGCCCGATATCACAAATGTGACTTAAAATCAAGAACCCGGGGTCGAACTGCCTCCCGCTATAAAGCTTCTCTATGACATACAGATCCATGCAGCTCACGAAATCTTTATATTCATGTTGCGGTAGGATGGTGTGGGACAACATGTTGTGAATGACCCGAGCTCTAAGATTCAAATCTCTAGATTTTGGCTTCACGAATCCCGCAATGTTAGAGTTGCAATGAGTTGCGGTGAATTTGCTTTATAAACTGTACTCCCTCATCCGATCCGACAAAAGGACAGTCTCGGGAGGCATGATAGTATCTCTCTCCGCAAACCCGATCAACTCATTGACCGTCTCTGGAGTAACTTCAATCTCCGTACCCAGGATGTACTTCTTTATAATTCCCGACCGCCCGCTAAAGGTCAAGTTCGCAAAAATAGGTGAACAATTCTGTCACAGCTTTCGCCCTGTACATTGTACACTCCGTGTAGGCCGATTTTGTTCAACATCTCCTGGATCTCCAGGGACTCCCAACCTTTAAAGTCCACTGTCTTCGAATGCATAACCAAGCGGTGTAATTGATCTAACTCAAATTTCTCTTTGTGCATCTGATTCCGAAATTCAAGCAACATGAACCCAGACTGCAGTAGTGGCATGTCTGGCCCGTTAATCAGGTCACCTTGTGTCGCACCTTCTTGCGACGTTGACGGTGCCCAACGTTCCGACAGCCAAATTTTTCACCTAATAATCAATGTTTGGCCTCTGTTTCTATATAAACTATCAGGGAACGGATGACCGTTTAGGAGGTGGTGACCTTCCACTCTTTGCCCTAATTTTATGAACGGAGGAGGGCCAATAGCCCGCAACAGCCGTCCGTTCTCTAAGAACGATCGACTGTTATTATATAACGTCCGACCGTTCATCTCAGGATAAAGGGTCAATAGCCCGACATGGTAAGCTGTTCTCTAGAACTGTCGGTTGTGTTTGTGGAACGTCCGACCATTTTCTGCCCTCATTTTACCAACGGAGGGTCAATATCCCAGAACGGTCGATTGCTCTCGCAGAACGGGCGACTGTGTTCGAAGAACGATTGACTGTTCTCAGGAACAGCCGACTGTTCCTGACCACAGTGCACCGTACATGTAACGAAGGGTGTCCACATCCAACCTGTGTGTCCGATCCGCACTAGAAATAATGGACGACCGTTTGTCGAAGAACGGCCGTCCGTTCCATGGCGTATTTTGAGAACGGACGAAGATGGATCGACCGACATGGTTTGTTTTGTTAGGTTTTTAATAGTTTAATATTTGAATTGTTAAGATTAAAAGTGTAAGATTTTTGTTAAAAAAAATCAAAAGTTTGAAGTTTTTTTTTGTAAAAATCCTAATTTAAATTCAAATAAAAATAATTAATCTTATTTTGATAGTTTGCTTCCAAAATTTTAGGCCTAATTTGCTTTTTTGTCTCGTCTTAATGTAGGTGTAACCCATTGTAATGATTAATTTTGATGTGATTAAATATGTGGTAATTGAATTTAAAATATAATTTTCAGCCTTCACTACAAAACGAGAACTATTTTGCAGGAAACTTTTACTTTTTTACTAGCACTAGCATTTGATTGATGTCTACTTCAATTAACCTACGTCCAATCAGTTCACAGCCGACCGCTCTGTTTTATCATGCTCATTTTGTATGTATTGTCGGACCATCAAACAAATATCATTTACCCATTTTGTCGCTTTAAATCCCTAATAAACTCCGCTTATATATTAATAATTTCTCTAATTTTCAGGTTTTTGTGTATTATGTTGCATTACCGTTATCAACATGCATAGTCTAATGCTAATCCACACGAACCATTAAGTTAAGTACGTAGAAAATGATTTGTGATATGGGAGGAGAATCAACATTAAAGTGAGAAACACTTTGACTACTAAAGGACCAACATCGTGATTAAGTATTTATAAGTGGATAAATCATGTTTAAATATGCTAGACTTAATCTTCTTTTGTTCTAATCTAAGTGTAGTTGCGAATAGGGGTGACAAATGAACAAATTGACTCCGTTAGATGACTCAAACTAAAAGATTAGGGAAGAAAAAGAGAACATATAGTTTGTATTTGTAACACCCGATTTTACGAGTTTTATGATTTTTGCTGAACAATGGCATTTTTATAAATATTGTGAATTTAACCCGTTTTGCGAGCGGGAAGTCTTATTGAAACTTTATGGATAAATTAGGGTATCTGGAGGAATAAAGGAATTTTTGGAGATGTAACGTCAATTTTACAAGTTTTAGATATTTCTTGTAATATAAAGGGTATTTTAGTAAATATAGTGAACTAGTCCGTTTTGTAAACGGAAAGTTTTATTAGAACCCTAATGATTTATATAGATTTTAGGGGAACTAAGGAAAATTTAGAAATCCAAATCGATAGTGTGACGCTCGGGTTTTCGGTTTTAACCTTATAGTGTTTAATTCGTAAAAATAGTAAATTAAGCCCGTTTTACAAACGGAGAGTTTCGTTAGAACCCTAAGAGTAAATTGAAATATTCGGAGAAATAAGAAAATTTGAAGAAAACGAATCGATAGACTAAATAACGAATTAAGTAAAAAGTTAAGGGCAAACTTGTAATTAGCATATAATATATTTTTATATCTTAAATAAACCTCTTTCCCCCTTCAGACTTCTTATTTTCGTGAAACCCCTCTCTAGAGCCCTCTTTGCGATTTCTCTTCTCCCCCTTAAGCTCTCCCACGCAAACGCCAATTCTCTTCCCCTTTTCCGGCGATTTCCTTCGCATTTTCTTCCCCAATCACAATCTTAAGTAAGATTCTATAGTTTTCGACGGTTTGTTTTCGGTTGTTATGGGTTTAAACGATTAGGGTTTTGTTTAGGGTTTTTGTGAAATTGTTGGATTTTATTAGAAATGGGTACGTCTACCGTATTTACGACTTTAGTGAACGTATTTGCGATTATTGGACTTAGTTAAGTGATTTAATGTGTGTGGTTAGAAATCTAAATGTTGGAAAAGTTGAGAAAACCCCATTAATGGAGGTTTAAAAATGTGGAGCACAAATTGCTCGATAAAATGCCTGAATAAGGTTAATAAGAATTTTAGGAAATGTCCTTTAGTTAGGAGTTTCGTTAGTTTGCGGAATTTGATTATTTAGACCCGGTTTTAATAAAGGATGTTGTGAAATGTTCTAGGTGACAAAGCTCAAAACGAGGAGCTCGGTGTGCAAAGGACGCAAGATAAGTCTTTGTGACTCGTTTGGCAGATTGGCTTACACCATAAGAGTAGTTGTTGATCGAGGTTTTGGTGAATTTGGACGCCTTGGGGAGATAGGAAGGGTAGTTTAGGTTGATTGTTGTATTAGAATGCCTTTTTAGGTTTTTATGTATTGCTCTATGTTTTCTTATTTTTAATGCACAACCCATGTTCATGCATCATGTTTCTGAACTAGCACGAAAAAATGAATTTCCGCATACGTTTTCATGAAAAGAAATGACTAATGAAAAGATATGAATGTATGTAATTACGGTCATGTCGGGGTGGGGTTCAGACATGGCTGTTCTGAGAGGAGGAGCATGTTTTTCCCCCTGTAGATAGAAATGGCTATCTAACCGCCAAATGTGCCCTCTCCATTGTTAAAGTATCCACTGTTATGGTTTGGTTTGTATAATTCCTTTAGTTTCTTTTTCATCATTAGCTCTATGATATAGACTTGTAGCTCTCTGATATATACTTGTAAGCAACAGTTCAATGAGAGAATAGAAAATCATTTCCCTTATTTCTCCCTCTGCTGCAATCTCTCTCTGTTCATTTTTCTTCTCCAGGTTTTTCGCTTCTCACCGAAACAGAGTAAAGGCTTCACCTTTACATGGTATCAGAGCCAACAAAGGATGGCTTCCTCTAGCTCTACAGTTCCCTCTACCCAAACAACCATTTCTCCTTCACCCCTACCTCCCCTCTCCTTTGTAAACCAAACTCTCACAATTAAGCTTACTAGTAACAATTACCTCATTTGGAAAGCGCAACTGCTTAATATTGCCATTGCAAATGGCATTGATCATCTCCTGGACAATAGTCTTTCCCCTCCACCAAAGTTTTTGGATTCGCTCTCTTCACAGGCAAATCCAGACTTTACTCTCTGGATGAGATACAACCGTCTCCTCATGTCCTGGATGTTCTCCTCTCTGTCGGAAGATCTGCTGCCCCAAATAGTTTCCTTCCAAACTGCCAGTGAAATATGGGATGCCCTAGCTCGTATTTTTGCCTCATCGTCGTTGGCCAAAATCACCGATCTTAGAAGCCAACTTCATTCCCTCTCCAAAGAAGGTCTCTCAGCCGTGCAGTACATCCAGAAAATTACTGCCATGTGTAACACTCTTACAGAAATCGGAGAGCCAGTCTCCTACAGGGATCGTATGATCTACTTCCTCGCTGGACTTGGAAGTGAGTACAACGCGTTTGTTGTCTCCATCATGAATCGAATGGACGAGCCTCCTCTGGAAGAAGTCCAGAGTCTTCTTCAAAGCTTTGATTTTCGCCTGGAAAAGCAAAATGCAGCAATCTCTCTTCCGGCGCCCGCTCTGCTTCAAGTAAACGCTGCTCATTTTCGACATCCTCGCCCACCCACCTCCTCTTTGTTCAGGCCACAAAACCCAGCCGGCGATCAACAACATGGATCGGGTTCTCCAAATTGGATCTCTTCCCGCCTCGCCGGCCGCTTCAAAGAACGATGCCAAATTTGTAGCAAACCGGGTCACTCCGCCCCGGTTTGCTACCACAGGTTGAACCCAAACTACAGACCACCCAACCCGGCCCACTACAACCATAACCCGCCCCACTACAACCATAACCCGGGCCCACAGTCATATAACCGTAACTCGACCCAATTGCCCTTTAACCCATCTGTTCATCTCGCCACCTTCCCTCACCGCGACAATCACTTCCCGACTCCCCTCTCCGACCTGAACCAATCTCCACCTTTCACCGCCGGCCTTTTACCCACTCCAACCTCTCCCTTTGCTGCCAAACCATGGCTCCTCGACTCTGGAGCGACCAATCATTTTACCCCACATGCTTCCAGTCTCCACCAGCCGCTGCCCTATCTCGGCCATTCCTCTGTCGCCACCACTGA
Organism: Begonia masoniana; assembly: GCA_022432975.1. NCBI lineage: Eukaryota > Viridiplantae > Streptophyta > Magnoliopsida > Cucurbitales > Begoniaceae > Begonia > Begonia masoniana. The sequence continues at coordinate 30,183,163 of CM039515.1, read as the reverse complement.
CGGTACTCTTCTCCCTATCCTTAGTACTGGTTCTGCTCTTCTTCCTGCTACAACTCGTCCTCTAAATTTACATGTTGTTTGTCACTCTCCTCAAATATCACAGAATCTCATTAGTGTTCAGAAACTCTGTCAGGATAACTGTGTTTATGTTGAATTTCATGACAATTTTTTCTGTGTCAAGGATCGAAATTCTCATCGGCTCCTCCTTCAAGGATCGGTCACTGATGGCCTTTATCGGGTTCCGGCAGTTCTTCCTGTTAGAGCACTCAATGCTCAACTGCCGATTCCCATTTCTGCACCCTCTGTTTTTTGGCATAACCGGCTCGGACATTCCTCTTCGTTCGTTTTGCAGAAAGTCTTACAACTATGTAATCTTTCTTTTTCAAAATCAGACTGCTCACAATCTTGTGTATCTTGCTCGATGAGTAAATCTCATCGTCTTCCTTTTGTAAAGTCTGTTTCAAATGCTAAATGTCCTTTTGATTTAATACATGCTGATGTTTGGGGCCCATCTCCTGTGAACTCCGTTACTGGTGCACGTTATTTCTTGTTATTTATTGACGACTGCACTCGCTTCACTTGGCTATTCCCACTAAAACTAAAAAGTGGCGTCTATGCTACTTTTATCCATTTTCAAAAATTCGTTCACACTCAATTTGGCATTTCTATCAAAACTGTCCAATCTGACTGGGGTGGAGAGTTTCAAGCTCTAACTCCTCTGTTTAAATCTCTTGGTATACATCATCGTATTTCCTGTCCATACACTTCAAACCAAAATGGTCGTGTTGAACGAAAAAATCGACACGTCGTTGAAACTGGTCTTGCTCTTCTCTACCACTCCTCTGTTCCCCCACGGTTCTGGCCATATGCCTTTGCGACGGCTTCCTCCTTGATAAATGTATTACCTACTCCTGTCCTCCAAAACAAATCTCCATTTGAATGTCTACTCCAATCTATCCCAGATTATTCGTCATTACGTGTGTTTGGATGTCTATGTTATCCTCTTCTCTGACCTTTCAACACTCACAAACTTCAACCCCGATCGCTTCCGTGTGTGTTCCTAGGTCCTAGCACCCACCACAAAGGTTCCCTATGCTTAGATCCTACCTCTAACAAACTCTATATTTCTCGTCATGTCACCTTTGTCGAGTCTAGCTTCCCCTTTGCCTCCCTACAACAAACCCCTTCTAGACCCCCTTCCTTCATCGTACCTATTTCTTCCCATTTTCCTACACCCGCTCCAGAAAATCAATCTGCTCTGTGTTATCCCTCATCAGCCCACCTACACACCGACCCTACCTAGCCATCCCCTCTCCGCTCTTCCCTTCCAATTACACCCTCACCCCACTACCAAATTTCCGAACCTCCCCCAACAACTCAAACTACCAATTCCCCTCTTCTAACTGTACAAAATGCCCATCCTATGACAACTCGAGCCAAAGCTGAAATTTTCAAACCCAAAGTCTTTTCCGTTGACACCTCTCTTGAACCAAGAACCTTTCTCCAAGCCTCAAAAAGTCCCCATTGGTTAACAGCTATGCAGGAGGAAATACTAGCCCTCGATGAAACAAACACCTGGACTTTGGTCTCCCTTCCTCCAGGAGCCAAGCTTATTGGATGCAAATGGGTTTTCAAGACCAAACATAACTCAGATGGCACTGTTAGTCAGTATAAGACTCGCCTTGTTGCTAAAGGCTATGACCAAACTGAAGGAATAGATTATGATGAGACTTTTAGCCCAGTTGTGAAACCAGCTTCAGTACGTACGGCTCTCTCTTTGGCGATCTCTCTTGGTTAGAGTATTCGACAGCTCGATATTTCTAATGCCTTTCTACACGGCGATTTAACAGAGCGGGTTTTTATGCAGCAACCTCCTGGCTTTACTAGCTCAACACATCCATCCGCTGTTTGCTTGCTCCATAAAGCCTTGTATGGTCTTAAGCAGTCTTCTCGTGCTTGGTACACTAAACTCTATAATGCTCTCCTGCACTGGGGTTTTTCGGCCACGAAATCTGATTCCTCATTGTTTATCTGTCGTACAAGCTCCTATGTCTTGATTATGCTCGTGTACGTGGATGATATTATATTAACGGGCAACTCTGATAGCCACATGAATCGGCTATTAACTTATCTGCATTCCCAATTCAATGTTCGTGACCTCGGACCTCTATCATTCTTTCTTGGAATTGCAGTTACTCATTCCTCAACAGGTATGAGCTTCTCTCAAGCACGGTATATAAATGATTTACTTCGCAGAGCAAATATGGAATCGTGCAAAGCCGTTCCTACTCCTATGCTAGCTGGTCCGCTTTTGTCTCAGAATTCAGGAACACCACTCCCTAATGGCTATCTATATCGGAGCATTGTTGGTGGCCTACAATACTGTTGTATCACACGACCAAATATTGCCTTCGCTGTCAACAAAGTCTCTCAGTTTATGCACGCGCCCTCAGATGTTCATTGGCAGGCAGTTAAACGTATTCTGCGCTACCTAAAAGGCACCTCGTCTCTTGGTATCTCCTTCACACTGTCTACGAATTTCAATTTGACCTGCTACACAGATGCAAATTGGGCCTCCTGCCCCGATGATCGTAAAAGTGGCTATTGTATTTTTCTCGGCAACAACTTAATCTCCTGGTCTTCGGCAAAACAAAAAGCTGTCTCCAGATCTAGCACTGAATCAGAGTATCGAAGTGTCGCAAATGGTACGGCAGAAGTTCTATGGTTACAATCGTTGCTAACAGAATTAGGTGTGCTCTCCATAACAATACCTTTAATTCTGTGTGACAACTTGAGTGCAACATACTTGGCTTCCAACCCCGTTCTCCACTCAAAATCCAAACACATTGCAATTGACTTTCATTTTGTTCGAGAAAAAGTCATCAACAAGTCGTTACTTGTCAAATTTGTTCCATCTGACGACCAACTAGCTGATGCTTTAACAAAGTCTCTTCCACCAGCAAAATTTGGCCTTTTTCTATCCAAGATTTTTGCCTTACGGCCTTCATCTTGAGGGGGGATGTTAAAGTATCCACTGTTATGGTTTGGTTTGTATAATTCCTTGAGTTTCTTTTTCATCATTAGCTCTATGATATAGACTTGTAGCTCTCTGATATATACTTGTAAGCAACAGTTCAATGAGAGAATAGAAAATCATTTCCCTTATTTCTCCCTCTGCTGCAATCTCTCTCTGTTCATTTTTCTTCTCCAGGTTTTCCGCTTCTCACCGGAACAGAGTAAAGGCTTCACCTTTACATCCATCTGGTGAGAGTCAACCCCCGGTGACGCCTATGTTATGTAACTAAAGAATGAAAATGATGCATGATTTTATGAACTGCATATGTATTTCACGCATACTCATTTACGTAGATTTACTGAGCCTTTAGCTCATAGAATGTCTCTATGGTGTAGGTGACTTTGACACAGGTGAGGATGACATTCTTCCACCGAATGAACGCACACGGATGGAAGAAGGATACTCGTGGGAGCGTGCTGGGCAGTCGACGCATATTTTGACCCGTGGGGATGACATGTAAGTATTTTGGAGATGGCATGTAGGTATTTTGGGGATACAATAAATTGATATAGTCGATAAATGTATAGGAGGGCTTAATTGAACTGATGGGTGATTAGCTAGGAAACATACATGTTTTGACTTTTTGGAAGACTCGTTTAATGAATTTCTTTTGTGAAATCTTTTATTAAGATTATGTTGGATCTGGTTGGAGTTATTTTAGGTTGGGTATGGATATGCTCAAGTTTTAGAGCTATCCATGCAGTTAGATTCGTAACTTTCGCCTCGTTTTGAATGCGTTCTAAGATAGGTTTTGAGTCGTGTTTTTGGTGATTGATGAATTGAGGGATGAATGAGGCTAAGAGTGATTTATGTTGAAGTATTTGTTACGAAACGTGTTTAGAAGTAAGTTGATGAAGGGAGAAAATTGTGATGTGTATATGGTGCAGATAGAATGAAGGAGGAAAAAGAAAGATGGGTAGCTCTCTAGATTTCAAAATCCAGAGAGTTTGCTGATCGATCGCCAGGGAGGGCGATCGATCAGCGCCCTTGCTGGCTACGCTCTGGAAGAAATTCCAGAGCGTTAGCCGATTGATCGCCAGAAAAGGGGCGACCGATCGGCTAGCAGGTCATGCGTTCTGGAAACAGAATGCTGGCCGATCGATCGGCTGTTTGATAAGTGTGTATTTTACATACTTATTTATACTCTTTAATACTTGAAATGAATAGTTTTTCTCAAGTGATTGGAAGAATTTAACCAAAAGTGTGTAAGTTTGCAGTAAATTATAAAAAGAATAGGAATTGAAGACAAAGAAGAAGAAGAAATCACAAGTGGCGATCGACATACACAATCATTCGGAAAACAATCGGCACAAACGAAGAGAAATCACCAGCAGCGATCGATCTCCATCTAATACAGAGACCGATCGCCGCTACATTTACATGCAGAAACAAATAGAAGAGAAACACACATGAAAGAGGAGCGATTCTTGCGAGTTCTCTGGCGGCGATCTACAGAGCTCTGGTTCAGCGACTTGGAGAGCAGCGACTGAAAAAGCGAGAGGAGCTCGGCGATTTGCAGAGCAGAACCAGAGAACAGAACAGCGCTCAGATTCTAGATTCGGCCTCGAGAGCTTCGGATTCTGGGCAACAAAGAAAGGCAAACAGCAAAGCTTGGGCGATTCAGGCGAGATCTATTCGGAGATCTTGGGGGCGACTTGGTGATTTCTCCACAGAGGAATCGGCGTTCGAGTTCGGCGACCTTGAGAGCACGAAAAAGAGAGAAATATGCAGAGGGAAGGCCGGCGACTTTGAGAAAAGCGAGTCGGCGATTCTGGCGTGCAGCAGTGAGGTAGACAAACCACAGAGAAGCAATCTTGAAATATTTACATAGCCAATTTACAAAAAAATGGGAAGTGGCTACTTCACAGACACTCATTCCAGCAAAGAAAAGAAGCAGCGATCGATCTCTATGAAATTCCAGAGGTCGATCGCCACATATTTGAAGATCGCTACACAAGACTTGCAAGCAAAGAGATGCCGCGATCGATCTCTAGATCCTGGCAGAGATCGATCGCTGATCAATTTACAAAGATGGAAAGAGACGTGTTTTAATCCGAGCCGTTCACCTCAAAACAAATTTAATCTCAACCGTTGATCAGCTTAAAGAAAATTATAAAACCTAAACCAGACCTAAGAGATTCAGATTCTGGCGGCGACTGAGAGCACCACCGAGCGAATTCTTCGACGAGGAGGGGCGATCATTCTTCATAGTTTTCTTTTCCTTTCTTTTATTTCTACTGTTTTATTATGCAACTCTATAATATTTCCGTTGTTTATTTATTTTCTAGTATGAACTAATCTTCTCGTTCTAGGGTTTCGATGTAGCCTAGTTATGATTATTTATTTTTCTTAATTCAAGTGTTTAATTTTCTGTTCCTTTTCTGTGTTGAGTATTCTATTCTGAACGTAATACTTAGGTTTGATTAATCACCAAAACTAAGTACTTTAGGGTTGATTCGGGATGCGAGAGCGGAGAATTTAACCGTGCACTGAATAGTTTACCTTAAAAAGGACCCTAGACTAGAGATAGTTAGGGCGTTTGAGTGGTATTATAATTTCTTGATCTTAATGTATTCAATTAATTCTCAGGATTAGAGACCGAGAGGTAATAATTCGTTAATTGAATAAGTTTGTCTTTGCTCGAGAGAGATTGATAAATATTTTCGTGAAATTGCCATCAACACGAAGAAATAGGATTTAATTACTTGAATTAGGTCTGATAAATAGGATTAGCTAAGTGAAATCGGAACCCTGGATTTTCTCATCTTATAATCTTACTCTTTTATATTTAAATCTTTTATTTAAATGGTTGCTTGATTTTTATTTGAATTATTTTAGTTTAAAAATCCAAAAACAACTTATTATTTCTTTTCAAATTAAACTAGAAATTAGATATTCAATAATTAACATAATTATTCCTCGTGGGATCGACACTCGTACTTTTACACACTTTATTACTTTTGCGACACGTGCACTTGCGTATCACGATTTTTCGCAACACTGTTGATGGGGCGATCAATCACCTGTTGAAGGGGCGATCGATCACTTGTGATATTTTGCTGGTTCGGGTGATTTTAGCCCTTTGCCGATCGTCTTCTGCTGATTTTAAATTCTTAGTTATATTGATTTACTTGAATGGTTTTCCCTAAAAGGTTTCTCCAAATGTTTCGAACGATTTTAAGAATTTGATTTAAAGCTTTCAAAGTTAAGATTTACTTAAGGTCCAAAGAAAATGAAAAATTTTACGAGAATTTCGAGGTTTAGAATTAAGGGTCGTCACAATATTTTACTGAATAATAACTAGTATTTACACAATACGTAAATTACTTAATTTGAAACTAGTATCAACAGGCTCTTTCTAGCTTGGTTAAAGTTGAAGACAAAGTTCGTGGAGTTCCAAATCTTGGCCTCTTGTCGACATGTTTTGATTTCAACGTGGATAGATGAGACCATAGAACAACTTTAAGAGCAATTGGTTGGAACAATCATGCATATGTTTTGAGACATTATGACTTGGTTAAGATAATGGTTGTTGGATGAATGGATTTTATATTCCCTGTCATAACAATGAGTTAAGACTCAAATCTCATAATTGATCATTTTAAAATCAAAGCATATTCATTTTATATGATCGATTATTCTAATTTAAATAATATTTAATTATGATCAATGTATTATTCCAAACTTATTATTGATTTATTTTATTTATGGCAAAGGGGATGCATCTTTTATAATAAATTTGTTACATTTTTTTTTTGTTTCTTCTCCAGCACAAGTCAATGCAACTTTTTTGTGTCTTTTTTGTCTTAGTGTCATGCTCGTGATGTTGATGATGACGTTGATCGTTTTCCAACCATACTTCGAGTCTCGATGAATACATTTTCACGGCATAAACCAAACCGTTTAGCTTGGCATTTGCCTTCAAATGTATTTGTTTGTTCAGTTATAAAACTCGATAATTAAAAAATTCTATCAAGTATGTCATTGAATTTGACCAAAATATAAGGATTAAACCCAACGTGACCAATAATATAAAATGTTTTTCTATTTCAATTGCGAATCTTTTACTTCCAAGTGATTGAACGTTGATTTCGATTGTGATACTTTTTTACTAGGGGTAGGCGCGGTCCAGCTCCAGCTTTCACCCTGGAACACAGGACCAAACTATGGCCACTGTTCCCACCTCATAGAACCGGAACTGGAACTGTGAGTTTTCGCAATTGAACCGTGTTTCATTGATCGGTTTCATTCAGTTCTAAATTTTTTTAAAAATTATTTATATTGATATTTTTAGGTCGTATTTTCAGAGTTTGGGTCGAGTTTTGAGTTGATTTTCAGATATGATCAGTTTTTTGAAATTTTTTTATTGGGTTTTAGTCAATTTCGCTTTGAACTTTGGTTCGATTTTCACGACTTTTGACCTCCAAAACTATGAACCGAACCGTTACTCGATTCTTGAATTTTTTGAACCGGAATCAGTTCCTTCGGAGGGAAGAACTTGCTCTAACCGGTACAGAAACACGCCGGTCGGTTCCACCCGCAAGTTCGGGATGTCTTGTCCCCCCCTAATTATGATGCGATATTTGACTCACCATTATTGAATCCGAAGAGGTGGGGCCTACAAGTGTAGTTGGGTGGGGTCTTAGTTTGGAAGTCTTAGAAAAGTCTGAAGACAAATCATAAAACGCCACGTGTAAAAGTCTACTCATTCCTTTGAAAAGTCGTTAACTCCGCCAACTGGCTGGATTTCCATTAAAAATTTAAGAATATTTTTAGAGAGAGAGAAGATGAGGAGAGAGAGAGTAGTGGGAGTAAGGTCGCCTTCCTCATTAGTCATTGCTTCGACATTCCACCTCTCTGCTACCTCCAGCCTCCACACTGTGATTCTTTTCTTCCCACTTTATCCTCTTCTTTCTCTCCTATTTCCATTCTTCTTCCCTCTCCTTTCGCCTATATATACACGATCGAAAACCCGCCATTCCGTCTCTATCTCTGTATAAATTTCACTCGGCGCTTTGCATTCTGTTTCCTGAGGTATGGCCCCTTTGATACGATGATTGATTTGTTCGTGTTTGCTTCAGTGACTTCTGGGTTCGGCGGAGTTTGATTTCTTATTCTTTTTTTATTTTTTGGAAATGAAACATTTCTTTCGTTCGTTAATGGGTATTGATTTTTCATTTGGTTTCTGTTGTATTAGAATTGTTTTCGTTGCCACTGATACATTTTTCATTTCTTTTATTAGCGATTGTGGTCATGCCTGGATTAGCGATGGATACGCTGAATGTTCATAGCAGGATTATTGAATCTAGTGGTAGTCGAACTCCTAACAAAGATAGCTTTACTCATCAAGGATCTCCAAAAAGTCCCTGGAGTCCTCAGAGTCTTCAAAGTGAATCCATTGATCTGTTTATTGATGGTAGAGTAGATACATCCTTAGAGCAGCTCTATCACAATGTCTGTGAGATGCAGAGTTCGGACCAATCCCCCTCACGGGCTAGCTATCTGTCGTATGGTGAGGAATCTAGGATTGATTCTGAGCTATGCCATCTTGTTGGATATGTCAAGAACCCAGTAAAAAACGAGTTGGATCATGGTAGCCAATTGACTCCAGAAAAAGAAAATGGATTTAACGAGAGAACCTCCATGAATAAGAATAAGGTCCCATCGCCAAGTGCTAAGAAAAATTTGACTCAAATGAACCCTCAAATTGTTAAGAAGACTGAACGGATTTCAAAAAAGCCAAGTGCAGTTTCACCATTGAAGAAGCAAAGAAATTTTGGTTTTAGAGATGGAAAAGCCCAAAAAGGAGGGGACGATGATGTTGTGGCAGGGGTAAAAAATCCAGATGTTGGCCTAGTCTTGCTTAAACAGGCGAGGAAAATGGTTTCTACGGGCGAAAATCCACAAAAAGCTCTTGATTCTGCTCTTCGAGCACTGAAGTTCTTGGAAAAATGTTCAAATGACAAACCAAGTCTAGAGCTAGTTATGTGTTTGCATGTTTTAGCTGCAATATACTGCACTTTAGGTCAATATCAAGACGCAGTTCCTGTACTTGAGAGGGCAATCGACGTTCCGAAAATAGAAGATGGACAAGATTATGCACTAGCCAAATTTGCAGGTTGTATGCAATTAGGCGATACTTATGCAGTGATGGGTCAGATTGAAAATTCGATACTATTTTACATAGCTGGTTTGGAAATTCAAAGGCAAGTCTTGGGAGAATCCGATCCACGGTTAGCCGAGACGTGCCGATATGTGGCCGAGGCTTATGTTCAAGCAATGCAATTTGACGAGGCCGAAAAGCTTTGTCAGATGGCTCTTGACATTGACAGGCAGAAGTGTTCTTCTGATTCTCTTGAGGAAGTAGCCAATAGGAGGCTCATGGGGCTCATTTGTGACTCAAAAGGAGACTACGAAACTGCGCTCGAGCATTATGTGCTAGCAAGCATGGATATGGCTTCCAATGGCCGAGACATAGACGTGGCTTCAATCGACTGCAACATAGGAGATGCATATCTGTCTCTGGCCAGGTACGACGAGGCTGTTTTTGCGTATCAAAAATCACTTTCTGTGTACAAAACAGCCAAGGGAGAGAACCACCCAGCAGTGGCTTCAGTTTTCGTTCGCTTAGCGGACTTGTATAATAAGATAGGAAAGTTCAAAGAATCGAAATCTTATTGCGAGAACGCGCTTCGAATATACGAAGAGCTCAATCCGGCTATCCCATTGGAAGAGACTGCCAGTGGACTTATTGATGTGGCTGCTATCTATCAGTCAGTTAACGAGATGGATCAAGCTCTCAATCTGCTAAAAAAAGCTTTGAAGCTATTTGGAGATTCTCCAGGCCAACAAAGCACAACTGCAGGAATTGAAGCTCAAATGGGTGTCATCTATTACATGATGGGGGATTACTCCGGCTCCTACGACACCTTCAAAAGTGCCGTTTCAAAGTTTCGAGCCAGCGGAGAGAAGAAATTTGCCTTGTTTGGAATCGCTTTGAATCAAATGGGTCTTGCCTGTGTGCAATGCTATGCCATTAACGAGGCTGCAGATTTGTTTGAAGAAGCAAGAAGCATTTTGGAAACTGAATATGGCCCTTATCATCCCGACACATTAGGCGTGTATAGTAACTTAGCCGGTACTTATGACGCCATGGGAAGGTAAGTTTCTCTCAATAATTTAGTTGGAGAAAGTAAAGTTCTTTCTAATGTTTACATTACTTGTCCATGTTGTCGGTAGATTGGATGATGCAATTGAAATACTGGAATATGTGGTGGGCATGAGAGAAGAGAGACTCGGAACGGCAAATCCGGGTGTGGAGGACGAGAAGAGGAGGTTGGCCGAGTTGCTAAAAGAAGCCGGGAGGATCAGAAACAGGAAATCTAGATCATTGGTAACTCTCCTTGACACTAATTCAACAATAATCACTAATAACACCATCAAAGTATTATGATTCTCATCATCTGTATATGACAATATCTCAAATTAAACATTTTACTCTTTTTTGGTGCAAATTATTCTGCGTTGTATGCATAAATTGGTGAAGCATCATTGTCTTGTTCTTGGTAATGTTCATTTGCTTTTTACAGCAATGAGTGAAATACAAACTTATATTACACCATCTGCTCTCTTTCTCCTGTTTTAAACAGTATAATTTAATCTGAAAGGAAGTGTTCTTAGAAGGTAGGATTGATTCAGCCTAACCATCCACTTCATCTAACTAAAAATCCTCTCTTTCCTTTCTTTAATATATTTCTGAGTCAACATGGCTGACAAAGTTTGGTTGAAGTTTGCCAATGATATTTAACTTTACTCTAAAGTCATGTTTTTCAACAGAAGATGTTCCAAAAATAATACTCTAAACAAGTAAATCTAGATTGTAAAACAACTGTTCAGAAGAGATCCTGTAAAATTCATGAAACATGAGCAACAATTTTGACACTAATGTGCATCAATTATAAATACAAAAGAATCCGACACCTTAGAAGGCCTAGGATCAGGTGATGAGACACTATACCGTTGGCTGCCGGTGTAGTTGTCTGGAACTCCACGTGCTCTTTACAAATGTGCCGGGAAAAATTATCGTTGGAAGGCGCTTACTTTCTTCGAGATGAGGAAAATCTGTGGTGTAATGGAGGCCTCTGCTTTCCTGCCTAGAAAGAGCACTGCTCACCACCAACTTTGCACAACAAAACAGATTCCTCATTTCACAAGCTTCAAGCCCCACCATAGTTGGCCCCCATCCCTGACAAAACAAGTAGTCCTCCCACTTAGCTTCCAGCTCACTGATCTTCCGTTCTGCTGTCTCTAGCCTCGTTGTTGATCTAACAATCCCCACATATTTCCACATTATCAACTGCAATTCCTTTCTGATTTCATTGGTCGTTGCCAAAATTCTCTCCATAACATGAGTTTTAAGCGATGTGGGCACAAACGGCCTGGCCCATGATTTTGAAGCATTGAAATTGGTATTACATCTCTTCATGTGATCAACTGAGGGCTGAACTGCCCTTCGAGCGAAAACTAATGCTTCGAGCAATGAGTTGCTAGCCAGCCTGTTTGCCCCGTGCAGGCCTGTGCACGCAACCTCTCCAGCCACGTACAAGCCTTGCACGTTGGTTTCTCCTTGGAGCCCAGCTCGGACTCCTCCACACATATAATGAGCAGCTGGAACAACGGGAATTGGCTGACGAGTAATGTCCAAGCCATACTTGAGGCATTCCGAGGCAATGTTTGGGAAGTGAGAGAGAATACTTTCTCTTGGTTTGTGGCTTATATCGAGAAGCACATACTTCTCACTTCGTTTTTTTAGCTGGTCATCTATGCTTCTAGCCACGACGTCCCGAGGAGCAAGCTCTGCTCTTTCGTCGTAAAAAGGCATGAACCTTTCCTTGTTTAGATTATATAAAATACCTCCATCTCCCCTCACAGCTTCAGTGATAAGAAATGCATTTTCTCGAGCATTGATTGGTTGGATGGGAAGGCCCTCGTCAGCTAAAGCAGTGGGATGGAACTGCACGAATCTTCAACACATGATAACAAAACAGATTAGTTGCGGAATCAACTTCAAGAAGGGCAAAAATCATAAAAAATAGACTTTCACATATCTACTCACTCCATGTTGGAAATTACAGCTTGAGCTCGATGTGCCATGGCTATTCCATCGCCAGTGGCTACCTGCAAAGATATGTCACAGAATAAAAAGAGATGAGTACATGTCTGATCTATCACAAAACTAACAGCTGATAGTACCCAAACAAGACTTGGACTCTCAATCACATGAAACATTATTTAGGGTCCAAATTATATGAAAGAAACATTCCTCTGCGTTCTTGTTTTCTACATTTTTCACAGGGACAGCATAGAGTATAAATGTTGCACCATCAATATTTGGAGAAAAGACAGAAATGAGAAACAGGTTGAATAGATAAAATTGCAAAAATAGTGGCATGCTGATATGAACCCTCTAGGATTTTAATAAAAAAACAGAATAATAAGGATACGACATAATCAAACTTACAAAGATAACAAAAACATTCGATAGATCTGCTAACTCTCCTTCTCCTCCTTTGATACTAACAACTCTAATTAATTATTCAACTTTTAAGTAATTAATTATTCCTACAACCAATATTCTAAAATATTCTTAACTGAATTTTTATGGGGTCTATCGCATGCATTATAGAAAGAAGCAAGTTAGGGTGAAAATTACAGGAGGATTTGTAGTTGATGGGTAGATATGTCCAGCTCCACCGGAAGCAAGCAAAGTCACCTTTGAAATAAACCGTACCACCTGGAATTACATTAGAGAGAAAACTCCAAATTCAGCATAGTCCATGTGATACTGCTTAATAGACAAGAATTCATTTGGACATAAATCAGACATTCACCTCCAGTGTTTCAGCATTCAGAGTATCAACACCAAGACAAATACTGTCTGCACCATCCTACATTGCAATCAACAAAATGTCATTTGGCAGATCATTTATGACTCGAATGCATGGCAATAGCAAGCTGACAAACAAATTCCAATATATACATATTTTCCATACATCAAATTAAAAATCATATCCCACCACTTCTTTTTTAGAAGTTATAACCGTGAAAAAGCAAAACAACCCATGTAGAATCAAGCATTAGAGAGAAGGAAAACCTGACAAGTTAGTAAATCAATGGCAAAATGGTGTTCAAAAACATATATATTAGGATCCTTGACAACTGCGTCAAGAAGGGCTCGCTCAATCTCCCTTCCAGTCATATCAGCAGCATGAACAATCCTGTGGTGAGAATGGCCCCCCTCTCTTGCTAAATGCAAGTTTCCATCCTCCCCGTGATCAAATGATGCGCCCATAGCAATCAACTCTCTTATTCTGTCAGGCCCCTCTGTACACACAACCTGAACACAGAAACAAATGTTCAGAATAGAGATCGAATTTAAGTATGTTTTTGGAAAGTAACACCATAACAACAGTTACGTTTAGTAGAATCTTGAAATAGAATAAAGTGCATTCCTAATATGGAAATAGATTGAACTGTAAATGGAAACTATTATAAGAAACGAAACACGCCTTGACTGTCTCTTCATCACAAAGATAGGCCCCTGCTACAATAGTATCCTGCATGTGGCTCTCCACAGAATCTGAGGGGCAAAGAACGGCACTGACACCACCTTGAGCATAGTTTGTGTTGCTTTCATGTGGCTCAGACTTGGTAATCACAGCAACAGATCCATGTTTTGCAACTTCTAGAGCATATCTGAGTCCAGCAACTCCACTACCAATGACAGCAAAATCAAAATACTTGGTTGAGCCATCTCTCAAGCGTGAGCAAATGATTGTGTTGAAGGTCTTCCATTTCTCATTTATTGGACAATGAATAGTTTTACATCTCTTGATTGACAAGAACTTTGATACCCCACATGACCTGTACAAAAATAGGAAGAGGAGAAAGGAAAGAGGAACATAAAATTCTGCAACCAAAACTAAATTTACTTCATTGAAGCTACAGATTATGAAGTCTACCAGCTAAATTTGAACGTGTAAAAAATAGAGTAGTAACGCAGATCCGACCTCGAAATGCTTACCATGAAAGCTCGCTTGGAATGTTTCGGTTGAATGGCAAACCAGACGCACAAGAAGCTTTTCTAAAATCCCGCCCCTTGCAGTCAGCCACAAAGTAATTCGGTTTGCAGCTTCCATGAGGTATGCAAGTAGTCATTGAGATTCCCCTAACAAGAGTGAAAGAAGAGATCATATATTACAGTTGAAAACAATTTTACTTGACATTTCAAACCCAGAAATAGACCATATAAGTAAGCAATATGAGGAAAAAAAACTCAATCCCCGAAATATTAAACGAAGACAAAGGATTGCAAGAGAGGGTTTTTATTTTCAATGAAGATGAGTGTGGTGTTCCGATGATGCATGCAGCGCCATTTTCAGATTGCACGAAAAAAAATATTTTCATAGTAATAAGGGAATTCGCAAATCATACCCACCCCACTCGAAGGATTTCAAATGAACAAATTCTGAGAAACTGCACCAAATATAATTTTTCAATCCAGGTAAAAGAAACCGATCAAATGACAAAAAACAAAGCGCTCACAGAAGCTGATCTCCTCTGCAGAATTGCCGAAAGAAGGAGCGCAACCAATCAGGATCGCGCAATTTCAAAAAACGAACAAGAGAGGAGAAAGACGAGGCATGGAAGGGTAAAAGTGGTGGAAGAAACAGAGGGAGAGGAGGCAGAGAAGAAGATGGAGGCCACGTCAAAAATCTGCTCCTGAACCATCATCATTGGAACTCCCGCCTTTCTATCCTGCTGTACAAGTCCAGCCATCCACTTTTTCAATTAATTTTCTTAATTAAGCATAATAATTATTCAATTAATTATTTTAATTACCTCAAAATCCTAATTAATTATTTTAATTTCCTTTCCATTGTTTGTATGTTTTCTCTTGTGGTTGGTACTAATAGTATTATCCTAAATATTATAATAAAAAGGGAAATTACCCATTCGGACCACGAACTATTAATTTTTTTTCGTTTCAAACCACAAACTAATTTTTTTAACAATTCAAATCATAAAGTATCAAATATGTGCAAAAAATGACCACGCCGGACGGAGCAAAATAACAGCGTCTGTCCGGGGGTACTGTTCACGGTTACTGTTCACATGGACAGTAACCGTTTACGTTTTTTTTCGCTGTTTTATAAATTAATTTTTAAAAAATATTGAACGATATTAGATTTACTTAAAATTTTTATCACATATTCACCATGTTATGAAAAGATAATCCAAAAATTTTCGTGATTTTACAATAATTACATGATTTATTATAATTTTTTTACCTATGTTTTATAAAATAATTCACTAAAATTACAATAAATCGTACAAGTGTTAGAAAATCACGAAACTTTTCAGATTATCTTCTCATAACGTGGTGAATATTTGATAAAAATTTTAAATAAATCCAATATCGTTTAATATTTTTTTAAAATTAATTTATAAAACAGAGAAAAAAAAAACATAATCCGGGTACTGTTCACGTGAACAGTACCCGGACGGACGCTAAAAAACAGCGTTCGTCCGGGACTGTTCACGTGAACAGTCCTAGACGAACGCTAAAAATAGAGTCCGTCCGGGTACTGTTCACGTGAACAGTACCTGAATTATGTTTTTTTTTTTCTGTTTTATAAATTAATTTTAAAAAAATACTAAACGATATTGGATTTAATTAAAATTTGGATTTTTTTTAAAATAAACCTTAAAGTTTAGGTTTTTTTAAAAAAAACCTTAAAAATTACTGTTCATCGAAAAAAACCTCAAAGTTTCGGAAATAGGCATTCTAAACCTTCTTGGCCGGACTGGGCATCGGCCTGCGCGAGGAGGCCGGCCTGTCTTGTTGGACAGGCCGGCGTCCTCTTTTTTTTTGCAATTACTTTAAAAATAAATAGCAAACGATATTGAATTTACTTGAAATTTTTACCACATTTTCACCATATCATAGGAAGATGATTTGAAAATTTTCGTGATTTTCTAAAACTTGTACGATTTATTATAATTTTAGTTAATAATTTTATAAAACAATTATAATAAATCGTACAAGTGTTAGAAAATCAAGACAATTTTCAAATCATCTTCTCATGATATGGTGAAGATGTGGTAAAAATTTCAAATAAATTCAATATCGTTTGCTATTTATTTTTAAACCGGCAGGACTCCCCTTTTTTTTTGCAATTACTTTAAAAATAAATAGCAAACGATATTAAATTTACTTAAAATTTTTATCACATCTTCATCATATTATGAGAAGATGATTTGAAAATTTTCGTAATTTTCTAACACTTGTACGATTTATTATAATTGTTTTATAAATTAATTTATAAAACAATTATAATAAATCGTACAAGTGTTAGAAAATCAAGACAATTTTCAAATCATCTTCTCATGATATGGTGAAGATGTGGTAAAAATTTCAAATAAATTCAATATCGTTTGCTATTTATTTTTAAACCGGCAGGACTCCCCTTTTTTTTGCAATTAATTTAAAAATAAATAGCAAACGATATTAAATTTACTTAAAATTTTTATCACATCTTCATCATATTATGAGAAGATGATTTGAAAATTTTCGTAATTTTCTAACACTTGTACGATTTATTATAATTGTTTTATAAAATTATAACTAAAATTATAATAAATCGTACAAGTGTTAGTAAATAACGAAAATTTTCAAATCATCTTCCCATGAAATGGTGAAGATGTGTTAAAAATTTCAAGTAAATTCAATATCGTTTGCTATTTATTTTTAAATTAATTACAAAAAAAAAAAAAGAAGAGGCCGGCCTGTCCAACAAGGCAGGCCGGCCTCCTCGTGCAGGCCGATGCCCAGTCCGGCCAAGAAGGTTTAGAATGCCTATTTCTGAATCTTTGAGGTTTTTTTCGTTGAACAGTAATTTTTAAGGTTTTTTTTAAAAAAAACCTAAACTTTAAGGTTTATTTTAAAAAAAACCCTTAAAATTTTTATCAAATATTCACCACGTTATGAGAAGATAATCCGAAAAGTTTCGTGATTTTCTAACACTTGTACGATTTATTGTAATTTTAGTGAATTATTTTATAAAACATAGGTAAAAAAATTATAATAAATCATGTAAGTATTGTAAAATCACGAAAATTTTTGGATTATTTTCTCATAGCGTGGTGAATATGTGATAAAAATTTTAAGTAAATCCAATATCGTTTAGTATTTTTTAAAAATTAATTTATAAAACAGCGAAAAAAAATTAAACGGTTACTGTTCATGTGAACAATACCCCCGGACGGACGCTGTTTTTTTGCGTCCGTCTGGCGTGGTCGTTTTTGGCACATATTTGATACTTTATGGTTTGAATTGTTAAAAAAATTAGTTTGTGGTTTGAAACGAAAAAAACCGATAGTTCGTGGTCCGAATTGGTAATTTCCCTAATAAAAATCGAATTAGACATCATGATATAAATTCTGAACTTTGAATATTTGTTCAACTTAAATTCTAATTTTTTTATTCAAATAAACTCGAATATCAGAATTTGTTCAACTTAAATTTTAATTTTTTTTTAACAAAATGAATCTAGAACTTTGCACTGTAAACAAAACAAATATTGAACTGGTTTTTTTAGTTTTTCTTGGTTTGGTTCCAATTTAGTTTTGGTTTTAAATTTTTTTCTTTCTGGATTCGATTTTGGGTCGATTGTAGATGGTCTAGACTCTGGTTGAGCCGATTTTGGTTGGTTTTATTAATATTTATAATTAAAATTAAAAAAATATACAAACGATATGATCGGTTTGGTTTAATTATGATCCGAGCTAATATTACCATTTTAATTAATTATTTGTTACTATTCATTTTTTAAAAAAGTTGAATAATACTCCAATTTATGAGAGTGAGAATGTTTTATTTATTTATTGATTTAATATTTTAGATTAAAATGTAATTTTGATAAAAAGCATTTATAAGAGTAGCGTCCATTCAAGATATGGGGACCCATCCAGTCCATGCAAAGTCTAAATGAATTTTTCTTTTTGAAAAAACAAGACTCCACGTTAATTTCCCATCACTCAAAAATATTATTTTTATATTTTAACGTTTTAATCGTTTTATTTAACAAATCAAACTCCCACATTTCTATCAAGTTCAATATGTATATGTCATGTTTTGCATTTAATCATATGTTTAATTTGATTTCAAACTCATTCAACGATTTCTATCACGATTTCAAACTTTGTTGATCTCTCGACAAAGTTTAACAAAGTTTGAAATCGTTGAAAAGAAAATCAACCGAGTTTGAAATCAATTAGAAATCCATGTTAGGATTAGAAATTGGGTTGAAATACTTTATTAAAATAAAAATAATTAACATACACTTACTGAATTTAATAGACAAATTTACAGTAAGATTCAAATTGTTGATAAACGAATGTAGAGATTCAATTTGTCAAAAAAATTAGTTTTACGGTCTGATTTATAAATGGCCACAATATGAGGGTTCAATATACACTTAATCTTGTTATTTTTCATATGATGGAGACTTCCAACCGACATAAGACTAGCCTCTGTCGGTAAAAAAGTTAGTTTAAATATCTAGATATTTAATTTTTTTGGATAAGTGAATGATCAAACATATCTTCTAGATGTAGCCATTGGAATTGGATTGATAATAGAAGAATCAAGAAAAGGAGAGGATGTAAGAGTGGTAGACAATTTTCTTAGTTTGGATTTTGGGAAGAACAATCCAAAAGAGAAAGAAATTGTGATTTTGACTTCTTAGTTCAAATTTAGTGGAGTAGGGGGGCCTTGCTCTTGTGTCTTGTTTTGGGTGGTGGAGTAGATGCCCAAATTTGTGGCAAAAGAGCTACAAGTTGAAGGTTTTTGACTAATTAAACTCGTATTCATTTGACTCGTGACTATCGTTCATTGATTATTAGTTGTCATGTTCGGTACCTCTTGTCGATGTCAGAGACTATTAAGTGTGTTCTTCGTTCTTCTTTATTGCGATAGTATTTTACGTGATTCTCGATAATCTTTGCGATTAATGTTCAACTCCTTATTTCTTAGTAATCACAAAAATCTTTGAACTACCTTATATTGAATGATGACTTCCATCGAGTGTGTGTAAATTATAATATCGGTAAATTTGAAATCTAATTTGCAAATGAAAACAATCACGACTATGCATAAGTCACTAATTGTTAAGGGCACAAAACAATCTAAATTATCATTCATTGTAATTAGATCTAGAAACGTATCTTAATCCAAAACTTTAATCGTTGAAGATCTGGAATTTCTAGACATGTAACAAATTGTATAATTTCGATTTCTCGCATGACCCTGACGATAACATAATCTCTTGATAGTGAGGAAACTCAATTTCAAGAGAGAGAACCAGAATCTGTTACGTGGGACTGAAATTTTCTCAAAGAGAACTATAATCTCACGTTAAATACCAACATGGACCGGATCCATCAATTTATTAAACATATTTAAGTAATTTCATTAATTAAGTCATTTAAACTACATAATAAGATACTATAAAAAAATATCTAATAGTGTGAACGAGTGTTTTTCATGAAATTGCGATCAAAGATAGCTCTCTACTCATATACGCATAAGAAAAAGACTTTACATTGTACTCATCTCAGGACTTATCTTCGTCGAACACATTTGTGATAATAAAATAATTATTATAAGAAAAGTTTTGGGTAAAGACCTAAATTGAAAACATATTAGCATATTCAATACTATAGTTATCCAAATTTTATTTAATTAAAAAAAAATATCTTCAAAATATCCACCAAAAACTACTTCTCACAAAGGGCCTCCGTCGTGACTGAAATTTGGGTCCTTGTTATTATATATTGTCGAAAATAATGTGCAACGCAAGTGCATATTACCGCACTTCCCAAGTAATATAATAGCGATATGAGTATTGTAAAATCTAATTAAATGATTTATGAAATAAACTCGAGTAAATTATTGAATTGAAGTCAAGAGCTTTCATTGTCATCTAGATTGATCATATTTAGTTTTAAGTTCAATGTTATCAATTTTTAATTCTATTATTATTACTAGTGAAAAAAATAAATATTGATGCATTAGATCTTACACCAATGAATTGGGTTGGGTTGGTGGACCCACGAGATGAAAAAAATAAAGAGAAAGATAAGGGTTGTTTTAAAAGTTGATTGAAGGGAGACAAAAAAAAATATATAGAGAATTGAAGAGTGAGATTCATAATGCAATCTTTGCCTTCTACTATTTCTTCTCGTGCCAAATATCGATTAGTGCAATTGATAATTTGTTTTAAGTATTTATAATTATATTACATTAATTGCATCGTAATTAGAAGCATAAAGAGGTAAACGTTCTATTGTTCTAACCAGAAAAATCCTGCAAGACGAGCATTTTTACGAAACAAACATAGCATCGCTATGTCGTGTGAAAAATGCATGTGCTTCATAGAATCGATCCATGACGACGTTGAAGAGGGGGTGTACAGGCTCCAAGAGATTAGTATAAGAACCTGCAACGGACGATGCCAATGGCTGAGCATCTTCGTTTTCTGACCAACTATACTGACACAACGATAGCCCGCTTAAGCAATAACAAGTGTGGTAAAAGTCGACATGTTTCCCCGGTTTGTCTTTCATCCCGCCCTCTTCTTCCTGAATTTTCCAAATCATTAAATACAAGTAGTTATAAAATGTTTAAATATTAAAAATAAAATAAGAAACCTCCATTGCAGACCTGTGAACATAGAAGTATGTATTGCTGCAAAGCCAAGCTGTGGAAAAGGGGCTCTTTCTCTGCTGGTTTCTTGATAAACTCGAAACCAATATCATTCAAATTAATCACATTCATCCCTGCCACTGCGAATATATTTATGAGAACTGATACGAATACGGAGCTATTTTGTTGGACTCATTTCACCGAAATGAGATTATTTTTGTAAACAAGTCCTTTAATAATGGGATAAAATTATACTAAGTGAACTTATAGATCTAAATATTTTAAAAAGTACCCGTTTAATATGATTTTTTTCCAATTGCAAAGAAATTGTACCTGATTCACAGTTGTCCCTGCACATATTTGAATCTCGAACTTGAGGAACTAATTGTTCATCGACAAGTGACTTTAATCTTTGCAATAAGGAGCATACACCGCCCTAATCAAGTTATTTTGCATTAGCCCCGGCTATAAAACCTCAAACGAGGGAGAGTGCTTGTGAAAAATTTAAAATATTTACCTGCCAAAAGGAATAGCATCCATCAATTAACTTATTTGTTCTCCCCTGAAATCCCCACTCCTTGTCACCTTGTCTAAACACCACCCAATCCTATAGGGACAGAAAACATTTGAAGCCCGGGACATAAATGTGAAAAACAAATTAAAGATGAATATTTTATCTGATATAACAAAGAATCAATGAGGTTTTATAGGGGAGTAACCATGAAACAAATCACAAAACAAATTTTAACGCTTACGATCAACTTTGCCAAGTCCAAACGATGGACCTCGTTGATCAGAATCATTGCGGCCAATCCACAAAAGGTGTACCTAATAAAATAAAATAAATTCTGCAAGAAATTAGCGGAAAATCAAAGAAACCATAGAAAGGCAAGCAATGAAGTAAATAATAAAAGTGCCCAAACAGATAAAAGAATGAAAAGACGTACCCACCATGAGCTTCAGATCCAGGTTCTCCAGAAATGCCACCCTCATAAGTTTGGCAACTATAGAGAAAATAAATATTATATTGAATAGAACTGTCAATAACGTCAACTTTTTTAACGGTGAATTAGAAGCTTGTACAAAGGATCCTGTGAAATGAATGTCTAGAGAGGGATCCACAACCCACAAAAAAAGTTCACGAAATTTCTTAACCAACAATCTGAATTCTATATAAAAAACCACACTTAAATGATCGTGGTATAAGTGCTGCAAAAGGGAGAAAAAAATTTATGGAACCGTGTAAAAAGTGATGGCTAACCTTAATATGTAATTACCCACATTCTCAGTTAGTTTATCGTCCAAAATATTCAGAAAACTCGCAACCTGGCAATGGCAAGAAACAGTCATTGTTGTTCTCATAACATAGAAAATTTTTCCTTATAAAATCTCAAAAAAAGTGATAAACTATTGGCAGAAGGTGATAAACTATTGACATACTGCGATGGCTAAGCTTAAGAATAATATGACCACTGAGGACAATATCAGGCAAGATGATACCAAAAACAAACAATTCATTCCTCATAGATGTGAGCTAATAAATCTCATTTGTCTAGCATAAAATTTATTTTATCAGGTTACAAATTAATATGGTTCTAATCTGAGGTATAATCTCCTTAGTCCTTATGAAGGAAGAAAAATGTCCATTTGTGACTAGCAATAGCATTTATATAGTGAGAGAACAATGCTTAACTTACAGAAATGGCAGTGTAACTTGCTCGAACATCAATTTCTCCAGCATCATGCATCCTGAGAAAACAAAGAGTTGATATTATCCAGGCTGCGTGGAGACTCATTTTCAAACAATGAAGGAACAAAAGCTAATACAATCATGGTAAGATGCAATTTATAAATATCATAATTGATGCAGATCTAAAAACAGAAGCCATCAAAATGACAATATCATTAGCACCATAAGAAGCTTAAAAGCTAAAACTGTGAAAAAAGAATAGGAACGAGCTCCAAGATAAAATGACAAAAGAAACAGGAAATCATTTCGGACCTGTAGCCTCCACTGGGCTGTTTCATGCGAATGAAGAATGAGTAAAGTTTTTGTCTGAAAAAAATATCATCCATTAAGTCAAATCCCACATAAAATCTCAAAATGATTTTTAAAAAAGCAATTTATTTCAAAGGATTGTAAACTGACCACCTATTTATAGATGACAGAGATTCATGACCACCCAAAGTAATTAGAGAATTAACTGCAGCATAAGTTGTTGCAAGGTGAGGCATCTGAGGAGAAATAGCATATTAGAAAAGTAAAATTTAAATTCAGAGGGTAATCAATTATAAAGGATCGATAAAATGAATAAAAATTTGAGGAATTTTTTCATCTTCTCACTGAGTAATAAGCAACAATCAATTAAAGTGACGATATAGATGAACAAGGTCATAATATAATGAACAATGGAGCTAAGTTTTGCGAAAAAAATAATCAATAAAGTAAAAGGGAGTAATCATCATTCCATTAACTCGAGCAATACCTTTCCAGTAAATAATACATCATATTTGTTTACAAAGAAATGACAGACCGTGCAATTAGATAATAAGATGATAAAAGCTGGGGCCTTTAATCCAGTAGCCTTATGACCACAACTAAATCAACCAAGCTTAAGGGAAATTATAGGTTGGCAATGTAAAAAACCAGTACGTAAAGAGGAGAACATTATGCTTGCCTGGCCAGGTCCCCCTCCATAACCTCCCTCTGGATCCTACAAGTAGAAGAAAGTAATAAGGAAGCAAAAAATTCTATTAACACCAAAGCAAAAAGATCAAACAAGATGATGGCAATACCTGACATCGTTTAAGAAACTCAATTGCACTGTTTTTCAGCTCCGGATGAATAGGCTCACCAAGTAAAGCAATTGAGTGCAGCATCCAATAGCAAAGCCATGGCCGACTAAATCAAGCCATATTACAGACAGAAGTTTAGTACAAGACAACAATTTGAGAACAAAACGATTCGTAAACCCAGAAAATTAAAACTTTTTACTCAACCAGCTGAGCTATAAATTAAAGTACACCATACCAAGTTAGAACAAAGAGTAGACTGAGACATCTTTTTGAAAGAAAGGGGTAACAATATCACAGATGCTTAAATTTTTTGAAGTAAGAGAAATTTACTTGGCATCCAAAACGCGAAACGAAGGACCGAGTTGCAGGAGACCTCTAATCAAATATGCCATGTGTTTATCACGCTTCAGCTCCATCCTGAAAGAAAAAAAAAGAAAGCACCAAACCGTCAACAACGCAAACGGGAAATCTGAAAAAGGAAAAACCGTAGCTGAATACATGAGTTCTTGAATCTGGGGAGGACGATGAAGGAAGCTTCTGTAGATCCGAGAAACCTCAGATTGCACTATACGCTTGTCCCGCTGAGTGACCGTCTCTTCCTCTTCAGCCATGGTTCGCTGAAAGCAGCAACGGACACAAGCGTTCTGTAGAGTGTAGATCCGTGAAGGCTATTTGGATCGGTTTTTCCGTTTTGGGCCCATCATCTGTTGGACCCATCTTCTGTTCAACCGCCCACGAACAACTAAAAACCAAAACGGACCTGGGTTCGGTTGATCAGTTTTTGATTGGTCTATTTTACTTTTTTAGTCAAACTCTTTCCGTGTTGTCGAGGAAAGAGCTCGGAATGGTCATATATGTATAGATCTCAATTGAGACAAACTATATAACAGTCCACGTCCAATTGAACGTTTTTCTACAAAATAAAGTTTATGATTTTATGGTTTACTCTAAATTTAAAGTTTAATTTTGATCTCCATAAAAATTCATCGGACGTGGGAGCCTTTGAATCAAGTCAATAAAGGACATGAAGACGATAACCACCTATTTTTTCCGGAATATACAAGTTAAAAATATACTTTTTGTGTCCACGTTAATGTAATTTCATATTTGGTTTATGTCATTTAATTATATTGATTTATGTGAGCATTAATGGATTTAGTTACGAAATATAACGATTCTACTTCGATATAATTAATGGACGAGATTAATGGTTTATACTCATGCCACTGATAATAATTTCTTAATATCCTAAGGTTAATAATATAATGTATGATTATCATGTTAGACACGTCAAGAAAACCAAAAATCTTGCAATGTGATTAATCCATCAAGTCACATACAAAGTATTACTTATGTCGAGGAGTAAAACACTTGTTACACCGGCTAGAACTACACCTGTCATCGGTGGATGTATATATATGCTTTACAAAGTGTTTTAAGATGAGTTTTTCCATGCAATTCACATTGACATTTACTTCATCAAAAAATTTACGTGTAAAAATTGATAAAATAAATTTGCATAATGTGACATTACATATGAATATTGGATATAATTTAACAATTATATTGCAAATTACCATAAAGTGAAGTCTATTGAAATAACCAAATGGGGTAAAGAATTATAAGGCTTTAGACATGTAATGAAATATGAGATTTTAATGTGCAAGAAGTCAATTTTCTAGAAGATAATTTTATGATACTCCGACTTACATGTTATATTGGATTAAGGTCTCAAAGTCAAATTACAACTATTTACTCTAACATCTCATGAAAGAGAGTTTAAGGGCAAAAATAAAAATAAAAATAAAAAATCAAGAAATTCTTTGGTGGGAAAGATTTATAACCAACATATTCAAACTTGACAATAATTTTTTATTTAGATTATCTTGATGATTCACCATAACATATATGGTTTTAGAGAATAAATATTTATAGTTTCAAGATTACAACGTAATTCTCGGCATGGATTGGCTAACCAGACACTATGCAACTATTGATTGTCGCAAGAAGATCGTAAGATTTCAAGTACCTGAAGCGGAACCATTCTTATTTAATGGCGATAAAAAGAGTTCGAGAATTCCCGTTATATCATCTTTGCGAGCACAAAGATTATTGAATTCCGGATGTTTTGCATTCTTGGCGAGTGTTGTGTGCACTCAAAATGAGGAAGCAACGACCATAGATAAAGTGATGATAGTTCATGAATATCTAGATGTCTTTCCAGATGATTTAACAAGTTTGCCACCAATTAGAGACGTAGAATTCAACATTGATATTTTACTTGGAATGACACCCATCTCTAAAGCTCCATACAGAATGACACCAATTGAATTAAAGGAATTGAAAGTTCAACTAGATGAATTACTAGAAAAAGGATTTATTCGACCAAGCTTTTCGCCATAGGGAGCCCCTGTATTATTCGTGAAGAAGAATGATGGATCTATGAGAATGTGTATTGATTATCGGGAACTGAATAAGGTCACTATTAAGAACAAGTACCCACTCCCAAGAATCGACGACTTGTTTGATTAATTAAAAGGTGCTGGAGTCTTTTCAAAAATAGATCTTAGATCCGGCTACCATCAGCTAAGAATCAAAGATGATGACGTATCCAAGACGGCATTTCGGACAAGATACAGTCACTATGAGTTTCGAGTTATGCCTTTTGGATTAAGTAATACTCTGGCCGCTTTTATGGATTTAATGAATCGAATATTCAAGAAATTCTTAGATGAATTCGTAATTGTTTTCATCGACGATATTCTCATCTATTCGAAGAGTAAGGAAGATCATGAAAGGCACCTGCAAATTGTTTTATCAATTTTGAGGTACGAGAAATTATATGCAAAATTTTCCAAGTGTAAATTTTGGATGGAGAAGGTGAATTTCCTTGGCTATATTATTTCAAAGAATGGTCTAGCAGTGGATCCAGTGAAAATAGAAGCTGTTAGTAAATGGCCTCAACCAAAGAACGCAGCTGAGATAATGAGTTTTCTTGGTCTTGCGGGATATTATCGAAGATTCGTAAAAAGATTCTCAAGTTTAGCCAACCTGTTTACGAAACTAACCAAGAAAGGTGTCAAATATTTATGGACTGAAGAATGCAAACGAAGCTTTCAGGAGCTAAAGAAGAGACTGATCTCGGCACTTATACTTACTATACCATCTTGATCGGGAAAATTTGTAGTGTATAGAGATGCTTCAAAGTATGGACTGAGATGTGTTCTCATGCAGGAAGGAAAAGTGGTAGTTTATGCCTCAAGACAGTTGAAGGAACACGAGAAGAACTACCCAACTCATGATTTGGAGCTTGCAGTGGTGATTCATGCATTAAAGATTTGGAGGCACTATCTTTATGGAGAAATGTGCGAAATTTATACCGACCATAAAAGTCTAAAGTACTTTCTAACTCAGAAGGATCTAAATATGAGACAACGCAGATGGTTGGAATTGGTAAAAGACTATGATTACGAGATTATTTACCATCCTGGTAAGGCTAATGTTATAGCTGATGCATTGAGTAGAAAAACATTGTCTCAAGTTTCTTCGTTGCGGCTGATTCTAGAACAGCTAACTAAGGAGATGCAGAAATTTAACATTTGGGTTATTAGAGAGATTGTCTGCTATGACGCTTCAGCCAAGTTTGTTTGAGCAAATAAAAGATAAGCAACGCGACGATACATTTATTTGTAAGGTGAAAGAAGAATTGAAGGCTGGAAGAGTTTCTGAATTTTCCATATCTGATGATGGAATTATCCAGTTCAAAAAGAGATGGTGTATACCAAATGATGTTGAATTAAAGAGAGTTATATTGGAGGAAGTACATTCAAAACCTTACTCGGTACATCCTGGTGCAACCAAAATGTATCAAGATTTAAAGCAACATTATTGGTGGCGAGGATTGAAATTGGACGTGGCCAAATTTGTTGAAAGATGTTTTACATGTCAACAAGTCAAAGCGGAACATCAAAGACCTACTGGCATTTTACAACCGTTATTGGTCACCAAGTGGAAATGAGAACATATCACGATGGATTTCGTTGTTGGACTTCCAAGATCAATTAAAAATTACGACTCTATTTGGGTTATAGTTGATCAATTGACCAAGTTGGCCCATTTTCTCCCTATAAGAACTACATATACTATGGATCAGTATGCACAACTCTATGTTCAGGAGATTATCATACTTCATGGCACTTCCATTTTTATCGTGTCTGATCGAGATACCTGTTTTACTTCCAAATTTTGGAAGAGTATGCAAAAAGCCATGGGTACTAAGTTGAACTTTAGTACAGCTTTTCATCCTCAGATGGATGGACAATCGGAAAGAACTATTCTAACCTTGGAGGACATGTTAAAAGCTTGTGCTATCGATTTTCAAGGGAATTGGTGTAAAAATTTACCACTGGTAGAGTTTTCTTATAACAATAGTTACTAGGCTTCAATTGGAATGGCGCCTTATGAAGCTTTATATGGTCGAAAATGTAGATCACCAGTGCATTTGGATGAAGTAGGTGAAGGCATACTAGTTGAGCCAGATATTTTGAGACAGACTGCGAAGATTGTTGCACTAATCAGAAAAAGAATTCTTACGGCCCAGAGTAGACAGAAAAACTACACCGATAGAAGAAGAAGGAAGTTGAAGTTTGCAGTAGGAGATCAAGTATTCTTAAAAGTCTTGCCAATGAAAGATGTGATGCGTTTTAGGAAGAAAGGAAAGTTGAGCCCAAGATTTATAGGTCCATTTACAATTACAACAAGAATTGGAGAAGTTGCTCACAAACTAAATTTTCCAGAGTCACTCAAGCAGGTTCACAACGTGTTTCATGTATCGATGCTGAGGAAATATGTTTCAGATCCCTCGCATGTTTTACCAATGAGATCTGAAGAAATTGTGCTTAACCCTAACTTATCCTACGAAGAGAGACCGATACAAATTCTGGAATCAGAAGAAAGAAAGCTACGGAATAAGAAGATCTCACTTGTAAGAGTTCTATGGAAGAATCAAAACGTTGAAGAGGCAACCTGGGAAAAAGAAGAAGAAATGAGAAACATCTATTCGGACCTTTTCAGGTGATTCTTTATATTTCGAGGACAAAATTTCTTTAAGGAGGGTAGATTGTAACACATCAAAAACGTGCAACAGACATAAGGAAGGAAAAATTTTCTTCCAGCTGAAAGAATTTGAAAATTTAGCCAACAAAATTGACAAACCCTAATCGGCCGACGAACAAATTTGACAAAAATTCATCTATCGATGAATTTGACGTAGGAAGAAACGTCTTCCAGTGGAAGAGCTTTCCCTACAAATTGAGTAGCTCAGTGAGGGAGAAACCACACCAAAATTTGAGCTCTTACCTCGCCGGAAATCGCCAAACCTTCTCTTGGCCGAAATCCCCTCCGACGAAAACGCCTCTCTCTCGGCCGAACTCCTCTCCGGTGAAACCTTCAGTGGCTGAAACTCTTCTATGCGCGACCGAGCTCTGTCGTCGACCCCGATCTCCGGCCTAGCTCGGTGTTCGGCGCCCCTCGGCCACGCCCTCTCTCGATCGCCCTCTCCCTTTCTCTCTGTTCTCTAGTGCGTGAAGAAGAGGAAGGAACAGGTTCAATTTTGTTTAAAAATTGAACCGGTTCATTAAACCTAATCCAAACCGAACCGTTTCTTTTTAGCCCAAAATCGAACCAGATCAGAACAGTAAAACTGAACCAAATCGGGCACTGTTCACGACCGGCACCGTTCATCCGAACAAAACCGAACCCGAACCGACCCTAATTTTGTCCCGATTCAAAATTTGACCCAAACCGATCTCAAATTTTACTGGTAAGGAAATTCTGCCTAAATTATTATAGAATTGGATTTATTTAAGTAGGATTTTAATACCAAATATTTTTAGGCAGGAAATTATTTGGAATTTCAGAAATCCTGATAATCCTACTCGCTCGAAATACAGGTAAGTGAAAGTACAAATTTTTCAATGTTTTGGCTACAGCCCTACATCACAATAAATTTATGTTATTTTCATATAATTGTTTTATTACACGATTTAATATGTGAGCACTCATATTTAGGCATTGTTATAGAATAATTTAAAAGATAAAATTTGTAGGACATTTGCATGTGTGTGAAAATGATGGAATTGACGGCAATTACTTAATAGCAAAAGTCATATTATGATGGTGAGTTTGAACGTTAAAAGTAAAAGTAAAAGTAAAAGTAAAAGATGATGAAGCCATGATGGCCAAGTCTTAAAAGATGGTTCAGGAATGAGTTCCAACCAGTATGTAACTGTTAATAAGATTCGGTAAAAGTACATGCTTTGTAACTGCACGTATTCTCACTTACTGAGATTATTTCTAACAGTTTTGTAAATTGTGATGTAGGTGAATTTTTATCTGAGGAAGAAATAACTATGATCGAGAACCCTCTAGAGGCAAATGAGTATACAGAAGAATGAAATGTTTTTAAAAGGAAATGATGTCAATTAGTATGTTTAAATTTTTAAAGATATTTCACGAAAATTTTGAATAAGTTTTGTTGAATTTTATTACCTACTAAGTTTTATGAATTAGTAATTTTGTTTTTATTTCAATGATGACTCATTGTTTAAAGTTCAAACTTCCGCGCATTTAATGTTTATTAATTATTTAAAGAGAATTTCAAAATATTATGGAATTAGGGTTTTAACGCTCGAGTTTAATTTGATACAATGATTTGGAAATTTTTTTTAGGGTTTTCAAATTGGGAAAATCAAATTGGGGATTTTAAATTCGGGGCGTTACAACCGGTTTCTTTTTTATAGTTACACTATATTTTAAATTATATTATTGTCATATATATGTATATTATTTTGTGAGCGAATGTTGTTTCATTTTCTCTATTGTTACAGTCAACATCTCAAATATAATGAGTAACGTTAATGCAGTTCCTATGCTTAATGGGACTAACTATAAAGTATGGAAAGAGAACGTTATGATTGTTCTCAGATGCATGGATCTAGACATTGTACTTAGGGTCGCACGCTTTCCATCTCTTTTAGCATCAAGTACCCTTGATGATAAAAGAGAGCTGGAAAGATGAGAGCGTTCGAATCGTGTAAGTCTGATGATCATGAAGCGCGTCATTCCGAAAGCATTTCGGGGTAACATGTCGGAAGACACTGATGCCAAAACATTCCTCGAACAACTTGAGAAACGTTTTGAAAAAAAACGAGAAGACTGAGACTAGCACGCTTTTAGCTAAGTTTGTTTCACTCAAGTATAATGGAAAGGGGAATATCAGGGAGTAGATAATGAAAATGTCTTATTTTGCTTCAAGACTTAAGGAACTTAAGTTAGAGTTGTTTGAAGACATGCTTGTTCACTT
The DNA here is from genome assembly GCA_022432975.1 of Begonia masoniana. Lineage (NCBI taxonomy): Eukaryota > Viridiplantae > Streptophyta > Magnoliopsida > Cucurbitales > Begoniaceae > Begonia > Begonia masoniana. The sequence goes on along the minus strand of CM039515.1, from coordinate 30,152,161 downwards.
AATCTGATTGGAGTGTTCGAATCGTGTAAGTCTGATGATCATGAAATGCGTCATTCCATAAGCATTTTGGGGCAACATGTCGGAAGACACTGATGTCAAAACATTCCTCGAACAACTTGAGAAATGTTTTGATAAAAACGGGAAGGCTGAGACAAGCACGCTTTTAGTTAAGCTTGTCTCACTCAAGTATAATGGAAAAAGGAATATCATAGAGTACATAATGGAAATATCTCAATTTGCTTCAAGACTTAAGGAACTTAAGTTATAGCTGTCTGAAGACATGCTTGTTCACTTAGTCTGATGGAAGCGTTCAAATCGTGTAAGTCTGATGATCATGAAGCGCACCATTCCAGAAGCATTTCGAGACAACATGTCGGAAGACACTGACGCCAAAATATTCCTCGAACAACTTGAGAAACGTTTTGAGAAAAACGAGAAGGCGAGTATAGACAGCATCGGCATTGCCCTTAGCACCTTTCAGAACTTGATTATCATTCGTCTTAATCAGATGGAAGCTGAACATCATCAACAGTTCACCAAACTCCATCAAAGTATTGAAGATCTTAAAGATTACTGGGATGAAGAGTATGATGAGGAAGATCCTTCAGCCAACCCGAGTGTTCCTCCAACCGAGTGATTGTCCTAGCGTGAGATTGTCTTTGTAACAATCAAAATATCACACCGACGTTTTTCACAAATTAAATAGGGTAGGAGGAAAATCGACACAAACTTAAACTCTCACCAATTTCTCTACGGATCGGTCCAAGCAAATTTAATCAGATGTTGGGATATTTTTCCTTTAAAATGAGGAACTCGGTGAGGAGGAATTCACACCGAAACCAAATATCTCTCTCTCATTCTGAAAACTAGAAGAAAACCGAAGTTTTCACCTCGCCGGATCTCCGACCACTGCGAACAACGCCGACCTTTGGCCAAACGTTCTCCGACAAAAATCCATTCCTCGACCGAACTCCTTTTTGGCGAAACCCTCTCTCTCGGCCGACGCCCTCCATCATCGACTGGCCAAATTCCGACCTCCCTTCCTCTCGGCCACTCGAGCTCTCCCTCTCTCTGTGGTCGCCGTTCGACATCGCAGAGAGAGAAGCTCACTCTGCTCTCTGCCCTCGTGAAGAAGAAGAACAGGAAAAGGGTGGGTGCAGTTTTATTTTAAAACTGAACCTGTTCTTTTAAAAGGATTGAACCAAACCGGCCCAACCCAAAAATTTGAACCAAACCGGTTCATTGTAGCCCAAACCAAACCAGAACAGTCCAAATCGAACCGGACTCGGTATTGTTCACCCCGACCCGGTACTGTTCATCCGACCGAACCAAACTGGTACTGTTCATCTGACCCGACGAACCGAAACTATTCACTCGAACTAAATTTCCACCCGAATCAAACTGAACCGATCGAAGATTTAACCGGTAAGAAATTTCTACCTAAGTTGTTGTGAAATTTATGGATTAAAGTGGAAAAATAATATTAAGAATTTTATTTAGGTAGAAAAATTCCTGGATTTTGTCAAAATCGACCCGATTCGACCCACGATCACACGTAAGAAAATTCTACCCAAACTCTGTCAACTTGGATTTATTTAAATAGAAATTAATACCAAGATTTTAATTAAACAGGATATTATTGAAATATTGGATATTGAAAAATTCCTATAAACCCTAACCGCTCGGAATCCAAGTAAGTGTAATTACAACGTTTTACAATATTTTTGTAACACCCCGAGTCTTCCAAACCCGATTTGTTACCCATGACATAGGACTAGACTAAGAAATTTTACGAAAATTTTTGACATTATTCTCAATAATAAAAATTTTATCTTTAAATCCTCGACCATTCAGCGGAAAATTCATTAAGTAACATTAACAAAAGACAGAATGTTAAAACATTTGGATGAGGGAATTGAAAATCAAAGAACATCTACCAATCGCGAACGACAAAATTTCTTCTCGCATTTGCCGATAGCAAAACGACAAGACATAATTCCCACTTCTACCGATAGTAATAGACAACAACATCTACCGATTTTCATGTGCATCCCACGTGACTCATTAAATATTACCCGACAGAAGACTTCTACCGATAATAATAAACAGCATCTACCGATTGCACCGATTGTCATGTGCATCCTACGTGACTCATTAAATATTACTCGACAGAAGACTTCTACCGATAATAATAGACAGCATCTACCGATTGTCATGTGCATTCCATATGACTCATTAAACTTCTTCCGATAAAAGACTTCTACCGGTGAACAGGGACTCTTAACATAATAGATAAATTTCTACAGGTAGAAAATATCTACCGGTGGACAAGCACTTTTAACATCTTCTGATAGGAAACATTCAGACTTTCACAGACTTCAACATGACCGAGATAAACTAACACACAGTTGAACCATAGATTCACCCAGAGTACATGTAGCGGGAAACTCAAGCAAAACAAATCATTCTATCATTTCATGATCATTCTCAAACTCAGAAATTCAGTCAGACAAATTCCATTATCCATCGTTTTAAGAAAACCCATCCTAATTAGACCTCAGTATTCATAATCCTTACTAACATCATAAGAGTGGTAACCAGGGGTTGAAATCGCCTTCCAGCCACAAACTGTCACCCTGAGCACCATCCAGTAACCAGTCCTAGACATCTTCATTGGGTTTGAAATCCTCACCTGATAATTCGCCACCTACATCATAAGGTTTAAACTATAAGCCTAATACTTAGTAAGGAGTGCAATACTAACACGTATGCATGAATGCACAGTTGAAAGGACACATTTTCATAATCATTTCTCGTCATATTCTTGTTCATATTCTTGTTCATGTTCTTGTTTATCGTTTACATTTTGTGGATTAAGGGAGAATTTGTGCCGAAAAAGGAGTTGACAGTGAAAGTGTACATAGTCCCTTGCGGGTCGTATTTATGGTCATTCTTTTGGACAGTGACATACGCCAAACCACCCCCAACCCTCTCTTAATCCTTGTAACATAAGTTTCATGTTCATATCTTGATCGTGAAGGAAAAACATGCACTTAAAACATTTTCATACGCTTGAAAAGGAAACAATCGTGAAGCATGAGTATGAGTACTCTTATTTCATCGGACTAAAAGGACAGATCAATCATTCAACAATAAATCATGTTGCTAACTCACATATCATAACCATACTGACAATAACACAAACAGCTTTCGGACATCATCATAAACTTTAACTTAGTACCCTTGTGATATAGGGCCCTAATGGCTGGGAATCCTACTCACTCACTCATTTACCTGGTTTCCTTAGCAAATTTGGGCACTTCTCTTCAGACCTTCTTCACCTAGAACATTTCACATTACAGAGTTAAACAAAATCCTAAAAGTTCTAACTAAAAGTCATCATAGAATCTAACATATATATTTCTAAATCTTCTTAGTCGAGCACCTTGTGTGCATAGATTAAACTTCTAGAACCTAAAATAACCAGATTCAACTTAGTAACTAACCACAGATTACAAATGTCACTACTATTACTCTGCCATTGAAGAATTCGAAACTTCAAGTTCTAGCTGGAAACAGAGTTCCAAGTAACTAACCAGCAACTACATTGTCTAAGTCTTACCTGGAGCGTGGATTGTTGGGGTGGAGACTGAAGAATCGATCGTCGATGGAGGAGTAGCTGGCCGAGAGAGAGAGGGAGAGGAAGAGCTCTGGAGAAAAGGGAAGTCGCCAAGAGAGGAATGTCGGCTACAGTGGAGTTTTAGTGAGGTATAAGGATTTTCATTTTCTATATATACTAAATAAAATCCTTCTTTATTACGGTTCTGCCACCACACAAATAGAAATTGAATAAGCTTTGGTATTTAAATTCTAAATCGAAAAGATCATTAATAGAGGTGAGAGTTAAATCAGTTAAGAAAATTACCTGACCGAAATTGTCGGGTATTACAATTTTGGCTACGGCCCTACATCACAAGATAGATATTATTTTCTTTATTACTGTTTTATTTTATTACACGTTTTCGATGGTTAAGCACATATGTTAGAATATTGACATAGAATTGTTTAAAAGATAAAATGAGTAGGACATTTGCATGTGTATGAAAATGATGGAATTGACGGCAAATACGTGATAGCAAGAGCTTGATCGTTAAAAGTAAAAGTTGACGAAGCCAGAAATGGCTAAGTATTAAAAGTAAAAGTAAAAGTAAAAGTAAAAGAGGGCGAAGCCAGAAGATGTCTGAGTCTTAAAAGAAGGTTGACTTTCAACCAGTCTGTAACTGTTAACAGGATTCGGTAAAAGTAAAAGTAAAAGTTTTGCAACTTCACGTATTTCCACTTACTGAGATTTCTCATAGTTTTTAATTTGTGATGTAGGTGAATTTTTGTCTGAGGAAGAAATAGCTGCTATTGAAAACCCTCCAGTGGCAAGCGAGCATACAGATGAAGAAAATATTGTTGAATTCGAAGAAAAAGATCTAAATTAGTATGCTTAAATTTTTAAACGATATTAATGTTTTATTTCAGTTTAAGACTTGAATTATTATGTTTAACTTTATTATTATTTTGATAAGTGTGTATTTTACACACTTATTTATATCTTTTTACACTTGATTTGATAAGTTTTTCCTTGAGTGTTTGAAGAAATTTGATAAATTGTGGGTAAGTGCGCAGATATTAAATATAGAACAGGAGGCTGGAAAAAGGAGGTGAAAAAGAATTAAAATTCAAGTTAAGTGAGAAGCAAGAGCGATCAATCTCTATACATACAAATTTGAAGGCAGCGATCGATCTCTATGCTATCCAGAGATCGATCACCAAGCATAAGGAGAAGGAAGATCGCTACATTTATTTGGAAGAAGCCAGCGATTCGTTACATAGAAGAGCAGCGATCGATCTCAATATAAATCCAGTAATCGATCGCCGTACATGGAAGAGAAGGAGAAGCAATTGACAAATACATATTCCAGCAATGAAAATAAAGGAAGCAGCGATCGATCTCTATGAAGTCCAGAGATCGATCGCCACATAATTCATATCGCTACACAAGAGATGCCGCGATCGATCTCTGTAACTTGGCAGAGATCGATCGCTGATCAAAGTTTAATATGGAAAGCTGATGTGTTTTAATCTAAGCCATTCACCTGAAGACAGATCTAATCTCAACCGTTGATGGAGTTAAAAGAAACCATTAAAAACCTAAAGCAGACCTAAATTCAGGCATTCAGCAAATCCAGAGGCCGCGACTGAGAGCACCACCGAGCGAATTCTTCGACGAGGAGGGGCGATCATTCTTCATAGTTTTCTTTTCCTTTCTTTTTAATTTCACTATTTAATTATGCAACTCTTTATTATTACTGTTGTTTATTTTTCTAGTATGAACTAATCTTCCCATTCTAGGGTTTCGATGTAGCTTTACTATGATTGTTTATTTTTCTTGATTCAAGTATTTAATTTTCTGTTTCTGTTCTGTGTTTGAGTAATTTATTCTGAACGTAATGCTTAGGTTTGCTTGATCACCAAAACTAAGAACTTTAGGGTTGATTCGGGATGCGAGAGCGGAGAATTTAACCGTGCACTGAATAATTTGCCATGAAAAGGATGTTAGACTAGAGATAGCTAATGCGTTCATGTGGTAGTATAATTTCTTGTTCTTAATGTATTCAATTAATTCTCAGGATTAGAGACCGAGAGGTAATAATTCGTTAATTGAATAAGTTTATCTTTGCTCGAGAGAGATTGATAAATATTTTCGTGAAATTGCCATCAACACATAGAAATAGGATTTAATTATTTGGATTAGGTTTAATAAATAGGATTAGTTAAGTGAAATCAGAACCCTGGATTTTCTCATCATATAATCTTACTTCTTTATTTTTAAATCTTTTATTTAAATTGCTGCTTAATTTTATTTGAATTATTATTTTAGTTTTAAAATCTAAATCACAAAAATTATTATTTCTTTTCAAATTAAACTAAAATTTAGATACTCAATATTTAACATAATTATTCCTCGTGGGATCGACACTCGTACTTATACACACTTTATTACTTTTGCGACACGTACACTTGCGTATCACGATTTTTCGCAACAAGTTTTTGGCGCCGTTGCCGGGGAATTAATTTTGTTATTATTGAATTATTTTATTTTAGTTTATATTTGAATTCTCTTTTGCTGCTAGGCTTAAATTACATTATTTGCACATTACAGGTGTATGCGAAAATTAGGTACTGCCAACCTAATCCCTATCGACCTTGAAATTGAACGAACCTGTCGCCGAAATCGAAGGGAAACAAAACTAGCAATTATGGCAGATGATCAAAACGCAAATCTACAACGGAGGGTTGAAGTGGCAGAGGTCGAACGGCGAACTTTGCTCGATTATGTTATGCCATACATGGACGGGATTCAATCAGCAATTCGGAAACCTGCTATCACGTGCAACAATTTTGAAATAAAGCCGGGAACCATACAAATGATCCAGCAGTATCAATTCTGTGGTCTGCCTAACGAGGATCCAAAAGATCATATTGCAAGCTTCGTTGAGGTCTGTGACACGTTTAAATATCATAATGTTTCTGATGATGCTGTTAGGCTTAGGTTGTTCCCCTTTACACTAAGAGATCGCGCTAAAAACTGGTTAAATTCCTTACCCCCGGATTCAATTACAACGTGGAATGAATTAGTTCAAAGATTCCTATCTAAATTCTTTCCCTTTGAAAAAATGGCAAAACTTCGCAACGAAATTAACAACTTTAATCAATTCGATGGTGAGACGGTCTACGAAGCATGGGGCCGATTCAAGGAACTTTTACGAAAATGCCCCCAGCATGGTCTACCACAATGGATGCAAATACAGACATTCTTCATCGGCCTCTCAAGTTCTACACGGACGCTTGTCAACTCAGCAGCTGGTGGATCACTATTATCTAAGACAGAAGTGGAGGCATTTAACCTGTTAGAAGAGTTATCCCTCAATAATGATCAGTGCCCAGTTGAACGTCAGATTTTGAGGAGGCAGTCAAATACACCAGAAATGGAAGCAATAAGAGCATTGACTACACAAGTTGCATCTCTCACTCAGCACATCCAAGGAAATCAAGCTATAGTTAATGCAATTCAGTCACCGATCATGCGATGTCAATGGTGCCAAGGACCACATGCGAGTGAAAACTGTCAGCAAGGGAACCAAATGGTTAGAAGTTCATCTGAACAAGCCCAGTATGTGGGAAATTATAATAGACCGACACTTCAAAATTCCGGTAATTACTATAATGGGGGGCGCAACAATCATCTGAACTTCTCTTGGAAGAACCCGAACAACGCCATGCAGATGCCATTAGCTAATCAGCCGGGACCTCAGTTTCCTGAAAGACAATCTAATCTGGAGGAATTAATTGCCAAAATGGGAGAACGCACCAACAATATAATTGCTGAAATGGGGGAGCACACAAATAAATTTATGGCTGAAACAAGAACCACCTTGCAGAATCAGTCGGCCCAAATTCGAAGCCTAGAAATGCAAATGGGCCAGATGGCAGCTGCACTACATGGACGCCCACCAGGTACATTGCCCAGTTCTACTGAAATCAACCCCAGAGAACAATGCAATGCCATTACACTTAGGAGTGGAAAAGTGATTGAAAATTGTACTAAGGAAAATAAGAAAATGGTCGCACATGACGGAGTGCATTCGTCATCATCCGAGTCCACACCAAAGGATCAAGAGCTACTGGAAGCTCCACCTCAGATTCCAAAGGAGATCCTCTCAAAAGTTCCTTTTCCACAAAGACTGAAAAATGTGAAGCTTGATAATCAGTTTTCTAAGTTTCTTGATATCTTCAAAAAGCTCCACATCAATATTCCATTCGCAGAGGCACTCGAGCAAATGCCTAAATATGCAAAGTTTCTGAAAGACATCTTGTCTCATAAACGGAAAATTGACAAATATGGCACGATCGCTTTGACTGAGGAATGTAGTGCCATTGTTCAACGGAAGCTTCCACAAAAATTGAAAGATCCGGGAAGTTTCACCATACCATGTGCAATTGGGGAGTCCATTTTTGAGCGGGCATTATGTGATTTGGGTGCTAGTATAAATTTGATGCCGCTATCTATATTTCGTAAGCTGGGTATTGGTGAAGCAAAGCCCACCAGTGTAATCCTACAGATGGCCGATCGCTCTATAAAGCATCCGTATGGGGTGATTGAAGATGTCCTTATCAAAGTCGACAAGTTTATTTTTCCCGCTGACTTCTTGATTCTCGATATGGACGAAGACCGAAGCATCCCGATAATATTAGGTCGATCATTTTTTTAGCAACAGGGGGAGCTGTTATTGATCTAAGAAAAGGAGAGCTCAAATTGCAAGTATATGATGACGAGGTGACATTCAAAGTATATAAATCTATAAATTACCCAACAGCTAGCAATGAGCCAATTGTCGATAATATGCCAGACAAAGAGCTTCCTGAAATTGATAAATTAGTAAACGGAAAAAGAGCGAAGCCGTATCTTAACGGGGTTTTTCAGAATGATACAACTATTATTCTCCGTGCACCAGATTAGCAAGCGGCTTACAACGTCAAGCTGATGACGATAAAACAAGCGCTTGGTGGGAGGCAACCCACCTAAGTATCCTTTTTAGTTTGTTATTTCAATTTTTGTTTGCATTAGTTTAGTTTATTTTTATTTTATTTCATTATTATTATTATTTTTAACATAAAAAAAAAAAAAAAACAAAACAAAAAAAAAGGTTATTGATCGATTGCTCCTTCAACCGAAGCGCCACCACACTGCTACCGGGCCCCACACGAGGTACACTATCCCCTTTCTTATTTTTCGCGTATGCCTTGTTTACATTAGGGACAATGTTTATTTCAAGTTTGGGGGGGTGTAAGTCTGCTTAATATTATGAAGTCTGCTTAATATTTTGAAATTCTATGGTATGATTATTTATTTCATTGGTTCAAAGTGTCGATGATTGCACCTTTGATTGATGCCTGTTTTAACTTCTGAATAGATTCTGAGATAATATGATTTGTGATAGTAACATTGATTGGAGCTTAGGAAGTTAGACTTGTTTGTGTGTAAATGCTCATGCTTGATTAAATTTAGCTGTTAATGACATAAATTGTTGTCTTGAGATCGAGAGCCTAAACACAGTAAGGGAGTGCTTGAGTGTAAACACTGAAAGGGAGTGAGCTCCATTTAAATTTAGTGAGTGATTAGTGAGTATTAAATTGTTCTTGGTTTTGCCCTGCATTCATGAATACGAATTATGATTTTTTGCAGAATTAAGAGAATGACTTAGGCCATTTTTGAATCGTTTGAGCTTTTATTGACATACCTCATTTGTGTCATTTAAATGACACCCTTAGTCTCCTATTTGAACCTTTCTTTACCACTATTTTGTCAACCCTAATTTAGCCTACCCTGAAATTATTTTGACTATCCTGTTTATTGAGCACAGGGTTGTGGGTACATTTTATGGGGAGAGTTGGAGAAAGTAGTGGTGAGAATCAGAGCTAACTCTTTTGTCAATTGTCTAAGTTGTCAGTATTTTGGGATTTTATTTATTCTTCTTTTATATTTTTCAGTGATTAAAGTTGTGAAAAAAAAAAAAGTTGAATTGTTCAGTAGTAGAACAATTTCTTATATGCTATTTAATTTGTTATTATTGTTATTATTTGTATTTTATGTTTGTTAGTAAAGACATTGACAAAGGAGTTGGTTTTGAGAAATAGAGAGTGAGACAAGTTTGGGGGGATTATTGAGTTAACTGATTGGAAAAGTGTAACACCCGGCATTTTGCCATGTAGTAGTTTTCCCGGATCATTTAAACGGGATTATTATTGTATTAATACAAAGGAATGTTTTGGTGGAATTGTTGGAATGTTTAGTGGAAAACTAAACTAGGGTGTAATCAAAACATTCATTTAGTTAGAAATGTATGGAAGGGCAAATTAGGAAGAAATTAAGGTTGGTGGAAGAAATCAAATGGATGATTGACACTTGGCAAACTTGTTGAAGAAGCCATACTCTTTTCTCTCCCCTCCTACGTGAAACCCTCACTTTCTCTTCTCTGCTCTTTCCATTTCCTTCTCTGTTTCTTCTCTTTCTGGCGATTCAAACCTTTCTAGAAGACTTCATCTCTCCTCTTTTCTTCTATTTTCTTCAGCAAAGGTAAACATCTATTTATGCTAATGAAGTTGGACAAGTTAAAATGTGAGTTTGTTGAAGTTTAGGGTTAAGACATTTCGGAGAAAACTCACTGTCCTTGGATGAAAACATGTTGGATTGTTTTCTAAAAGTCTGAATGGAGTCAGGAGTGTATGTAGTAAACATTTTTCAGCTTGTTTATTTTCTGAATGTGCATGTACAGGTTCGTGCATTACCGAGACGATCAGAACATCAACTCCGCAGCAAACAGGTAAGTTCATAACTGAGAGTTGGCCCTTAAGGCCCTACATCACGGAGGTACTAGGTTTTCAGTCTCTGTCGGGTTGTCTTGGGTAGAAATGGTATAGTTTATGTTCTGAGTTGTAAATGTTCTGCTTCACAGTTTGTTCTGTCATTTCTGTTGCATGCTGTTTAAGTTTAAGCACTGAGAAAGTCCATGCATACACGTTTTTCCCAAAAGCTCATGCAAAAATGTATTATGCACCTGTTTTGAAGTGAAGAAAGATAAAATCTGACTGTCTGTAATGTACTGGTTAAGTGTGGGACGGGAACTGGTGTTCTGTTTCTGAATTTTTAGTGCCTTTAGTGCACTTCTGTTACGCCTGTTTTCCCTATAAGCCCCACTTTCTGACAGATAAAAGTAATGTTCTGTAATGTCACTGTATTTCTGAAAAGGTTCATGCATGGCATATGCATCACTGCATTTTCTGATATGTTCTTACTGAGCTCTAGGCTCATAGATGAACTCCCTGTTGTAGGTACGGATACTCCAGATGAGGACCCGGTGCCTCAAAATGACGAGCTGACGTAGTTGTTGGATCGAGCTCACGGGGTCTGGCTGTTGCAGTCAGACAAGATGTATTCCTGTGAGCGTGTATATTTGAAAGTTAAGTCGAGTCCTGTATAGATTTTGTGTTTTGTTTTAAAACTCCTGTTTTGGTAAAAATTTAAATGTATGTCAAGTTCCTGTAAAACTTTTGGAATCTGTTATTGATGTATTTAAAACCTCTGTATTTGACAGATTGTATCCATATATTTTAAATGTTTTGAAAACATTCTGGAACTGCTTGAGTTCTCCCTTTCAGGTCATGCATGGATAGTCTCGAATTTTAGAGCTATCCATGCAGTTTGTTTTCTCGAAATTTGTCATCTGTGGTGAAAGTTTGAAACTTGTATGCCTTCTGTTTTTCATGCTTCCTGCCAGCAGGTATCTTCGTTAAAAGATGTCATGGTGCAGGATGTCTTCTTGAAATTTTGTCCATTGTAAAGTATATTTTTTTTAACTTCTTTGAATCGGGTTTGAAGGTTTTGAAACCTTTATGCTTCCTGTTTGAGGTTGCCTTCTATATGTCTTTCTGTCAAAAGTTGTAATTCTGTCTTTAAAACTATGTCTTCCGATTGCGTCTTCCGGTTACTGTTCACATTTTTCTTCTACCGGTGACGTTATTTGTCTTCCGGTTGACGTCATCTTCTCTTCCGATGACGTCAGCATAAGTCTTCCGCCCGGTTTATAACTTTGTCTTCCGGTTGACGTCATCTTCTCTTCCGATGACGTCAGCATAAGTCTTCCGCCCAGTTTATAACTTTGTCTTCCGGTTGACGTCATCTTCTCTTCCGATGACGTTGGCATAAGTCTTCCGCCCAGTTTATAACTTTGTCTTCCGATGACGTCAGAACGTCTTCCGGCTGACGTCATCATCTTCTGCCGGTTATGTTTGCTGCCTTTATCTTCCGATGACGCTATCCACTGATTTCTCCTCCGGTTCAGTTTTGAAACTACATCTTCCGCCACTGTTTCCTGTTTCCATTTCCGCCAGTCTTATGCCTATTTCTGTTCGGTTATCTATTATTGAGATTTGTTTGCTTTCCATTCCAGAGAACTCTCTCTCCCCTGCAAATGTTTTCGATTACTCCCTGCAGTTCTCCCTCTCTGTTCACTGCTTTGATTGTTCTATTAGTTTAAAAAAAAAAAAATAATAGTCACCGTTTCCTGTAAATGTCCCGGAGTGACGGCTCCGATCCCGGAACCCGATTCGGATCCGGTTTCGGGCTGTCACAAAAAGAGTTCAACTGAGTGTAAGGAGTGAGGGTGACATAAGGATGGATTGTGCTCTAGAGTTTCGTTTGAATCCAAAAATTTCCTACCTTATAACCTGGCCTTACATTACAAGCTTAATTAAAGACCTATCGACTTTTATTCTGTTTACTCATATTTGTTATTAGTGAATAATGGGCAAGACTGATGAACAATAAGAGTGGAGTGAGTGATCCTGAGAGGTATTTTTGATTTCCCTTCTCATAAGACACAATTATAGATCTATCAGTTAAACGAGAATGAGTCTGAGCATGTACACACACAAGTATTTCTGATTAAATTTCTCTCAATGCGATATCATGAGTTGTATTATTGAAAGTATTTATTTAGATAGTTTATTTGCATGCAAATATCAAGCTGAGACAAAATACTGCGAATTGTGATTTAGATAATTTTACCATGGAAATTTGAAACATTTTGCAGACTTTAAAAATTCCTGAATAGACTTGGCTAAATTTCTACGCTTATTTTGTTCGCTTGAGGACAAGCTTTCATTCAAGTTTGGGGGTGTGATAAGTGTGTATTTTACACACTTATTTATATCTTTTTACACTTGATTTGATAAGTTTTTCCTTGAGTGTTTGAAGAAATTTGATAAATTGTGGGTAAGTGCGCAGATATTAAATATAGAACAGGAGGCTGGAAAAAGGAGGTGAAAAAGAATTAAAATTCAAGTTAAGTGAGAAGCAAGAGCGATCAATCTCTATACATACAAATTTGAAGCCAGCGATCGATCTCTATGCTATCCAGAGATCGATCACCAAGCATAAGGAGAAGGAAGATCGCTACATTTATTTGGAAGAAGCCAGCGATTCGTTACATAGAAGAGCAGCGATCGATCTCAATATAAATCCAGTAATCGATCGCCGTACATGGAAGAGAAGGAGAAGCAATTGACAAATACATATTCCAGCAATGAAAATAAAGGAAGCAGCGATCGATCTCTATGAAGTCCAGAGATCGATCGCCACATAATTCATATCGCTACACAAGAGATGCCGCGATCGATCTCTGTAACTTGGCAGAGATCGATCGCTGATCAAAGTTTAATATGGAAAGCTGATGTGTTTTAATCTAAGCCATTCACCTGAAGACAGATCTAATCTCAACCGTTGATGGAGTTAAAAGAAACCATTAAAACCTAAAGCAGACCTAAATTCAGGCATTCAGCAAATCCAGAGGCCGCGACTGAGAGCACCACCGAGCGAATTCTTCGACGAGGAGGGGCGATCATTCTTCATAGTTTTCTTTTCCTTTCTTTTTAATTTCACTATTTAATTATGCAACTCTTTATTATTACTGTTGTTTATTTTTCTAGTATGAACTAATCTTCCCATTCTAGGGTTTCGATGTAGCTTTACTATGATTGTTTATTTTTCTTGATTCAAGTATTTAATTTTCTGTTTCTGTTCTGTGTTTGAGTAATTTATTCTGAACGTAATGCTTAGGTTTGCTTGATCACCAAAACTAAGAACTTTAGGGTTGATTCGGGATGCGAGAGCGGAGAATTTAACCGTGCACTGAATAATTTGCCATGAAAAGGATGTTAGACTAGAGATAGCTAATGCGTTCATGTGGTAGTATAATTTCTTGTTCTTAATGTATTCAATTAATTCTCAGGATTAGAGACCGAGAGGTAATAATTCGTTAATTGAATAAGTTTATCTTTGCTCGAGAGAGATTGATAAATATTTTCGTGAAATTGCCATCAACACATAGAAATAGGATTTAATTATTTGGATTAGGTTTAATAAATAGGATTAGTTAAGTGAAATCGGAACCCTGGATTTTCTCATCATATAATCTTACTTCTTTATTTTTAAATCTTTTATTTAAATTGCTGCTTAATTTTATTTGAATTATTATTTTAGTTTTAAAATCTAAATCACAAAAATTATTATTTCTTTTCAAATTAAACTAAAATTTAGATACTCAATATTTAACATAATTATTCCTCGTGGGATCAACACTCGTACTTATACACACTTTATTACTTTTGCGACACGTACACTTGCGTATCACGATTTTTCGCAACATATTTAAAGTTTCATAAATTGTGTTAATTATGCAATGGTTTCAAAATTTTGACAAAATTTATTACAAAGCTTCCGCGCAATTAAAGTTTTCAATTAATATTTAAATTTTCAAATTATAATTTGACGCTCAATTTCAAATTAATTTGGGAAAAATTCTATGATTTCTAAAATTAGGGTTTCAAAATGGAAATTTTTAAATTGGGGCGTTACAGTCTTAGTTGAAGATGTCATAGTTTGAATATGTCTTACTCTTAGTCTTATGTTTGTAATCATTGAATATTAGTAGTTTCTAATTTTTTATTTTTAAGAATGGACACTTGAAGTGTGGTTGTTTGTTGAATGTTTTTTTTATGCAAATTGATGTTTTCAACATGCTAGTTAGTGTTCATTTCTTTTTGATATGTCAAAAGGGGGAGAAATATGAGAAATATGGTATCTAGTTCATATATTGTAGGGGTGGGCAGAACCAGCCTGGAACCACAAAATCGGCAGTCCGGGCCGGTTCTTGGTCGGTTTTGCGTGCCATGAAGCCGGTCCCGGTTCCATGGATTGAGGAATCGGGAACCGCAGTTCGGTCCCTGGTTCCCCGTACCAGGACCAGGAATTCCCATGGGAGAACCGACCCATGGTTCGACCTGGTGGGTTATCCGACCCATGGGTCGGATAACTTACAAAAATTAAAACCACTCTTCAGCGCTGAAGCATTGCTTCTTTCCCGCAGCTAGACTCAGATGCCCTAGCTCTCACTGCCTCTGCTCGCGCCGCCTTCCCTCTCGTTGTCGCTGCCTCTGCTCGTGTTGTCTCCACTCTCGCTGCCTCTGCTCGCGCCGTCTCCGCTCTTGCTGCCTCTGCTCGCGCTCGCCTGGTCGCCTCTGCTCGCCTTTGGTCGCCTCGCGCTCACCTCTGCTCACCTTTGGTCGCCTCGCACTCGCCTCTGGTTGCCTCGCCTCACCTCTGCTTGCCTGGTCAGAAATTTTTAAAATCCAATGTTGGATTGATCTTCTCACACCGTTTTACAATCCAAGTCAAAAAGTGCCTGGTCAGTGGTCAGCTTTGATCTTCTCACACTGTTTTACAATCCAACTTTGGATGGATTGGATTGAAAAAAAAAATAGTAATTTTGGTGGGAGGAACCCATATCGAACCAGTTCCTCCCAGGGCCAGTTCCAGTTCTGGACAGAAAAATCTCGAACCGTGCCCTCCCCTAATATATTGTGGGTGTAGCGCCCCCGATTTATTCCCAAACTCGGGTCACTACTTCACTCGCTCTGATACCGCACTGTAGCACCTCGGACCTTGCGGACCCGGTTCGCTACTTACTCACTACTCATTACTAAGCGGTACCGTAAAAATTCGCATAAAATTTAAAACTTTACTCCACACATTAAATATCATCGTTTAAACACGTTTAAAAACAATTAAAACGTTGCAGCGAAAGACTTTCGTAGAAAATTAACTTTGATAAAATTTTGAATTTTTAAAGCGATGAACAGTAACTTCGGTCGACCCCGATCAGCTGTGGTCGACACTTCCTCACAAATCTCCTAACTTAAAATTCCTCAACTCTCCCAAAAACTACACTACGTACCATTTTAACAAATCAATGCCTAAACCTACCCTCTTAAACAAAATTTTGAGTCAAAACGTAAACACTCTTCGTAAAATCCAAAACGACTTTCCTTTAAAAATTTGGGCGGCATAACGCCTAATTCTCTTAAAAAATTAAAACCTCCTGCAAATTTTATTTTCAAATCAATCAACCAAAACTATTATCCATAAAATCCTCATCCAGTATCAAAAGCATTTATATACATCAAAATCAACTACTAAAAGTTGAAATCCAACTATATAACCCAAAATGACTCAACATGACTCAAAATGACTCCAAATTGTTCACCCACACACCATGGTCAAAACGCCCTAATAGCCGGCCAGATTGTCCCACGAGCGCACTCCTCCAACTGCCACCTAGTCCTGGGCATGCTCTGAGTGCTCACCGGGAATCACCTCGTCACCTACATTACAGAACTCATCTATTAGCCTAATACTAAGTAAGGAGTGCATAATAAAGGTAAATACTGAAAACCATACACATCCTAACATATGCAATTTCTACTGTTTCGTCTCTACTGTCGTTTCTGATTTCGTTTCTACTTTTATTTCCGTCTCATTCTTACTCTTTCTTTATCTTACTACTGGGTTCTTCTTTACGTGCTAGGTCAAGGCGGTCCACCTTACGGGACAAGGCCAACCTCGACCTTGTAAAAGTGACATACCTCACGGTTCACCTCACGGGACAAGGCCACCACGTAAAGCGGGGGAAGAAGTGACGTACCTCGTGGTCCACCTCATGGGACAAGGCCACTCAACCCCACCTTTATTATCTTCTTACGTACTTTACTGTTTATTCTCATGTTTCACATCCTACTGTTTCATTTCATAAAAACATGGAAATTCGTTTTCGTTTCGTTCTCGTATCGTAAAACTATGATGCATGCTCTACTATACATAAAAAAAAAAACATAAAACACGTATTCACACAAACCTACTGAACTGTAATGTAGGCCCGAAGGCGAATGTACCTACGTACACTACTTACCTAGATTCCCTAGCAACTCGTTCGTAGATCGCTCGCTAAACTGGAAAACTGGAGAACCTATAACATTAACATTGTAACGACCCGAGGAGGATCATCACGTGTCATGACTTTCCTTTAAACTTATCCGTACTTTTATACCTCTGTAATCGGTGTATATATTTTTTTATATATATATCAAATCTCATTCTAACTTAACTTAAGTTCGCTGAACAACCACATTTAGCTTTCACTCCTGCCGGTCGCTAAACGACAAACATCCAGTTGTTCTACCGGCCTGCACGTGCATCTCACATGATTCATTAGACATCTGTCGGCAGGCACACATATTTGCATCTGCCGACGGTCACGTGCATCACGCGTGACCAATTAAATCATCACTCAATTACAACGACAAAAGACTGACTTATCTACCGATGACAAGGCACTCCATCTGCCGATGGCAACACACAACATCTGCCGATGGCATTTATACTACATCTTCCGATAGATTAACTCACATCATCTGCCGATGACGTGGCACTACATCTTCTGGTAGATTAACTCACATCATCTGCCGATGACGTGGCACTACATCTTCTGGTAAGGCGGAATGACATTTCCATCTTCCGGTATCTTGACCTACTACACATGCCGATCTCTAGGTCACATATCGTCTGCTGATGAACTCCCAATA
>CM039515.1:30078634-30134475 GCA_022432975.1 Begonia masoniana | reverse complement strand
GTTCCTGAAATAGGTTTAGAAGTCCCCCCTAAATATATAATTTGGTCGAGTTGGTGCCTATCGTCCAAAGTCTGGATGCTGTAAAAAAAACATAGTGGGGACATCGCCAAAATATGGTGTCGTCCAGAGTGTTGACATCGTCTAAAAGAATGGAATCGCCAAAGTATGATTTCGTCTAAGTGGGACATCGTCCAAAATTAGATGTTACTCCAGAGTGGGCTCGTTTCAATCAATATGGATATCGTCCAAAGTAATGGATGTCGTCCTAGTGTTCACATCGTCCAAAGTGTGATGGTCGTCCAGATTGGTGACATCGTCCCAAGTTTCGGATGTCGTCCAAAGTGCGGTACTTGTCCAAATATGGTCGTCATCCGATTTATGTGGACGAATGATTGCAACCCCGAGTGAAATGAATCCCCGTCTGTTTTATGACATCGACCGATCTCCTTACAGAGGCCAACGTCGACCCCCATTGTGTAAATTTGAAGAAACCGCGAGAGCAGGTTAAATGTTATTTTATAACTCGACCACTGTTCAAATTGATGAAACCCGAGAGGAATTGAAAATGTTAATCTAGGTGATAGCGTCGACTAAACCAGATTTCACTGGTTTTCATAGAATGTAAATTAGTTACATTTAGACAAGGTTTATATCTTCCGCTGAATAAGGTATATAGTCTTTTATATGTGAATATATGTGATGGATACTGAGTCATCTCTGACAATTGATGAACGAATGAAATGAATGATTGATAAAAAAATAAACGAAAGAAATGAAATGAAAATGAAAAAAAAAAATGAATTTTAATTTCACCGTGTTTTTTAAGGATATTGCAAAGGGTATTAAAGGACGTTACACAGAATGTTGTCTTTTTCTCAAGGTATTAGCACATTCTGCTTGTATATTACCCGAAGCTTTCTGTAACGACCCATTTGCCCAACAAAGTTGTCCGTTGGGGATTGTCGCAGCCCAATATCCGCCCTTTCAGGGCTTGTTTGGCAAGACTTCTCAGTCGGTCACCCAACCTGGTACTACTCTCACCGAAGCACTTTTAACTCGATTCTTATGGGATCCGTTTTCATTGTGCTCCAAACCACGTATTACTTTCTTGGGAGGTCGCTTTACATATGTTTCATTTCCACATACTTCCCCAAGCGTATTGGTTGTTACATCCCCTTGTTTACAACCCGGATTCGCCTATACTATAGTCCAGGATTCGCCTACAACGCGGCCTTAGGTCCCGAGGTTTGCCCCGCAGTCGACCCGACGTGCACATTCGTCATCACAATCACCCCCCCCCCCCCCTCGGGGGCCCCACGTCCCGTTGCCACATTTCGGGTTGTACAAAGCTCTGATACCATTTGTAACGACCCCTTTTTCCCACAAGATATTGTCCTTCTGGGCGGGGGCCCCCCCAATATCACTCCCCTCCACGCTTTGTTTGGCGAGGCCTGCACAGGCGTCCCCAACAGGTACTACCGCGCCGAGCACTTTTAAACTTCGGAGTTCTTAGGGATCGTGTCAATTGTGCTCCAAACGCCGTCTTACTATCTTGGGAGGGTCGCGTTATTTTCATTTCCACATACTTCCCCAACGTGTGAGATGGTGACGACCCCCTTTTACAACCCGAGATTTTTCCTAACTTGAGGCTAGGATCGCCTACCTCTCTTAGGGTCCCCGAGGTTGGCCTCGCACGCGATGTTTGCTCGCGTCAACCCATACGTGCACAGTCGGTCCATCACACCTTCACACTCTCTGCACTTCACGCCTTTGTTCTTAAATGGTTAATGAGACACTAAGTTTCTTCTCTATGCTTCTTAGTTGCTGAAGAACCATTTTTGAAGTTTGTGACACCTACCTTGCTTTACACCGCGATATTGCTTCCAAACTCTTCAGAACCTGCTAAATTCTTCGAAGCAGCTAGAGATGCCCCAAGTCATATTCCTCTGCTCGTTTTCATTCTGTAACCTCTGTTTTATAAGCAACTCCCTTTGCCTTCTTATTTTGGTGCTCCCTCCAGATTCAGTTCGAAAGTGTCTAAGAGATCCTCGCGCTCTTCTAGCTCATTTTAGACACATTTTTGGCTTCTTCTAATGCATAACTTTATAGGCAAATCTTGTGATAAAGACCCGTAGATTTTTTCAGGACAAGTTTTTCTTCGGAAATCATCTCACCGAGTAAATGCCAGTTTGCTTGGGTCCACAGAATTTGCGTTGAACTCGCCAATAGCTCCTCTTCCTGCATCTTAGATTCTCACAGATCGATGGTTACATTTACATTTTGTACAACTTTACCGAGTTTTCCTTTCATAGGTGGGTTGAGAGAATTTTCCCATACCCTTTTTTTGCTGATTCACATGTGGAGAATGCGCTGAACTTAATTGGATCCACGCCATTAAAGATAAAAAAGTATTTAGAAGCCTTTAAAAATGCTGGGTCAAAGCATCTTCAGTTGCGGTCCACTTTTCTTCGGGTTTTGGGATATAATTATCCTTAGTACAATCGGTGTTCATATTATGCTTCCACCTGTTAAAATAATCCCAGCTTCTCGTCCCATAGCTTTAATGAATGCCCGCATCCGTCTTCTAATAGCAAATTACTGTTCCATCCAATATGGCAGATGCTTTGTTGTACCGGCCTTCTTCATATAGTCCATCGCACATGAACTATAACTTGTCCCTGGATCCCGCTTAAGAAACAGAAGTGACCCCCTCCTGATACCAATTGAATATTATGATCATTTAAGCGTGGTCCAATAATGACCTTCGTGTGACACCGAAGATTACGCAAGGATGGACCAGATAAAATATGGAACTAAATGAGACAAGGTGTAACGCAATTCGCAACCAGCCTACTCTGCGGGTCACGCCCAGATATAAAAATTTCTTTAGTTCACAAGTTACAAGACATCGACTTACCCAATAAGACTCCTCTTATCTTTGTCCATGCTCTATCTACTTCCCCCAATGAAACCTGGTTTTTTGTTGCGAGATCCCTCGACGTTAATCGACCTCATCCTGATATCTAGAAACACAAGATCCACTTGTTTTGATTCCTCCCAGAATACCTTTTAATGCCACGATCCCCTCGCCCACGACAAGAACGCCAACTCCCCTTTCTAAAAATAGAACTGCCGCCGAGTTCGAATCATCCTCCTCCAGACTGGCTTCCAAATGAGAACAAAGAATATTGCCTCTGAACCGTCTGAACACCAAAACTTTGTCTCTTCGGACGCAATACTCAACACACTCAATAATCGATGCAATCCAACAACATAAGAAATAGTGTGTAAAACAAGTCACAGACCCACGCAAACGTGAGTGAAAAAAAGCGACGGCTTGGAAACGAAGAAACCTTCGCTCGTGAAATCAAAACTTCTCGTCGTAAGCTTTCAAGAAACGAAAGTTTTAATATCTTGGTAGCTTCCATATATTCTCCAGTCCGTTACCAAATTAGATATAGACGGCCGTAAGAATGAAGGAAAAATTGAAAATTTAACAAATTCGGTTGAGGGACACACCATGTGACACTTTAGCAAAATATCGCTATCAACGTGGATATTCATCCAAAAATTATGAAAGCATCCCCTAGTCATGTGACTCGAAGCCTCCAGATTTCACTAAAATTTCTGCCAAATCGCTTACCAAAACCTTTTCCAAAAATCAAGTGCCTTACTTTTGCAAAATAACTTTCCTAATATTCTAGTTTCCTTATTTTTTTCACTCTGTCACAGAATCTCCTGATTGCAAATATTCCATCCAATAATCGGAATATAATTTTCTTGATCCCCAGAATAAATTGAGCAATTTAGAAATAATGAATAAATTCTATCTCCATAGAAATATGTTGTCAAAAAACAATGTCAACACATATGCGAAAATCTTTGCATTTACAAATATAAAGATTTATATTATTCATAAATCTTATTGGCGCTTAGGAACTATAGTGCTATCGTGTCCATCCTGTCATCTTATACGCACCATACACAACTTTTTTTTTATTTACAATAATAAAATATATAAATGATTAATTATGATTAATCATTTATAAATACTCAATGATTATATTATAGTTGAAATATATACATAGTTTTTTATATTTTGAATTCAAAATAAATGTCTCATTGATAAATTATTTTAAGAGATTTAAATTAGATTTGAAGAATCTCAGTCAACTAGATTTCATTTTAATTACATTGAAGTTTGTTATTTACCAACTGTCAAATCAAATTTTTGAAATTTGATTAAAACGTAGATCTGAAGAATCTGAATCATAGGAGATTTAATCTACATTGACTTATATTTTTTTTAAAACTTAAAATAGATTTAGAAAATCTCATAAGATGAATTATTGTGAAAAGTGTTTTTAAACGATAATTTTAAAACCTGTTTTTTTGATTTTATGAATTAATCGATAAATTTTGATTTAGATAATCAACTTTTAATGACTAGTAGAGTTGATTAATTAAAGTCATTTTTAAAAAATTATTTTTTATTACTATCTGAATTTTTTTTTAAGAGATCTATAAAAATGTCCAAATGTGATTTGGACAAATATATAAGAGAGAAGCATTCCTTAGAAAGAAACATGTGTGACTCCCAGATTCGATTTAGACACATTGTCTAAGATCGAAGAGAGACGACTCAGGTGTTGGACCACGTCGCTCTACAAATATAAAGTGTTTATTTCCAAGCGAAATTTTTGATGCCCACACAGGTCGTCAGAATTTAAGGAAAAAAGAGAGAATACGCGACGGTTTCAAATTCTTCCAAAAGGCCTTGATACTGATTTAAGGCTGGTATAGGGCAGACGGGAGTACCTGAAATAAAAACGGTTCTCCAAAAGGTAGTGTTCTTTGTACATATTTCTAAAAATATGTTGTTGTGTAACTAACGATTCCAATTAAGGGTGTGGTTGTTGGTAAAATAGTGGAGAAGTATAAAATAAACGCGGTCACTAGTATGAGAATAACAGTGAATGTCAGTATGTATAAACCACTCCAAAACCAACGAATACCACGCAAGCGTGAGAAGTTCGCAGAGCCGAGCCAAGAGAAATAGAAAATTTGTGGCAGCTCGGGCTTCATCAGGTGGCGCGCTTCCAATAATTGGTGAGATTCATGTCGGGAGTCTAATAAAAGGACAAATGGTTGGGTTGTGCCCTTGTTCTCTTAAGCCACAAAAAGAGAATTGGGAAAATAGAGGCAGGGGTAAGAAAATGTTGCACGCGCGCAAAGATATGTTAAGATTATAGGATATAAACTACGAGAGTCTGGGGATAATCTCTAGGGAAGGTCCGCAAGAGTTGAGAGTGCATCAATTCAATACCCAAAGGAAAGAGACGATGAAAAGAGAACAAGAACGGAGTTTGGAAAATAGCCAGCGTGTTGAGGGCTGTCATACGAATCAACGGACGCTCAGCGCGTATCTTGCCTAAACAGCACAAGCACCGGCGGATTCGAAGTTTAGCTGCAAGGCGTGTTGGCGGCTGTTTGTTTTTTTTTAGCAAGCATTACCTTTTAGGCTCCTCTTTACATTAGAATATCATGGGTGAGAAAGCGGTGTATGAGCTTTGGTTTCAATCATGAGCATCAAGCACAGAACAAACACGTGGGGGGGAGGATAGGTCCGGGGCGGGTGGTTCCGACGTTTGAAAAATCGATTTTGAACCGAACCAAGGAACACCCGGTTGTTCGAGGCGAGTGCAATGCGCCAAGGATATCACTTGCGCAAGGGTTGTAATACGATTTGAATTTAATGATGTAGCAGATGGACGCAACTAAGAAGGCCCAGCCAACAGGAAGGGGCACGAAGAGCCAGAGATATAAGGATACAGGAAAATGAAGAAAAACAATCCCGAACGTCGCAGAGAACAGTTACGAACAGGCGACAGTCCGAGTGTACATAAGCCAAAGGAAAAGATCCAAGAAGGGAAACGCAAAAAGAAAGCGTTCGGGCGGCAGCCCGCAGGAGGTCCGGCGCGCGCGGGAAACGCCGGGCTCTGATTTAAAAAAGAAGAGTCAGGAAGATCATGCTTAGGTCGAGGGTAGAAGGGGGGAGTGAAAAACAGTTGGAAACCATGAGGGGCAAGGTGTTTGCAAACAGTGAGCCAGTATCATACTAGGATAAAAAGGGTGTCGGGACGCGGAGGGGGTGGCCGGGGGACAAAAGGGCATACGAATAACCAACACCACTTGGGTAGACCGCGAACAAGGGAGAGGCGCTCAGCGAAAGACACACGTGAAATGTAGCTGGTGACGTCGGCAAGGGAAAATAAAGACTCCTAGGACATAGTTGGCACCACACAATACCAAACGGCGGTCAGGGCAGCAAACAACGCAGGAAAGAAAGTGGGGAGGCAACGAATGACAGGGCAACAGGGGAAGAAACAGGTAAAACACACTACATATTATAAAAACTTGACAAAATCTGACAGAGGGTCTGTGGGTGGCTAGGGGGAAGTATTGGTAAAACAAGGAGATATTAGTTTGATTGGGCGGTGGGACCGTAAAAGGAGAAACATAGAGGACGAAGAGACAAGAAGGGGGGAAGACAATAGATGGTCGGAGGGTGGTGCGGGAAGCTAAACGGCGGTCGGGATGGTAACAAAATAGGGGTTGCTGGGGTTGAGTGTAGACAAGTAGGTCGGGGTGTGGTGGCTCCGGGAGAGTGGGCTGAAAGCGGGCAGAGGGAAAAGGGAGGGGGTCGGGGGCTGGGGGGGGGGGGAGGGGCCAAGCCGGTAGGAGGGGGTGGAACCTGGGGGACAGTGTGGGGCTGAGGGGACCCAACTGTAACCAAATCGACATGCTGGCCGAGGTGTGGGCCGGCTCATCTCCATGGTTGTGAGGCTGGTTGGTTCGATCTGAATCCTTGGTGATTAAAAGGTGTGGAGCGCTAGGTCTAGAACCAGAGAAGTCTCACAGCCGTGAACCCATCCTTGTCGAAAGGGGTGTTGAGCTGCTGTCTGAGCAATAATCGGAGGTTGGAATCGAAAGATCACCAACGAAGTTTTGTTTCTCCAAACAAAATTCAAAACTCTGCAAGAGGCTGTAAGATCTTCGAGAGACGGTTCGTCAGGCCGATTAGTAATGGTGGTGACGAACGAGTTATATTCGGGATCCATTCCGTTGAGAAAATAGATGACTTGATCTCTGTAGGAGACGGGTTCTCCGATGGCCGCCAAAGTTTTGTAGAGGGAGGTGAGTTTCTGGATATAGTGGGACACAAAACTTCCTTCTTTGAGAGAGAGTGAAGTTGGCATCGCAGGTCGTGATTGTGGCTAAAGAGGAGGATGCAAAACGTTGGGCAAGAGTTGTCCACATTTCGCAGGCAGTAGAATAAGAAATGATTTGGGGAATGAGCTCCTCTGAGAGAGAAGTGAAGTTCCAGCTCATAGGAGCTGAGTTAAACGCTGCCATGAACTAAACTCTAGATTGGGCAAAGAAGAGAGGTTATCCAGAAACTGTTGGGGTGGAGAATATGTAACGCCCTAATACTGTACCCAAGTTTCCCGTACAAATTTTTCCTTTTATACTTCTAAGTTTAAGCGGAATTTAAATTGAAATTAAAATCGTCAACATCGTTTCGAAAAATCGTTAAAAACAATCTTAAATCAATTAAATAAAACAATTATTAAAACAATTAAACCTTTAAAACAATCGGCAAGCGAAACAAGACAAAACAAGGGCAAAAAAGGACTTTCGTCCCTAAAATGCAGGGGCGATCAATCGCCCAAAACAGCAATCGATCGCTAGTTCACAAAACCGAGGGGGCGATCGATCGCCCTTCGGCGATCGACCATTTCGCCTGGCGATCGCCACTCTGGCGATTGCCTAGCAAGGAGGGGCGATCGATCGCCCCAAAGAGGCGATTGATCGCCAAACACTCTGGAATTTTTCTAGAGTGCTCCCCCCCCCCCCCCCCCCCCTCCCCCTTCCCCTTCCCCTTCCCCCTTTTTCCTTTTCCTTTATTCTTTCTTTTCTTTTCCTTCCTTCCCCTGCGTTTCTTTCTTTTCTTTTCCTTTCTTCCCCTGCGTACACAATTCCCTTACATATATCTCCACACTAAACCTCTCAATAATCATCAACATAAACTCACTCACAACTCCATCGATTTCTCACTTGCCAACCGCCCAAATAAACACTCAAAACATGTTTAAAAACATAAACTAATTTCATAAAAACAAACCGCGTAGATATGTTTAAAAACCGAACATTTCCCTAATACCAAACATTTACAAAACA
The DNA here is from genome assembly GCA_022432975.1 of Begonia masoniana. NCBI lineage: Eukaryota > Viridiplantae > Streptophyta > Magnoliopsida > Cucurbitales > Begoniaceae > Begonia > Begonia masoniana. The sequence continues at coordinate 30,126,234 of CM039515.1, read as the reverse complement.
AGTTTCCAAAACGTTAAAAAACTTCAAAACATAAACCTATTCACTATCCAGGTTTCAAACATCCTAAAATGTTCTATCTATACAAATATTTACCTAACATTTTCTATCCAGAATAACCCAAAATACTTACATACGTCCCCACGGGTCATGAAACACCTCGACTGTGCCAGCACACCTCCGCGAACCATCCTCTGCCAACTGCATCACTCCTCGGGTGGAGAGATCTCATTCTTACCTATATCCTGATCACCTACATCATACAGAAAAATTTATGAGCTAAAGGCTCAGTAAGTTTCGTAAATGCAATGCATGCTGTGCGTCGACCGTTGACTTTGACTGACCGAACCGGTTCGGGTTAGACCGGTTCGGGTCGGCCTGGTTCGGGTCCAACCAACCAGATTCGAGTTGGTCCGGGTCAGATCGGTTTGAACCCGAACCGACCCGTTCCAACTGGGCTCGGGCTAGACCCGGCCCAAACCCAAATCGGGTCGGACCAGGCGGGTTCGACCCGTAATGGCTGGGCCTGATGGGTCGGGTCAAACTCGGCCCAATGGACCCAAGTCTAACCCGGCCCAGAAGGCCAAAGGGCCTGGGTCCAGCCTGGCCCGAATTTGGATCGGGCTGGGCCAAACCCAGTCAGCCCAACTCGGCCCCAGGCCAGAGTCACTCGGCCTTGGGCCTGAGTCAACTTGGCCCAAAGCCCGAGTTGACTCAGCCCATATGGTCGAGTTGACTCGACCGTCGATCGCCGAACGCCGACGAAGCTCCGATGATCAACCCGGGCGAAAAAATCAAATTTCTTACCTGTTTTTCGCCGAAAATCGCTTCCCACACGTTTCTAACTACTTTTCGAGTCGATCCCTGCCAAAAACAACGAGAAATCGACCCCAAAAATTCAGATCTACAAAACCTAAAACCCGAAACTTCTCGGGCAAAAATCGAGAGAAGAGGGGTTAACTTTGAAAACGCCCCTCACAAACGTTGATCTACTCCTCGAGACGAACGTTTTGACACCAAAATCGCACTGAACGGAGGTCGTTCCGGTGTCGGCAATTTTCTCCTCGCGCGGCTCTCTCTCTCTCCCCTTTCTCTCTCTCCTCTGGTTCTTCTTTCCTCTGCCGACAAGATAAGGTTTCTTTTGAAACCTTATCTTTTAACTTTTCTTTTTAAAATTTTATTTCTTTTATTAATTGTTTTATTTTTATTATTTTATTTGATATTAATTCCATTTCATTTATTAATTTTACCTACCTCATTATTATTTTACCTACTTCTTTTATTTTGATTTTAATTAATTCTTTTATTAACTTTCTACAATTAATTACCTTTACTTTAAGGTTCGATTTCAAGATCCAAATTCTTACCGTAAATTAACGAAATTGATTACAATTATTACACGAAAATTCGCGAAAAATTTACTCAAATTTTTACTACTAAGATTTGACGGTTTTTACAGTATGAGTTTCAGAAATCATGCAACATTTTCTTATCATTACGTCGCAGACATATTGTCACCGAGATATCAGCCCACTAAAAGGAAAGGATTCATCCCGCAGTTGGACAACCCTTTCTATCTAGCGGATGGGGGTACATGCTCACACAAACAACAGCCATGCCTGAGCCCCACCTCGCATGACCAGATAACAGATTACGTAGATTCATTTAGTTCAAGCGATGTGGTATTGTGACAGACCCCTGTGTGCCTACACAATAGATCAATAGCCCTTTTTCAGGCCACATCTCTTTTCATGAAACATCGTGCGGAAGTTCATTTTCTATGCTCTTTTAAAAACCATGATGCGTGAACACGTGCATAACATAACATTCAACATATATACCATCAAGACCATAAAAAGCATAACTTATATTCTACATATGTACCATCAAGACAATAAAAACATAATCTGTATTCTACATATATATCATCAAGACAATAAAAAGGTATAACCTATAAAGAACTAATCTTAACTACCCAACCAAAGCATATAAACAAACAATTCACCAAAACTCCTCGAGACGACATCGACGTACAGTGTAGGCCAATCGGCCAGAGTAAGTCACGAGAACTTACCTGTCCTCCGTAGCGCACTGAGTTCCGTCCACGAGCGTTGTTCACCTAAGACAATTTCACAACAATCGTCGTTAAAGCACGTTCAAACCCTTAAGCGTCAAACAACGAAACTCTTAACTAAAGAATTTCTTAAAACTCTAGAATACTTCATTGAGGCATTTCGTCGAGCATTTCACATTCAACTTACCAAAACCTCCATTAACGGAGTTCCTAAAACTTCGAAAATCCACAAAACCCTAACATCTCTCAACGAATCGTTTAACTTCGTCCAATAACGTACAACACTTCCATTATCTTCACAACTACGGCAAACCTATCGATTTCTAACTTTAGACTACATTTTTAACAAAACTTAAACGAAACTCTAACCGTGTAACTTCACAAAAACCGAACAATAACCTTCCAAAACTATAGAATCGTACCTAGAGTCGAGTTTGGGGAAGGAAACATGAAGAACGGAAGACAAAAGGAGGAGAAATCGCGTCGGAATGGGAGTCGCCGTGAGAGAACGCCGGAGAACGAAAAAGGGAGGGAGAGAAATCGTGGAGTGTTGCTGGAGAAGAAGAAGAAGAGTTTGTTTTTAATTAAAATTTTGACTTAGCAAATTACCTTTTTGCCCTTCCTTTGTTTTTCTAATTGTTTCGTCCTTCGTTTCGTTATTTACCTAACGATTCGGTTTTTCTTAATTTCCTTATTTCACCAATAACTTCAACTTATTATCAGGGTTCTATTAAAACTGTATGTTCTCAATTCGGACCTCGTTACTATTTTACTAAAACGCCATTTATATTACGAGAAACGCAATTCTCGTAATTTAGCGTTATAACTTCTAAAATTCCTCGAATTTTTCTTAAAATCCCTATTAATAATTAGGATTCTAATGAAGCTCTCTTTTCGCAAAACAGACGTAAATTGACATATTTACGAAAATGTCATTATATATTAAAATTACAAAATCTCGTAAAGCCAGGTGTTACAGAATAACTGCCGTCAAGAATGATATCCATGCCATTAGCGAAAATTACGTTTAGCAGCTGAGCTTTATAGATCAGATAATTCGAGTTGCTAATTTGATTGTTAAGGTTTAGTTTGCAGATGAGAATTGGGGTAGAGGAGAGATGACGGTCGAAGGGGAGGAGGGTATTGTTGAGTTAGGGAAAAACCATTCTTTGGCTCTGATACCAAGTTTGGATTTGCTTTGTAAACGTAAAGAAGAAAACAAAGATGAAGAAGGGAGGGAAGGCAATAGCGGTTCTGATACAAAATTATAATTACAAGAGGGTTTTCTTCAAGTAAAATTCGTAACTGAATGCATAATTAAAGTATATGAAGTCATAAGATGAAATATGACATTTATACAAAGTAAATATTGTGAAAATTGGATTTAAACATTGTTAGTTGGGTCAGCATTGACTAGTCCCCACACTTGAATGCCATTAAATTCAAACCATTCGAAGGCAAAATAACTCAACATTCAACAGAATTAACCCTGAAATTTTATCCAAAAATAAATATTACCGGAAATTAAATATTTAATTTATTATATTATTCTGCACCGTCCGATCTGATCACCTGGAAAGTAAAGAACTCTCTTGTGATTTCCCAACTTCCTACCATGAAAGTTAGCAAAGAGCAACAAATGACAGCCACGTGTCCTTAGTCTCTCCGAGAGTTTTCGTAAAATACAAAAGGTCATAACCATCTAATCATTGCTTTTGTTTTTTATTTTTATTTTTATTTTCCATAAAAATGTTGTTGTAAGTAAAGAAGCAAAATTGTTCAAACAACAATACATTTTCTCTCTTTTTTTTTTAATTATTAACTTAAAATTAAGCAATATAAGACCGAGTTAACTCGGGCATCGGTAGCGAAATATTGACGTTATTTAGTTTTATTTTTCGTTATAATGTATTCTAAAATTAGAAACAATTATTCAACGAAAGAATAATGTCGTTAGAAAATGCTTAAAAATTATTCGATTAGAAAATAATTAAAATTCTTTATTTGATTATATATTTGAATTATGATATTAGAATTAGAAAAATAAATTAAATTATGGTGAGTCCACTAAGTTTGTGTTCCCCGCTAATAAAATCCAGCTCCTCTTCCCAAATCACACACCATATCAAACCATCCTTCCTTTAATTTGCTGGAGAGATCCTCTTCACTGCATGGAGTTTGCTGGGAATTTCAGAAATGGTTTTCCTTCTATATCGCCTTCTTTCTATGATAATCCCTTGATTTATTCCCCACAACCATCTTCCTTAAACGCCTTGCTTCAGAATATCAATCATCTGAGCCATGTTCCTGTTTCTGTTTCAGACTTCAGCCAGTTGTACTCTCTTAATCCCGCCATTGAAGGCCCTTCAAGAGCTCTCTTCATGCCGTTTCCTGCGACCCAACCAGTCGACCTGATAGAGTCTTACTTGAATGGCTTTCGCGCAGATTTCAGTGCTCTTCCGTCTAATTCCCCAGCTGGTCTGAATACCATGCATGGATTTCAGGGTTATCCTCCGGGTGGATTTTGTGATTATTCTGCGAATATTCCTGGGGAGCCATTGAGACAAGCAAGCCTTTATCAGCCTGTGAATCATCAAGAAAATGCTCGAATGATCCATGAAGGTTCATGCATGACAACAGCTCGAAGTGGGTCTCAGAGAAAAGTTGATCTGAAGAGGAAGAAGAGAATTCAAACGAGAAATGCTGGTAAATCTACAAAACCAGTCATGATAATCAAAGGCCAGTGGTCTTCCAAAGAAGACAGGTATGTTTCTATAATTTCACCACTTTTTTGGGGTTTTATTCAGTCTACCTTGCTGAAAACTAAAGTTTTTGAGCTTTCAAATCTGAATCTACTTGCATGCAGAATGTTGGTGCAACTGGTGGATAAATATGGCACTAAAAAATGGTCTCTAATTGCAAATGTGCTCCAGGGGAGAGTAGGAAAGCAGTGTCGAGAGAGATGGTACAACCATCTTCGCCCTGACATTAGGGTAAACTCATCTCAACCCATGATATAACTATGTACATAGATTCATGCATTTATATATTGCAATCAAGTTTGCTATGTGTTTATGAGTGAATATATTCTATGAATTATGTCTATTTGCGTACATCTGTGCATTTATTGTCTTGTATATCAATTTTAGAATGTCCTTTATCAGTTTGTACACCCGTTCTTTTAAGTGTCTCGCTGTTACAACGATGTGTTTTTGTCGTCACGCTGTAATTTATATTTTGTCGTCACGCGGTAATTTATAATTTATATTTGTCGTCACGCGGTAATTTATATCTATATATGTTTTCTACGTCTCGCATTTATTTGCGAGGTAGGGAGAGTTTTAGATTCAGATTGGTGTTTTTGAATTTGTTTTATTAGAGGCTCTCATCCATCTAAAAGTTAATCATATCAATTTCAAAATTGAGTTAGATAAACTCAATCAAAATATAAGAAATTGGAAGTAATTCAATCCAACTTTTGAAACCCTAAGTATGTGTGATTCTGTCCTAGTTTGGGAACTATTAAATTGGATTTCTTATTATTTTTACTTTAGCTTGTTGTGTTGAATGGAAAACATAAAAGAGATAAATAAGGGTTTGCTCATGTACTGTTTTTCAAAACTAATTTCAGAGAAAACCTTCTAGAAAGCAATTTTAAAAATCTATATATTTAATTGTCAGTTCTCATTTGTTTCGATTTTAGCTCTATTTTAATACTATCTTCTTCTTTTTTTCTCCAATTTTTATATATTTAATTGTCAGTTCTCATTTGTTTCGATTTTACTTCTATTTTCTATGCTATCTTCTGTTTGGTTTTTGCAAACATATGTTTGAATGAATGTGGTGATAGCAGAAAGATTCATGGAGTGAGGAGGAGGACATACTACTGATCCAAGCTCACATGGAAATAGGGAATAGATGGCAGAAATCGCAAGACACCTACCAGGACGAACTGAAAAACGCCATTAAAAATCACTGGAACGCAACAAAGAGAAGACAATACTCAAAGAAGGTAGAAAGACTGGATGCAGATTCCAACAGATCATGCTCTCTCCTGAAAAGCTACATAAAGAGTGTGATGGCTGCTTCACCTTCTTCATCAAAAGACGAAATGGAAGAAACATTGTTCGAATCGAAACCGCAGATAGTGAGTACCGTAATCGAACCTGCTGAACAATATCTGGTCGATCGGATCAAATCCGAAGTCGATAACTCAGCTGAGTTTCCGATGATCTATGAAGGGGAGGCATCTGGCTTTCCCGTCGAAGGAAATATCTTGCCTGAAAGCAATGGATTTGTAGTCAATGGCTCTGCAGCTGAAGAAAACAATTTTATGGAGTCTGAAATGTCATTAGAAATGGATAATCTAATGCATGATGAGGTGAATCCTGAAATGGATTTGATGGATATGATCTATCAGGGAAAAATTTATTAGGGATCGTCTACTGTGTGAGCCTATGCCTATGGATAAAACCCGCATGAAAAAGGTAATTTCTTTGTGTTTTAAGCTTCTTTAATGGCGGAACTAGCCGAGATAAAAAAAAAAACTCAGGGTTTATTTGTGTTATAATGTTTGCCTTTACTTATGATATATAAAATGTCAGAACTGAATATGATATATGTTTATATCTGATGACTGACCGTCGTTGTTTTTCCAAATGTTCGTATGAATGAATGGAAATGTTTAGGACTAGTGTTTATACTTGCTAAATCATGTCGCAGGTTATCTTTCTTGTTAACTAATAAACTAGGGATGAAATAACGCGTGCTGTGTTGTTCTAGCTCGATAAGATGTCTACGTAAAAAGTGGTATTTTATTGGATTCGAATCAATGATTAGCTCGTCTTGATATCTAGGTATCCAAGTAATGATGATTAACGACGAGAAGTGATCGAGCTTGTTCTGTTTTAAACCCTACCAAATGATCCGCTGGTAAGTGGGGAACACCCTTTATCTTTTAGGCAAACCTCGGTCCAAATTCATCTATGAACTTTCATTCATCTCTAGGATGAGCGGTTAAAAGTGCAGATTAGACCTTAAACCTAGAAGATCTCGACAACTAACATCCTAAAACTCAGAACCATTCTCTCTTCTAGGGTTCTATTTTGTGTGAAAGTCACCCACAAGTTCACCCTTCTCTCTTCGACCTCCTTCATTCTAGGTTAGGAAAAGGAAAAATGAAGCTGCAATCCTCAATCTTTCATGGCAGCACTTGCCACTTCATCAATGTCAGGTTTATAATTTAGGGCTGCAAAATCTGGACACAAACTGTGGTACAATTTTCCCCAAATTGTCCACAGTTTAGAACTTTTTTGGGACAATTCTGAGTCATTATGTCCTTGTTGAATTCAATACGAGTAAGACAAGTTTTCTGCTGAATACAATTATGGAGAGAAATTCGTTCTGCAAAAGAGAATGGAATATCTGAATGGGTTTAGACCGATGGCCGAACTTCGGCCGTTGGTATGTGGTTTTCCTACCTATGCTCGGCTTGTTTAGCTTGTTGCGCGTAAAATATCACTCAAAACTTAGCGTACAACTTAGTTCATATCGCATTCCTCCCATTGAATTAAAAGTCTAACCTAATAGAAACTAGACATGCATTGAAAGTTATCAAAGGGCTAATATCCATATTTCAATCTTTAACTAAAGGAAATCAATCTTAACCATATTATTGAGAGGATTAATCGCTCTGTAGTTGAAAACGCGGCCAGCTGAGTGATGATCAACCTCAAGATATAGGCAATACACGAAATTAATCGCATTTTTAAATTGATTGATCGAGTAGTAATGTGCTAACTCAATTGCATGAGGCTAGAATCGCTGATTAGTTGCCAAAAACAAAAGATCATTACACTTCAACAGTTTTTTGGACCTAATCCTTTAGATTGTTTAAAAAAATCACACAGAATTCCACTTCAAAGTATAACTCACACATCTTTCGGCTTCGGGTTTATCCGTCTTGCTCTCGAGTACAAGAAAACTCCGGCAAGAGCTACAGCCGTTCCTGCCGGGCAGCATCGAAACATTCATTCAGAAAACAAGTCTTCTTCAAGTTTATCGAAAGGAATACAAGAAACTTACCGAGGGCATTTACTGGCGAGACTGCTGTTTGGAAGAAGATGACGGAGGAGACTATGACTACCACTCTCTTCAGCGAATTCCCGACTGCGTGGGTGACTGGTGAAACCTTCTGTAGTATCGAGTAAGAGACCTGCAAAGAGGGTAAGAAGAGATCCTTGTAAACAAAGCGAAACAGAAGAGATAAAAAAGGCGGTTTGATATAACTCGGATCAAGAACCGTTCTAATCATCGTTTACATCACGAATTATGCAAGTGGCTATTTGTTTCTTCAGCAAATAGAAACACATGATAAACAAAGAGAAAGCTGACCTGTTGGTAACTATGGAAGCAAATACCAGCCAAGAGTGCTCTCACACATAACTCTCTAACATTCACTCCTTGGCTTGCCTGGAATGAACAGAAGAGAAGAGAAATGATAGTTATTACTGAGAGATTGATGATGTTGTTCCAATGATAGAAATCAACTTACAGCTGCCTGCAAATACGACCGATTGAACTTCACGCCTTCCATGAGAAAAGCCGAGGGGACCAACAAGAGAAAAGAAATGATAGTTATGACTGAGAAGAGATTGATGTTGTCCAAAGCTTCCTGCTCAATTACAAGTCACAACCCAGAACCAATGAGAAGAAATATTGAAAACTTACTTCAAAGGCCCGATCTTTGCAGCTATAGTTCGTCTAGTTCTAATCTTACACTTGGACGATACTCGGTAGTGTAATATTAGAATGTCGCATAAAATTACTCATATGAAAAAATAAAGACTATAGTACCTCTTTCTTAACCATTAGTTTTTTGCTGAATACGTTACGCGATTGATTAGTGACATTGGAAGCCATGGCACTACAGAAACCAATCCTGTCGCAGAATGATAGCCATATGAAACCATATCACTACAAAAAAGTCGATGCGAATAATTTGATGCTTCCGATCTTCGAAGATGTCGATCGAACATGACTATAAACTGATGATTTACCAATTGAAAGAGGCTTCAGTGAAGGATGCTAGAGCCACTCCTCCTACGATGGGTACAAGCGAAGAAACAACCCAGAAAGTGGGCCTCTGCGTATAGCAGGGTCAAAACTGAAAATCAAATGTATTGTATGATAACTTACAGAATAATGACGCCAAATTCAGCAATCTTCTAATGTTCTATATGCTTTGATTGAGCATGAACATTAAAAATTAGAGAAATGATCAATAATAAACCAAGAAGGAGGATTTTAATCCAATATTTGAGGTCATTTATGGATTAGATCTTAAACTTTTTTTTCTTCAAACGAAACATTCACCTTTTTGGTACAGTACTTTGACCTTTACCATCGATTTATCTGTTAAATTCAACACGAGCATACCACATTTTCTATTTTGCTAAGTGTTGTAACACCTCAACATATACAAATTGTGATATAAATGTACTGGATTTAACAAATAGATTGAGGACACGGTTCAACTAATTGCAATTGAAATGTGGATCTTCCGTTTGTAAAACAAAAAGAATCTAATATGTAATTGACTCAATCTATTGCATTTTATCCAACAATCTATGAAGTTACACTCATGAATTCCCGTAACAAGAGCTCGACAGGGCGTCTTACCTCGCCGAGAAACAGAGCCGAAAGTACAACAGTGAAAAAGGGTTCCATTGCTTTTATGGTGTGAGTAAACGAAACGGCAACTTTTCCGAGACTGATGTTCGTTAATAAATTTCCCATGGTGTGAGCTATGGCTAGAGGTAAAATTCTTGCAAACTGCAGAAAATCTACGACATTCAACAACAGCAACAAACGTTTGATTATTAGCAACTTGAATACAAGGAAGAAATAACCTGGGAAGCAGTGATGTTTGGTCGAGGGTGAAAATTAAAGGTCCACATCAAGATGATTGTCACAGTTCCACATCCAAATTGAAATGCAGTCACAGTTGCTGGAAATGGGAAGACTTTCAAAACCTAAAAACCAGCAAATGAACTTCATTTCAAACACAGCATTCAATCTTATGTGTTCCAAATCCTGACATGCGTATTTGTTTTAGTTAATGTGTTCATTTATTGTACGGAAATCAGGCCTCTCTTGTCGTTGTTAATCAAAACTGTTACGAAATAATTAAGCTAATTTTAACCCAATACCTCAAGTTTATGCGGTTCTTCGTAATTTATCACGATATCAAAGCGTATTACCTCATTCAATAAGTAAAAACATTCACGTTTCAAGATCAATAAAATAAATTATACGGGGCACCATGTTAAGGAATACGTAAATGATTAGAGAGTAAAGTGCAATTTAGACTCTAATGTTTGGAGTTGTTTATATATTACACCTTAAACTTTTTTCTTTTGACAAACGAAACTGACACTCTTTTAGCTGTCAACAATTTAGAGTTTACCATCAATTTATCTATTAAATTCAGTATGTGTGTACCACATTTTCTTTTTAATCACATGTTTTAATCTAATTTATAACCACTTTGACCGAGTTTGAAATCGACGGAGAGAAAATTGACAGAGATTGAGACCAAATAAAAAATCATTGAAGAGGTTGGAGATCGGGTTAAAATACTTACTGGGAAATGTGGAATAAAAGGTGGAGATTTCATTAGTTAAGTTTAAGATCTAATTGATATCAATGACCTCAAAAGTTAAGAGTATAAATTGCAAATATTAGACTCGACCCGGCATCTTAAGCTCAAGTTAACTCCACGTATCAACTGCAAGATTCTCTACCAGAATATTGAAACTTACTGAGTTCAAACTCAAATTTTCTTTCTTATTTTTTTTTTTCCACTTCGTAAGAAGACAAACATGTTATCAGAATGAACAACTCATCTTGATTGCTACAGAACAGGCAGATAGAAATCGAAGAAAATGATTCAGATAAGGAACCTGCTTGTTGAAAATGTTGTAGTAGATATTCAAGAGATACCAAATCCCAAACATAGCTCCAAGCCGCAGAGAACCAACTAAGCTACTCGATTCAGCCGCATCGTCGGAAGCTTCCGGCGCCGAAGCAGCCTTTGCTTTGAATCTTTCAAATCTACTACCGGAATACAAAACGGAAGGAAACGATAGAGCATTGAGGCGAGAAGAGGGAAACGAGCAAGAGAGTCCATGATTACGACTGTCGTCGAGCAACGATGAAGATGGCGTACACAGAAGCTTCAAGGATTTAGGTTTAGAGGAAGGATTAAGATGGGGAGGCTTCGGAAATCGCGCTGGGAGAGAGAGAGCCAGCGCCGAGCTCTGCATTTTGCTGGAGAAGGGAAGTCAAAAAAGAAAAGAAAGATGAAGAAGACAGATGAAGTAGCGTCAAATTGTTAACGTTGCATGTGGAGAAGATAAACGACGTCGTATTATGTTGTTTAAGCGGGCGAGAGAAGCGGCGAGGATTAATTTAGAGATTTGAATAATAGTAATTCTCATGCGTTCGTTCATTTTTGATTTGTGCATGGACAAGTAATCTTATATTTATTTTAATTCTTATTTTCTGACATGTGATAAAAATTGATTAATTTAATTAAAATAATAAATATAAGTCATTAATTATAACTATTAACAATTTGACATGTCAAAAATTAAAAATTAAAAATTAAAAAATATGATATAAACATAACATTATTCTTTTTTAATGTTGCTGGAGTAATAAAATTTGTACTAATTGAATAATAAATAATTAAAAATATAAAATAATTGAACGTGGCTTAGCTTATAGAGTGATAAAATAATTAGAATTAATCCTGGGTTTTGAAAAAGGAAGGAGATTAAATCAAGTAATGAATTCATATAACTATGGACTTTATATTAAAAAAAAAAAAAGACAAAAACCCACCATACTTATACTAATATAATAATATATTTATTTAGATTATAAAATTTAAATAATAAATTAGGAGTAGAAGAGTAGGGCAAAGAAAGATCCAACAATATGTGGACTAGATTTGGGGACAGAAAAGATGTGGTGAGTGGAGTTGCAGGCATTCTCACTGCAATCATGTACGGACGGACAACCACCAGCTTTTCATGGACCTCCTCTCTCTGGATCGGTGAGCCCCTTCTTAATTTATACATAAACAAATAACACCCAGCAGATCTTCCATTCAATATTATATATTAAAAAATTAGATAGGCAAAATCACTGGGAAGTTCTATGATTTAAAGGGTCCAAATCTGCGTCAGATTCAGTTAGAAATCCAACAATAATCATAATAAGAAAATATTAATGTAAACCACTTGTATTTACGTAAAAAAAATTCTTTTAAAAAAAAAAAACAGATAAATAAATAAATTTATTATAAAGATCAAAATACAACTGCGATTTTTACAACTCTAATTTATATGAATTTATAGATAAAATAAAACATCCTAATAAAATTCTTTATCGGGTCTAATTGATCTGACCCAAATACAATTAGGATCACGTCAAAATTTAATATTCACAAAGGGAAGGAGACACCATTAAGAACATTTCTGCCCTTTGTAGGGAGTGTAGCACATTCAGCGTTCATGTGTTGACTTTAAATTTAAAAAATGGTATTCGTGTAGATTCGTTTCTCGTTTTACCTGATGCTGTTTTTCTTTTTTCCAATTAAAATAATAGACAAATTTTGATCAACATCTTCTTGTGTTCTTGGTAAATCATCTTTGTTGTTGAAATTCTACAATTGGTACGAGTCATTCATAGTATTTGATGCAAATTTTGGAAAAATCCGAACTATTTTTGTGTATCCTAAATTGCACTCTTATTGTTACCGTGATTTTCTTCCAAAATTACATCTTCGCCCTTGATTTGCTAAATAAGTAAGAGTGGTTGTGATTGATAATTCTGTTATCTGATTATTACATATCAAGGTGTGATACAGCTACAATTTGATGAAGCCAAATTTTAGCAGATAGAATTGATATATTAGATCGATATTCGAATATGATTGCACGTCATTTGGTACAAGAGCTTCCGCCGGGACAACTTAAAACAAATCAATGTCTTTTAATTTCTCCCATCCCATAAAAGTTTTTGCTGTATTTGAAAAAAACATATAAACCCAAACCCACCAAGGACAGAGCCCAAATGATCTGAAAGACCAATCTGACATAGTTTGAATCAAAACCTAAAATGTTGAGCTCAATCAAGCTATGATCGATCACCCATTATGGTCTACTCAGACAAATTGATGTCCAGCTAACATGAAATCAATACAGCAGAGGAAATCATGAAATGGTAAACTGAATGTTGTAAAGGGGATATTAATCACAAACCAAGACATTAGATTTAAGACTGCATCAAGACAATATTGGTTTACTCACTTTGCATAAAAAACACAATAAGCTCCACTGCTGTAGAAGACTCAAACACTGATTATCTTCAATAACGATTATATTATGTCGACCATGAAATCAAACATTTAAGTTTTGACAGAATTTCGAGAGATATTCCATCAATCCATGAAGGAAACCACTTATTTACTAATTTTAGACCCAAATACAGTACCATAACTCCATCAGGCAGAAGCTTTGGCAACAGCTCCGGCATCAGTCAGAAGAGGAATCAGCTTCCCTTCTTTATGCAGAGCAGTTGTTGCTGCAAAATAAAAAAGTGAGAAAAACTGAGAACAATCACCGAGTAATATGAAGCATGCCATTAAGTGAAGCGGATCGAATTCGTACTGTCACAGCCACCGATGTGTTTTCCACCTATGAATACATTTGGCACGGTCTTCTGACCAGTCCATTCAGCCAGTGAAGCCTGTACCTCAGCTCCATCCTCTTCAAATATTCAGAATAAAATGTCATTCAAACAATGAGAGGAACGAAAAATCAAGATATTAGAACTTGACCAGATGACGTTTCTTATCTCGAAAAAACAGAACTTGATGCAATGCATTCTGCTGTATGGAATAAACTATGTAACAATTTGATCTTTGCTGTACGTACCACTATATATTACCATACAACTATACGTTATAGGATTCGTCCAAAATTCATCATCTACTTTTCATGCTTACTAAACCATTTCTTTATACTAGAAAGAGTGCAAAAAATTACAGAGATTAAAGGTTTGAAGACACGTTTCTTTCAGGACAATTGATAATCCAAATAGCACACTGAATATCTAAAAGGAAAAAAAAAGAGATAATGATAATCGAAATGTCAATTATAAGAATCAAGAAAATCACAAAGTCACATAGAAATAAGTTGAGAAAAGATTACCACAGGTTTTGAGATAACCGATCCTCATAGAAGTAATCAAAAATCAAACCTAACTCCATAATTTCACGATGAAAAAATTCAAAGAAAGAGATGAAATCGGTGCATCCGCAGCAAATAAACGAGGCCAAATCAAACGAAAACAGCAAAGATCGAAAAACCTAGATTAGAAAAAGGAGAAATAGAAAGCTCACTCTCAGTGTCCAACTCAATCCCCTTGTAGGAGACTCCCAATTGGCTGAGCAATTTCTTCACCTTCGTGCAATACGGACAGTACGTCTTACTGCCATTAGAACGACAACATCAATCATTTCAATAGGCCAAAAAAATCCAAACCAAACCAAACCAAACATATTTTAGAGAGAAAAAGTACCTGAAGACGACGACGGAATTCGAAGAGACGATTTCCTTGGCCTTAGACGAAGCCAGATCTGCCATTCTTCTTCTTCTTCTTTGATTCTGCGCAAAGCGTTGTACCTACAGGCTACGCTAAAGAAAGGCCTTCCTGTTTTATAAGCACGAGAGAAAGCGGTGTTTAAAGTTGACTTTTCAACGAAATGACAAGTCAACTATGACAAGTCAATTTGACCTCAATTATGTCGGTTTTAAGGGTCCATTAAACAAGAATTGATCCCATATATCACGGAAAGAGTCAAGAAAACGAAGGAGTTGGCTGATATTGCATGCAGTAAGTCGTGAGGGCTAGCTTGGTGGCGTTGGGAGGGATCATTGTCATAATGTCATCTTCCCAACCATGGGTATAAGCTTTTATTTCAATTTTAAACTCAAAAAAAAAAAAAAAAAAATTTGATTTTCTGCTGAATTTTTATCTCAAATTACATGATTTCAACTTAATTTTTGAGATTTAAGTTTCGATTTTACATGATTTTAAGCTGAGTTGATTATTTAATTTTAGAATTTCAAATTTAGTCTAATTTTTTTGGTACTTGGTTCTAACTTTTACAACATAAAAAAACAAAACAAAAAAATTTTGACTCCTCGAAAAGAACAGAACCTATATCATCAAATTCTTCTATCGGTAAAAGACCAAATCAAACGAGACTGAACTGGTTGGTTCAAATTGATTTGACCAACTTGATTCAATTCTTGACGTCCCTGTCTTTTAAGACAAAATACAAAACAAGTAGTTTGAAAGACGCAATGAATAGAGGTCCCCAACTTGTGTAGAATATGTAAAACCATTAAAAAAAATCTATTGACATAGTTCTACATGCATTTTTGTGTTCAAATGCTAAAAGAAAAAAATAAAAGTTAAGGGGAAAAACTAAACCCTCACTGCTGTTTCTTGAAGCTTCAATTCCAGATTTTGGGCAACGGAATCAATGAATTCTTCAGTGTTCAAGTAGTACTCTCTCCCTACCCTGCATATATTTATAGATCACAAATATAAAAACTAAAATTCTTCATTGAGAAGCAACTTCAATGATCAAGCAAATAATGATATCAACTCAAACGCTTTTCAGCACAAGTTCATACACTTCCATTTTGTATTGCGTTTTAAGTTGCAAACTAGTGAGAAAAAAGACAATCCCATTGCTTAAATAAAACTGATGATACAAAAAGAAGAAAAAGGAGGTAGTTTGGCTGCTATTTTCCAAATAAAATGAATAATGGCAGTGAAATGAAAAAACAAAAAGAGGAGCTACTACATACTTGGGCCCGTGGACCAATATGGCAAGATCCTTGGTCATTTTTCCTGATTCCACGGTCTCAACACATGAAGTTTCCAACTTCTGAACAAAGTCCCGCAATCTGTCATTGCTATCTAGTTTGGCCCTGAAGAGCGTTATTATGAGTAAAACTGTTGGGCTTAAAGATAATTTACAACAAACGAAGATGATAAGAAAGTTCATATGCATATAATAATATTAATGAATAATCATTCAGCGTTTATAAATTAATTATGTCTGGTTGAAAGGTAAATCAGCACCACCACTAAATATCTAGGCTAATATTGGCGGAGAGGAACAATAACATAAATAAACAAGTAGGGTAATTCCAAGCATACTGAGAGTCTGAGAGTACAGCATTTTCTCATCAAACTGATGTAATAAAGCCTTCAAATTTGCAGCTGTAACATGCCGAAAAATTCACAGCCTACAACTAGAATCCATTAAACTAGGTACTCTATTAGATTTATGGTATAAGATAATCAATAAGGAATCAAATGTGTGCAAATAATAGATCGTCATGATCAATCACTTCTAAGAACATAGATAGAAGAACACTTGAAAAAGGGATCAATTTCGTCCTCAACAAAGACGCGGTCATCATTCTACTACAGAAGGTGGCAAGGCTGAACATTGTTCCATCAATAGATTAACATAGAAAGTTAACAAGCATCAAGAAATGTATCTAAACAGCAACCAGTACCTATGCTCAAGTCCGCGGGTCCAGGCAAATATTGACGCAATGCTATTTGTACTGGTCTCTAGTCCTTTCTGATGTAGCCGGAAATGACGCGTCACAGTACCATGAGCAGCCTCAGCTTCTAATGTCTTTCCATCCGACGAGAGCTGCCCAAATTTTAAACTATTAAGATACTGGGGCCTTCTCGTACAATATATAAAACCAGAAACTTTATTTTGTATTAGAATATAAAGCACAAACCAATACAGAAGTCATCAGGCCCAAAGAACCAAATCCTGCAAACATGAGAAATAGCCAATCAGACTCCATAACAAAAACGAAGAAATGAAGATAAAACATTACAACAGACCGACTTATAGCTCAAATTGCAGAAGCATTAACCTTCTTCAAATATTTGTGGAGAGTAAGAATCAACATCCAAAATATAGTTAAAGCATTTACATTTGTCACACGAAAAAATCTAAATGAACTCAAGCCACCAAAAATAATTTTCCGAATATCAGTAAAACGCAAAATCTGTGAATATAAATAAAAGCATATCAAGATTATCCGGGAAAGCAGTAAATATCCATGCTACAAATAAGTTGTAGCCGTTTCTTTGGCGCTGCTAAGGAAGCAAGAAAAATCCATGCTATGAATGAGGGGTAATCGGTTTATTTTCCTCTTTACACCAGCCTTTTGGACTAGACAGTACTAAAGAAGAGTATTATTACACACAAATGGAAGATCAAAGTACAAGATGACAGCACCTTGAGCAAGTAAATCACTCTGGACATCTCCATCATAATTTTTACAAGCCCACACATATCCACCTTCACTTTTGAGAGCATAAGCGACCATGTCATCAATCAATCGATGTTCATACCTGAATGTGAAACAAGCTTCTTACAGCATATTAAAAGCCTCCTAATTCTACATATAGTCTAAACAAGTAGAAAAAGTAACACAAACCATATCGAATGTTCTTCAAACATCAGTTTCCATTTCGACTCATATACCTCCTGAAATATATCTTTAAATCTGTAGTTTTCAAAATAATACCAAAGGATAAATAGTTTACTGAAAACTGATAGCATACAAAACTGAGGTCTCGTGCATGAAAGAAATTTTGCTGCAAAAGGCTCATAAATTAGAAAATTAAGATCACCTGCCATCATATATCTTGAGAATGGTATTTTTTGTGCTCAAATATAAGGGTAACTTCTTAGCAAATGCCAATGACATTGAGGACTCAGCGAAAGCTCGAATGGACTAGCCAATTGATAGATATGCAATAAAACAATTAATTTCATTAGAAAATGCGCATATAAAAAAACTCTCAATTTAAGCATATCATTGTTTTAAAGGATAAACCTCATCAACATTATACATTGATAGAGCAACACCAGGGCCTTTGAAATTATGAACATCGAGATCCAATGGATGGCTTCCATCTTCAGGCACTAAATTAAATAAAAGAAAATAGACAACTCAATAAAAAACACAAAAATACCACTTCATAAATCTCTCAGAAAAATCAAATGTGTACAGCTAACCGAAAACCAATTTAAGTTTTCCTGGTCCATTTATGATAGCATCAGTGGCGCGATATTGGTCACCAAAGGCATGTCTACCAATACATATTGGTTTCTTCCAACCTATAGTTTGTTAGAAAACACGGTAATGAGTTGCAAGATATACATCCATAAAAGAGTTAATGGAGTTCTCATAATTAGTTACAGGTCAAACAATACCAGGGACAATTTTAGGAATGTTTTGGCAAAGGATGGGTTCTCGAAAAACAGTACCTGCAGAAGTAATCAGTCAAACATATGTAAGATACAAACTGAAAATGCGAAGTACTTGAAAAAGTTGGTCAATGCCTGATGTCATGGAATGTCTTGTATCAACAAATTCTTGGTTCCATCCAAAACATCATATGATATAACTTTTCAACATATAGGATCAATTCTGTAACAACCTTTTTTTTTCACAGTCGGTCACCTAACCTGGTACTACTTTCGCCGAAACACTTTTAACTTCGGAGTTCTTATGGGATCCGTTGTCAATTGTACTCCAAAACGCGTCTTACTATCTTGGGAGGGTCTTTTTACATATGTTTCATTTTCATATACTTCCTCAAGTGATGTGCGATTGTGACGACCCCCCTTTCTACGACCGAACCCTCCGACCCAAGTCTAACCCGGGATCCGCGGAGTTTTAACCCAGCACGTCACCCTCCGGCCCAAGTTTCACTCGGGATTCGCGGAGCACTGGGTGATTCCTCCTCATACGTGTCCATTCGGATCATCACAATCATCCCCCCTCAGGGGCCCAACGTCCTCGTTGGCCACATTTCCGGTTGGGTACAGGCTCTGATACCATTTGTAACAACCTCTTTTTCCCAGCAAGATATTATCCGCTTTGGGGATTGGGCCGTAGCCCAATATCCTCTCCTCACGGCTTTGTTTGGCGAGGACTTCACAGTCGGTCACCCAACCTGATACTACTCTCGCCAAAACACTTTTAACTTCGGAGTTCTTATGGAATTCGTTGTCAATTGTGCTCCAAAACGCATCTTACTATCTTAAGAGGGTCTCTATACATATGTTTCATTTCCATATACTTCCCCAAGCGATGTGGGACTGTGACGACCTCCCTTTCTACGAACCGAACCCTCAAGCCCAATTCCAACCCGGGATCCGCGGAGTTTAACCCAGCACGTCACCCTCTGGCCCAAGTCCCACTCGGGATTCGCGGAGCACTTGGTGGTTCCTCCTCATACGTGTCAATTCGGGTCATCACAAATTCAAATCCCAATAAATAGTACAACTATATTAATTCAATAGATTAATAATTAATGTGAGTAATATAATAGCCACTTCCACTAAATTGACAAGGGAAAAGAAATGTAATGACCTCTTGAACTAATGTTGTGAAAAGCAGAAACTTTATTATTCTTCATTGTATATTTAAATAGTAACTTCGTCACAAAAACAAGTCTAAGAATATAAATGATGCTTTGAGTAAAGTAGCAAGAAAAATTAAAGGAATAGTCAATGATAGAAAAAAATCAATTCATGGAAAATTGGAGACATCTAAAAATATTTGTTTGATGCTAATGGACATATTGCAATTACAAACCGTTTAGAATGTTTCTAATTGTTCCGTTAGGACTTCTCCACATGGACTTCAGCCCGAATTCCTTGACTCTAGTTTCATCTGCACAATCATAGTAAAATATGTAAACCATATACCTGTTAAGCAATAAGTTTATAGATTTTATTTTTATGTACAAGACTAATATAGAAAGAAAGGAAATACCTGGGGTTATTGTAGCACATTTGACTGCAACATTGTACCTGTATCATGTGAAAAATCGGAAATGAATACTATGATCATTACTTTGTGTCAATGAGTATGAGAATAAGTTACATGCTCCACCCATGAAGCACCGCTTGAGTAAAAAAAATTTCAGAAACTGATGTAATTTCATGTTGCAGACACTTCCTCACACAACAAGTTCTTCCATTCAACACTTAACACGTCCTTCAATATGTATCACATCGCATACAACATATTGTGTACCATAATCTGTATTATATCTTTTTTTTTAGAAACTTTTGGTTCATCTCACAAGTCACAATCACAGTCTTCCTAGAAAAACTGTTCATTTCTTTTGCATCATTACATTTGACATGAAGTAACAAGAACAAAAAAATATCACTGCTGAATATGGCTTTAGTTATCATGCTAATAATGATTCACATAAGGAACTTACTTAAGAGTGGCTTCAGCACTCTCAACAGTAACTTTGTCGTCAGTAGTGTCACGGTTCAATATTCCCAAATCAAAATATTTGAGGTCCAAATCCAAGAATGGAAAAATAAGCTGCAATTTTGGGACGCAAAGTTCCAATTTAAACCAGTACATTACATCAAAGTTTCAACAGCAATCGAACTAGAAGGCGATTTGAAGTCAAGTGCACCTTGTCTTTTATCATTTTCCATATGACCCTCGTCATTTCATCACCTAACATGAAAGAACGTTATAACAATAAAAAAAAAAAAATGAGACAGTGAAACAGGAAATGAACGTCACCAAATATTTAAAGTGGTGCTGGTTGCTGCATGTCTTAATTGGACAACCAAGCTTCAGAATTCGGAAGTCTAAGAAACTAAAATTGAATTGAAATGAGAATCGCACAACATTAAGAGTTATTGCTGATTTTTCACTTCAGTGCGTAAGAACCAATATTCCAGCACATGTAAGCAATAAAAAGCGGCAGACGCAAAAACAGTGAGTGATCGAGGGACATACCGTCCATTTCAACAATAGGATTCTGAACACGAACTCGATCAAAGCCAGCTGAGGAAGAAGTGTAGCATCGAAACAGAGGGGGAGCGAAGCGGGCGGAGAAAGAAACGCGGTTTGGTCGAAGCACTCCATGAAAGAGCCTGGAAGAGCTCGAAAATAATGGTAGAGTAGGATTTTTCAGCGGGATTGATGAAGATAGCATATTGCGATAGATATGGCGCTTAATCTACGAATCGCGCTTTGTTCTTAGCATTCAAAGCAGGAAGAGGGTTTATGGCGTAGGTTTTAACGATGAAACCTCTGACTCTGGGCCCTAGAATATGATGCCCTTGTGCTCCTTCATAGCGTCAGGCTGAGTGAAATATTATAATTTATTATTTAATCTAATTTTATCTTACTAAAAAAAGAAAATAAAGAGTGGGGGAAGTGCAGCGCAGAGTTCTTAGCTCTTCTTTTTCTTCTCCACATCGTCTGTGTCCGAACTAGGGAATCGTCGATGAAGACGACGCCATTCATGGACAAGCAGGTAATGGATCTGTCACACCAGCGAAGTAAGGATTTTATCGACCTGATGAGTCCTCCCCAAGCAGACGATCACTGTGCTGGTAATGAAATCAACTCGGGAGGGATCGACCCTAACTATGATTTCCATCCGATTCTCCCGATCAGCTTTTCTTCTTGCACTCAGTCGTCGATGTCTGACAACGTATCAAATCTCTCTAAGGCTTGGAACTCTGCAGAACTATCCGAGTCTAACTCTACCTCCACTCTGATCAGGGTAATTCACTAATTTTCTCACTGTATATACTTGTTCTTGATACGGATCACTAACTATAGCTCTCCGTCTCGTTTTTTTCTTACTTTGGCGAATGTTTGTTTATGAGAAGGTGGCAGAGGTAATGGTTCAATGAAAAGTGAAGGTGGAATTTTGTTTGGTGAAATGTTCTTCCTCTCTTAATGCCTAAACCCAAACTCACTGTTGTTTCCTCTTACTCATCTATAATGGACGATGCTTACAGTCCTTGTTCTCTCCACAATGGCGATTACCATGGTTTGATCATTGTTTAACATCCTCCTCAAGGATTATCTCTTGCAAAATAGTTGATAGCCTTTTATTCCTTGGTTCGGCTGTGGTCGTGCTTAATGATTGTTGCAAACACTTCCATCAAAGTAATGACCCTAGTTTAGAATTTGTTCAGAATATCTGTTGGCCTTATCACAAGGGACTGCGGACTTCGACAACTGTTATACCGTCTCAAAACTCTTAGGGATGAGCTTTAGAATATTAGCCTCTTATAAATTGATTGCAGTATTTCTATTTATTTTTTGCCATTGAATTTGTGTGCTTCTCTATGTTGCCCAGAATCACATTTCTTTGGATTCTGCTGATCCTTCGAAAGTAAATTCAAAAGCGGATCAACTTCCCATAGATACTACTTTTGTCGCTGAGATTGACCGGACAATGAAGAATCACATAGACAATTTGATGCACGCATTGCATCACGTGGGTGCTCGAATAACGCAGTTGGAGAGCAGAACCCGCCGGCTTGAGTGTTCTTTGGATGAACTGAAGGTAACTGTGGAAAACAATCACGTAAGCACTCAGGGTATAATGTGGCAATTTGAAAATCTTCTTAGAGAGGTAATTACCACCTTTCATGCCTGTCTATATAGTTCAAGCAAATTTATATTGATTGGGGATGGAAAATCTATTCATAAAAATTTTAAATTTCTACTAGTGTTATGGGAGAGAGTAGTACTTACTATATTTGCTCTCATTTAATCTGGCTGAAGTGCCTCAGTTGATCTTTTTATTCTGTACAATCCATAGCCCTCCCTTAAATACCAGGCATATGATTTATTTTCTTTCTGCGTAGACACTGTTGGTTTGGAGAATGAAGGTTAGAAGCGTAGAGAATAGTTTGCATCTCATTTGGACAATTTTTATCTGGATTAAAGTTGGAAAGTAAACTGTCCGTTGTTGCAGGTCAATTTTTTTTCTAGTTTGTTTCATTTTTGCTGAACTTTGCGCTCGTAAATCACCTTCAGGTGCAATCAGGAGTACAGGTTTTGAATGATAAGCAAGAAGTAGCAGAAGCTCAGATGCAGATGTCCAAGCTGCAAGTATCGAAGATAGATCAGTATCAGCAATCAGAGTCCCATGGTTCTTTGAACTCAATATCTGAAAAGCAAATGCCATCTGGTCCCAAAACATCTCATCCACACCATTCGTCTTCTACTCTCCCTACTCCTAATGCTCCTCTTCAGCCTCCAAGTCCACCTTCAGTTTATTTTTCAAATCAATTTCCTCAGAACCAGCTCCTTTCTGTCCCTCCACGAGAGCCTTACTTTCCCTTGCCTGCTGCAACCCAAGAAGTGTCAAATCTGCTGTATAAACTACCCCAAATTGAACAGGGTCATCCTTCTCCTACACAATATGAACCACGCCATTCTCAGTCCAACCCCTCTCAGCAAATTCCTCAACAGCATGCGATTCATGCTTCTATTCATCCTCCTCCTACACAATATGAACCACGCCATTCTCAGTCTAACCCTTCTCTGCAAATTCCTCAACAGCATGCAATTCATGCTTCTATTCATCCTCCTTATTTGCAACCTTCCTTGAGCAACCATGCTGAAGAGACACAATACCTTCCTTTGCAGGACTTCCAATCAAGCCTTAACAAACCACCCTATCAGCCTGACAGTGGACCCTCTTCGTCCCAACATGGAGCAGCAAAACCCATGTTTGAACCACCCTCACGCAAACCCAGTTCAGAGTTCCCTGGGCCAAACGACCTTTATAATTATGGTAGACTGATTTCTCCACATACCAATGCCACTAATCTAAAACCACCAAATCTCCCATCTGCTGCCTCTGAGCCCCCGATCAGTGGAAGTGGCTACTCGCCGCCCCCACCTGGTCGCACGCTGCCTCATGCATTGCCCACTGCATCTGAAGTGAGTGGCGGCTCCAATTCCGGTTCAGCTGGAAGTGGAAACAGGGTTCTGGTCAGTGACGTAGTCGACAAAGTGACTAACATGGGGTTCCCTAGAGAACAGGTTCGAGTAGCTGTTCAAAAATTGACGGAGAATGGCCAGTCAGTTGACCTAAACGTAGTCCTTGATAAATTGATGAAAGATGGAGAAGTTCAGGTTCAGCAGCCCAGAGGTTGGTTTGGAAGGTAGACTTGTTTAAAACCATTATTTTGATTGTTAACATTTGTACATTCCATTAGAACAGCTTCACTGCTCTGATCTCATATATCGTTTAATCCATTTGTGATTGCTGTTCACGTCATCTTCACCTGTTTATGTAAAAATTTAAACTCCCATGATATACTCTCTAAATTGGATAGAGATGACAAATGAACGCCCGACTCGCAGACTTGCTCGATTGGCTCAGTACTGTAGCAGGTTTGGCTCAATTAATTTTTGGTTCACGAACCAGCTTAGATTGCATTTTTTGTTTTTTGCTAGCTCGTTAGATTTGACTTATTTAATTACTCAAATGATTGACAATTAAACGTTTAGTTAGTACGTGTATAATTTGTTATATAATTTGTATTAATTAAATATTTATAATAATATTTGTGTAATAATTTTATTAAATTATTTTAAATAAAAAATATATATGTCATTTAATATATTAATAAAATAATTTTATTAAATAAACAATTATCTTTTATATTTTCACATTGGTAAATAATATTATAATTTTAATAATCAAATTTTTTTGAAAACATTCATGCATCTATGTTTCGATAAACTCAGACTCGTTTAGCCATATCGGTTCGTTTAATATTAATTCACAAACCAGGTTAAAGTCGGTCTCGTCCAGTCCAAGTTTTTGAGACTGGGCTGGAGGGTCATCTCTCTAAAATTAAATGGTTGAATCTTAGTTACTTGAGGTAGCTACTCATCAGTTTTCAATCTCGCAAATACAATACAACTCTCCATTTAACACATAAAATAACCCAAACAAACAAGAAATTCCCAAATCAACACTTGCGTACAGAACTACAAATGGAGAAACACATCATTATTACTCATATTATTGACTCTTTACATTCCTCCATTGCTATGTCCTCCTGCCTGGCTGTTCTTGTGCCTTCCCCTGCATCTCCTGACCAACTTCCTTCGTCTTCTGCCCCGCATACCCCGCCATTTCCTGCATGCGCTTCTTTGCCTGTTCAAGCTGCTCCGGCATTGCTCCGGCAGCCCTCCGGAGATAACTAAACACCCACGAGAGAGAAGAACAAGCTGTCAACCCAAATACGCCCGAGGTTAGAAACGCAGTGACTGCGAGGCCGATGGTAAGGGCTGCCGGCACAAGAACGGGGCTGAAGATAATGAAAAGCGGCGTCGTAATTGCGAGACCGAGGAGGGTTCCGGCGAAAGTCAAGCCCGAAAGAAAGAGCAGGGTGCCCCCTATGGGCAAAAGAGTAATGACAGCGAGAACTTTGGAAGTGGATGGACCCTTTTCAGGGATGAGGCCCTTCACCCCCGCGTCCTGATAATGGCGCTGTGGGTGGACTTGGAGTTGGTGGGGTTGTTGACGGTCCGCCATTGATGAAATGGTTGTAAAGCACAGAGATTCTAGAGAGAGAGAGAGATAAAGAGCAAGAGGGAGGCGTTGATGTTATATAGAGAGAGAAGGGTGTCGTGAATCAAAGACACGCAGGTATGAGATGGTGGGGAGAGGCTTTGCATGAAGAACAAGTTTCAGAGCATTTGTTGGTTCGAGAAGAAAGATACAGCCAAAGGTAAAAATAAAGACGGCAGTATGAAGATAACTTCAATATTTAATGTATTAGGTTGCTCAAATTTGCCACCTGCATTTATATTTTTCTTACAAATTTACTAACGACAATAATTGAAATATTTTGCACTCAATTTTCTTGGGGAATTCCAGATAATTTGGGATGGTGAGAGTCGGTGAAACGACGAGATTCGGCTTACTGTAATAACTGGGCCAAACTAGCCTCATCCAAAAAAAGGTGAGTTGGACTAGACTCGTTAATTAGGCTATCAAGTTCATCCTAAATCGGATCAAATGGGTTAAATGAGCATTTTTTCCTTGCCACCACTTATATAATTTAGGGCGATTTTACAAGTAGGAAGTCTTATTTATCTATTCTTTTCTTTGGTGCGAATTTATCTTGTGAGTAATGTTACGTTAAACGGCGAATCACTTAATTTTCTTCCAAAATTAAATGGACGTTGAATTATTTACGTATAAATCCCAAGAATAAAAAAGTTGAACTCATCTGCCCGATCACTTAATTTTCTTCCAAAATTTTGTCACGCCTCGTGATTTTTAGTTCGGCCAAAAATAAGAGAAGCAACTTGATTAGAAGCAAACCAATATTGAACTTTTTTTCTTTTCTTTTTTTAATTTTGGTCTGTTGAGTGTTCTTTTGATTTTATTAGAACTAGTTGATCGTTTGCAAGGGTTTCTCAACTACGAGGAACATGCATTTTTGGATCTCTTACTTGAGTAGCTTTGGTCGACCGACCAAACACTCTGACAAAATCAAGAAAAAATGTGTCTTTGTCAAGGAACTCAACCAATTTTTAACAAGTTTTCCCCACAATTTTGATTGACTTGTTTGTCGTAGGAATTTGTACAAAATCTCACTTGCCTATTTACTTGATAAACAGGATAGTCCACCTTCTAAATACAAGAACGACTCAAAATTATATTAATTGTGGGAGTCTAGCTCATGTAAGGAGAGGTTCACATGCCTACATTGCTTGAGAAAGACGGAGATAAGTAATTCATAACTAGATTTCTCCTTTCAATCTAGTATAATAAATTCTGAGATGAAATTTAATAAAAAATCATACAGAATTTGGTTAAAAGCATTACTACAAGACCAAGACTCCACAAAAAATTTGATAATTTTGCAAGTCACTAAAGTGAAGAGCGATCTTTTACTAGCGTTGGTTGAAGTGGTAAAGACCTTTACTCCGGCAAAAATGGGATAACACAAGTTCATATCTCGATTGAACTTAGATCTAGAATTTTCATGTTGATGCTTACGACGTCGAATACCAGGTGATTTGGAAGAGATCTCTATAAAAGTATTAAATCCTCCTTTTTGCCAACTCTCCATCATCTTTCATCTCGTTGATTGCGCGCATTTCCACGGTGCTCGTTTTTTCGAGTATGAAGAACGGCTCGACGATCCTACTCAAATTGGTGGTCGGTCTTTTAATGTAACGATGAAATAGGGAGGACTTTAAATTGCAAAATGTAGAAGATTGGAGTTGCAAAGTAAGAATTAGATTGTTCTTGACGTACACGAGTCAACAAATTCACAGTGCCTACTTTTGTTTTGGCATGTCAAAAACAAATACATGGATGTGATGCCCTTTTTCAGAATCTTTCCAAGGCCCCTTTTTTCATCCGTTCCCACTGAGGTATATAGGTATCTTAGGCTTTTGAAAAATTCATGCAAGCAAAAAGGCAACAAATCTCATATGACTTGACAGTATGTTTGCTTTTCTTTTTTTACACCTTTATTTCACTCTTTTTTTTACTCATTTTTCATTTCTTATCCCATGATTTGGACAGAAAACTGCACGAGTTTATTCTTAGTTTCTACTTCTTGTTAACGTGGAGATAAAACTCTACTTATATATTCATTCTATCTCCTTTTTCTAAGCGATAAAAAGATTGTGTGATTCTTCTGTAGGACGGGTCCAAATACCTTCATCTTTGAGAGTGTAATATAGCAAGTTCTGAGTAATCTTCAAGACTTCAGGAACATAGTGTAGGTCTGTTTATTGCTTTTGAAGACATAATTAAGTAAAAACAGAGCGTTAAAAGGTGATTTCAAAAACTGTTTTATTTTCTATTTAGGTAAAACATGTAACCAATGATGAACATATCTTGTTTTCTGGCTGGTTTTGAAGAACAACTTTAAAAACCCATTGTTTAACATAAATTTACTACAGATGAGATCATCGATTCCATCAGGAATATTTGGTAAAAGGGGTTTCAACACTTGGTCAAATGAGAAATCTTCTGTCTACTCACATTGGCCAAGCTATGAAACGCTTTTAAGCAAAGCTCTTTCTTTTTGCCATGATTGTTTCTTATTTGAAGTTGTATATTCTATATAATTAAAAAAGCGAATATTTTACGCATTGAATGCAATAGAGGTAAGCATTATACTCTAAAGAACTTTATAAAATCACGACTGTCACATATTATATAGACCATAATAGCTTAAACCCTAGACTGGGAACTCAAAAGCACTTCTTCCTGGAACATATTTAATCGAGCAAACAGTGTACTAGTCTACTAGAATAGATCAAACTAGCTGAAAGACTAAACCATAAATCGAATTCAACGTCAAAAAAACACTTATAGAGAGAGAAAGAGAAGATGCCCACGTTGACAAAAATCCTGCAAGATGGCTCAAAAATCATACACTCCACAGCTAATTTTTTTTTCCAACATGATAGTGATAATGGAAGTCTTAGAATTATGTCCCTTCTGCTCCTTACTGATGGGTATCTCCATATCCGCCATTGTTTGCAGGAGGAGAGAAAAACAGACTTGAATCATGGCCAAATCTCCTTCCGAACTGAGAAGTGGGTAATTCATTATAGGCATACCTTATCAGATCTGCATTTGTGGCGTCTAACTCTTTCTTCAGGCGAAGAACTTGCTTTTGCAGGATTGAAATGGCTCCAACGCAGCCATAGACTGGATCTTTGATTCTTGCTTCTGCTTCATACGCAAGAGAATTTACTGCATCTTCTCTCTGATGAGGTAGGACTTCATTCAGAAGCTTACTCACATTACTTGCTCCAAATATCTTGTGAACATTCACAAATTTCTGTGGCTCTTCAGGAGGGAAATATGGGGCGAAAATGCAATTTGGCAAGCATTTTCTCCTCAAGAACTTGCAGGCAGCACACGGAGAATTCGAATAGTTTGAAGAAGAAGCCATCTCCTTGCACTGAATAAATATCTATCAACTTTTCCAAAAAAAAAACTGTGAAATTTAACAGCAATCTCAGCTAGCTACCTCGAGTCTGACACGTGAAAAGACACAAGAAATTAATAATAATAAAAATGAAAAACTAGAACACAAAAACTCCAGCCTTGTTTTCATGTTTTCTTAGGCAACATTTGGCCTTTGTACGTGCAATCGAAGAAACCCTTTTCTTTTAATCTGAAGTAGGATTTAGGAACTACAAAGAAGCTAGGGCTGACACCATTGTTGCAGAAAACTTAGCTCTTAGTGTTAGTAATAGTATATTTAATTGTATCTGACTCAGAACATCGCAATAAAAGCTAAAGACTCCAAACAGAATTATAATTATAATTAGTTCTACACAGTTGTTCTGAAAATCCTTCTCGTCTGGATTTGAAAAAATATGCAGAAAGAAAGAGAAGACGTAAATCAAGAACAAGAACTAAATATGGCCTCTAAATGTTTCTTGAGTGAACTTTCTCTACCCTCTCTGCCTCCATAATCCATTATAGAAGCTGGGTTTCCATTATCTTTGAGTAATTTTGAAGGAAATGAAAACTTTCAGGAGAAATAATACTTACCAAGTGAGAACTGCTTCAACAGTTACTGTCTAAGATTCTGCTCTTTAAGAGTTGAAAAATTGAGTGATTGTTTCTTGATGTAACACCAGTGACCTACTACATGGTACATGTATTAAAAGATTAAGCGCAAAACATAAGATTTTTGTGAGATTAAATGCAGTTAAGCTAGTATTAACCTCCAAAATTATAATTACATATAATTAGTGAATATCATCTTTTGAGGTGTAGATTCCTGGAAAGGAAAGAAGAAGATGCTATTACCTTATCTTCTTTCTGAGGGTAAGATATTTGAAGATCAGTTAAAATGTTGCAGACATTGGGTGGAGAAAGAGAATTCCTCACATTTTACTATTTGATGTGAAAGTATTCGAAGGAAGAATAAACCCTAGAACGAGAGAGAGAGTGAAAGAGAGAGAGAGAGTTAGAGAGAGAGAGCTCAACCGCAAAAACCATGAGAAAAAGCAAGGAGAGATGGAAGGTTAAAAGGAGGCAAAGAGAATTTTTAATAAAAAAGAAATGGAAAGCAAAGGACAAAGGGTAATAAAAGATGACTATGACGCTGTCTCTATAATAATATCAAACACTGTTCAAGAACATGACTTCCAAATTTTCCACCATCACAGCCTGCTTCTGCTGCCTCTCAAATAATAGATTTCTACCCACCCTCAAAGCACCAACTGCCTTGCCCCCCTCCTCTCATCCCTTTAGGGTTTTTTTTTTTTTTTTTCCTTCATAATTTCAGATTCTGTTGTTGGTAGAAATGCTTTTGCTAGCTAACTAAACTGATCATATTTTAAGAAATATGTGGTATTAGCAGGATCGAGACACGTTATTCACGTATGAACTCTCTTTTGTAATCGGGTTTTAAGTGCAAAGTTTCTCCTGTAACGGTAGGAATTTTAAGCTAATTCTACGTTTAGTTGATTATGCGTCGTTTATTTATTAGTGCAAGTTATATATTTGTAAAGCTATTTATACTGTATCATAATTATTTTACTAATTAATGAACGGTACATTAACGTCAAAATACTCTTTCAAAATAATCAGCTTGGTCTTTCTTTTAATAAAATTATCCAAAAATCAATTAATCGATCATAATCAATCCTAGTTGACAATAATAAATATTTATCCCACTCTTACTCAAATAAGAGTAGTGTAGACTGGTCATTATGAATTTCACAAAGTATAACTTTAGAAACTTTTAAAACCTTTATAAGTATGTGGAGACCCTAACCTACAATTCAAGCAATTATGGTTTTTCTAACCTCAAACTTATTAGAGAAAGAGCTTAAAAGTTATTTATAAATTTTAAAAATAATTAGAAAGTAATTATTTTTAGGGTTAGTAGTAGTTTCAACCAAGCTAGAAAAACTCAAAACACCTCAAAGATTATACCTCCATATATTATACATTTATATTTGATTTTCATTAGGTCCGTAGTGTCTTTATTTTAGTCACACAATACACAAACGGTAAACACTCAAATTCTACTAAGAAGTATAATATTATCTGTTTTAGATTTTAACTCGCATAACTTTATTCTAGGATTTTATTTCAAAAAGTTTTCTGAACCAATTACATCAACCACACTAAAGTGATGTGAAATTAATCGGGACTAAGCTCTCACATATTACCATGATCTTGGGTCATAATTTATAACGGATAAATTATTTTACTCTCTTCTAACACGCGTGAATAAAATGTATTTAGGTTGGTAATTTCACAAGGGGACACAATGGTCAACAACATACAAACAAGATGTTTGACTTATATTTCAAAAGAAGAAGTTCAAAATTAAATGAGTTTGGCTTCACTTGTCCATCTATATTCTTTATTTCACCTTGTCCCTCTAGCTGACACTTGATGAGTTTGCAGTGAGATACCTGTCAGTCACTAAACAAATCTATTGTGGAAGCTAGTCCAACAATAATGTACGAACTAATGGCCACACACTTCGTATTCAAATACTCATCTCATACAATCTTACATTTCCCATCTCTCCATTAAACAAGACTCTTCCACTACTGATTCCTAACCTTATAATATTAAGATATAGGTGATCCAATTTGCTAATGGTCAAAGTTAAGGGAGAAAAAATGACTCTTTTGTGGTTACATGCGCTATGAATTAGTAAAGCTAATTAATTAGACCCTTCAACAAAGATTATAAAGACACTAACTCAGATAAGATTGAATAGAAATATCAATTTAAATTTAATCATTTTCATAGATTCGTTTACCAGAACAAATGCTAGTTGCTACAAAAATCCTGTCTCCTGCTATACATTTCATTTTCAATTACAATCCTGCACAGAAGAAACCACCACCACAATCAAAATCAGCATAGGAATCTAATTACTGAAGGTTAAAAGAAATTCAAGGCATCCATGGCCATGAGGAAGGTGGTTCAATGAACTTACCGCTGTAAACTGAGGCCTGATGGGTGACCCAGCAGCAAAAATGAGCACTTATCGCGATCTTCCACCAAGGATGGTATGGCATCTGCTAGTCTGCTACGAAGATGACATAAAGTAATCTTTTATTGTTTTTCTTCTCAACGAGGAAGGAGGGCTCAAAACAGAGGATGGGCTTTTCAATGTTGCTTCTGGGGTTTTCTCAAGTGTGTCGCATAAACTATAATCTGACAAAAATCTCTTCTGCCCTTCAGGAGTGCTGATTTTAGGCATTATGATTGGATCTACCAAAGAGATTCCAAATAGCACTTCATCTGAGGGGCAGACACTGCCAGAATTTTTACTGATATTCATTGCTTCATTTTCAAAAAGATTTCTAGATTCCAACTTAGGAGTTGCCATCACTCTCTTTCGGAAGGAAGATGGGGACCTTTTTGATTCACAATGTGTATGGTGGGTGTTCCACAGCTTCACCTAACAAACAGAAGTTTCAGTTAAAGATTAATTACTAAATTGGAGAAAAATGCTAGCAAATACGCTGATGCTTTTTACAACTAGAATCTTTACTTACAAGAGATCATCTTAAAGATTTTCAATCAATTATTACTAAGATAATAAAGAACATGGAGAATAGTTGATTATGACAAATGTTGAACTAATTTTGTATGCTCTAGCTCGACTTTTCATGGCTGTAGGAGCACTATATTATCATATAGACAGTTATATTTAATTATTTGAAAATCAGAAAGTCATGATTCACTTTAATTTGATCAACTATGTCGTTGAATCACCGCCCAGGAATCTGGGCACCGAGTGATCACTCAGAAAATAAGCCCCCTAGTTAACCTCTTTGCTGTAAACAATAACCGACGCCCCTTTCTTTCCCTATCATGCCTATTTATGATTCATTTTCCCTCACTTCACACACAAATCATTTTCTAACAAACATGCCACCACACGATACTATTTCCGATACTACTCCCCTAATTCACCACTCGTCCGCTAGGTTTTTGAAAAAATAGAAATACTATTGCCTAAATTTTTTACTGGTGCATACCGTGAAATCATCTGATGCAGTTGCCATCTTCCCATCCTCAAATGGGCACCTGATAATTTAGGGATATGGTTGATTAGGTGATTAAAAAGAATGAAAAGCCAGTGTCATAGGTGTAAAGCATACCAATCCACTGCAGTAACTTCTCCATCATGGTTTTTCAATGTGATGGGAGCTTCATGGGGCTTGTTTACCTAGTTTGACGAACTCCAGTAAGCTTACATTATGGTCGAGGGTAAATGGAACAAAGCAAAAGCACGCAAGAATAACAACCTTCCAAATATAGGCATTCTCATCACTGGAACCACTGACAATGTAAGATGCATCGGGGCTAATTGCTGCCTGCAATCGTAGACATCAAAATGATCTTTAGGAGAAGATGGTTCGTTCATATTGTTCTGAAATGAGATATAAGTAGCCAAAAATAATGCTGACCTTTACATAAAAGGTTTCTATTCTGCTTCCTGAAAAAGATTTTATCGGTCCTTTCTCAAGTTGAAGGACATTGAACAAATATATTCTGATAGAGAGGGAAAGGGAAGGTGGTAGGTAACTTACACATCTCAAATTGTGCAAAGAATAAAAATGAATTTAATTCTCCAGTCTTCTTCTTAAACGTCGCTAATGCAAAGGACTCCAATCAAAACTTAGGGGGGAAATCTTCAAATGGTTTTCAAATCAGTGCATTAAAGAAAACATAAAGACGTTCAAGAAACTAAAAATACCTATCATCCATGCATGATGCTGAAATAAGTACTCCATTCAAGTCCTGGGATAAGCTAGATATCCCATGAAACCTTCTTTCCTGAAATTTGAAGCGCTGAAAGTCTTAATAAGTCCCTAAAATAACACTTTTAAAAAAATAAAAATTATATGGAACTTTGAACCCAAAAAACATCATTTTAGAAATACAGACTAATCATCAACTCTTAAACTTCATCCCTATATGCTTTTATAGCAACTTCAAAACATTGTCTACAACAGTACCAACGGAAGATTAGTTGAATTTTATCAGTTTGTCACCATATCTAACTTGATGACATTAACTGGAAGACTAGAATCTTGAAGCTTCTAAATATTCTACTACATGTATTATATATTATAGCTAGAATTTGCCAACCTACAGTTGTACGGACAAACCTTGTCAATAGACTTTGGATGTGGGCTTGTCTGAGTAACTGCACTTTTCATATTCCTTGTATCCCAGAATTTCACAACACTAACATAAGCCATAAGACACATCGGAGAAACTATTATCGCTAGAATAACAATATAGCTACTAACAATGAATTCAAACATGCCTTGAACGAACCTGTCGGCAGCTCCGGCGGTAGCAATAGAAAACTCGTCTTTTAGATAAAGAACAGCTGTAATGCTCATAGAAACAGCCTGAAAGAAAAGTAAAAAAGCCTCAATAAAGAATGGACATGAATTGAAGTTCAAAAGCCATAAGTAATGGACCTTGCCACGCCTAATGGATTTTGGCCGAGGGGAAAGATGAGCTCCATTAACCATAACATTGGGGCTGCCAAAAGTATTCATTGGAAGATAGAAGAGAACCATTTAGTTACTCAAAATTCAATAAATAGATATTAAAAAAAGATTAGAGAAAGGACAAGCATGGTTACCTTAAGGAAAAATCACCATGCAAAACTTTGGAACTGGAATTGGATCTTAAATCCCAAAGAGCAAAGTTTCCATCTCTTGAACCAGAAAGAATTATATCTACCAGATTATGAAAGTTCTTTTAGTCCAAGTATAACAATTTTACATGACAAAATTGAGAATGGAGAACTCGCAAAACACAAGTGCATGTAAATCACCAGAATTAGTTGGATGACATTGCATGGATTTAACACTTCCCATATGGCCCACCAATATTCCAATGCATTTCTTTTCCTCAATATCCCACACCTTCATCTGTCATGCAAAGGGAAAGTAACAAAGTTAAACCAAATATAACAATAAGGTCAAGTATCATGGCTTCTTTTATCTACCTGTTCTTTTATTTCTGTCCTATCTATACATCTATAATATAAATAAAAATATGCCGTTGTGGCTTCAACCTAGTTGATTACTCATCATTCTGCTTAACTTTAATATTTTGATGTTTCATGACTAAATCATACGCCCTCATTGGTTGAAAGATTCCAATAGATCAACACTTTGTAAACTTAATTCTCAAACTCAAATGTTTTTACTGGGAAATTTAAGTACAGTTTTCAAATTTCACAAGCAACTCATTCTTCCCAAATAGACTGCAGAATGTAAAAGATTATAGCAATAAGAATTAGGTTCGTCATTGTTTCCGAATTTTTGTTCGAAACTCTTACCATCATGCTGATCGTTTTCATTTGAAAAGGAAAAATAAACAACGCTCACCCAAACAAAAATGGAGGCCCGTAAAAAAATAGAAAAAGAAAAATATATATGACATAGCTACTTACAGTTTGATCTCCAGAAGCTGTGAGAATTTGTTTGTCCTCCTGCAAGGTGTTGAATTCCAGTGCTTCACAATTGCACGCAGAGGTTTAAAAATATCGAGCACAAAAATATTGGGAGAAAAATGCATTACTGCTTTCAGATATAAAAATTTGAAACATATTTGATGAAATGCGTGGATCCATAACTGACATGCCCAAGAGGCCCATTACAAAATCACAAACTAAGACCCATAATTTACTTAATCTTTTTACTAATGAATTTGTTTTTCTTGCAGGAATGGATCTTATTGTTGACATCACTTGGGAACCCAATTCAGAAGATATGGATCAGCCCTTGCATTTCCTCACTTGGAGCACACAGATAGACTCCTCAATTGGCCCAATGGAAATTCGTCTTCCTGGCCCCTAAATCATGTAATTTTGTTTTAAAACTTTGTTGCAAACTCTAGCCTCGTATGAACTATTTATATTGCATCATGCATTAGATTGAATGGTTAAGATTATATGAATGTTGGTGGATTGATGGGTTGAAGAATTGGCTAACAAATAAGAAAAGCCCTCCAACAAAATGGACTCAATTCAGGACTTGGCCCAAATGAAAGTCTCATTTTAAGGTATGAAATTTACAGGTACAATTGATAGTGGCATCAAGGATCCATGACATGACAAATCTCGGCCATGGATCAAGGAAAGGGCGCGGCTCATCTTCACCTTCTAAATTGGCGCGCGCGGCTTCTGCATCACCAAGCGCGAAGCTGCATCGAGCCGTCGATCTGGCGCGCGTACGGGCAGCATCACGACCCTTGGCTGAGGCGCGCATGGATCAGCATCAGCACCGTTGACTGGCGGGCACCGATCAAGTACCCGCACCATCGATCAAGCGTGCACGGCTGCATCTAGTCCATCTGTTGGCGCGCGCACGGATCAGCAACCTTGGCCGCCGATCAACTCCACCATCCAAGGGCTCCAATCCTCTCTTCCTTTGCCAAACCCTAATCATCCACCTAGGTTTTCTATTTAAGGCATTGCATTGGTGATTGTAGGAACTTTTTGCCAAATTTATGAAATCTCTATTTCCCTAACCGAAGCGTTAGAAGATCTACGGATTTCTTCGGTTTCTCAATCGAGTGGATAAATCCTCCATTGTTCCTCTAGCTCTTGGGTGCTAGGTGAACTCTTATCTTTCCCTCACCTCTCTCATTGAGAGTTTCAAAAGTTTGAGGACGAGAAACCTAGGCCTAACGGTGGTTATTTTCCTACGAAAAAACATGCACCCGTGAGCCAAACGTTATATAGCTCTCGGGTCCGCCAAAAGTATTTTCATTTCCTTTACATTTTTATGTTTTTCTTCCCTTGTCATTTTCGGCCACCTTCACACACATTCACATTTTCATTTTGATTACATTTCATCTCCATCTGCACATTTCTCCTTGGTTTTGTGCACACTATCATCACCCGAGCACATTGTTACATTTTGTGGGTCTTTACAAGGTTCCTTCTCTAGGGCCACCGTGTCAATAACTCAAGTCAGCCTTTCAGTTGATTTAAATGAAGTCCTGCCTTAGACTGGCAGTTAATTCAACTCGTTAAGCTTGGGAAACGAAAATTATACATAAATTTAATGCTAACAGGATTATAAAATATTTGAAGCACCTTGATCCAGCAGATATCAAACACAGCGTTCTGATGTGCAACCCAATCACAAATCCTCAAGGTCTCTGAAACCAGTTAACTAAAATTTGAGGCAATGCAATTTAATCAACTAGATCATTTGTTTAATGAGTAATCCAATCAATCCTAAGAGTAACATAATAACCTGCATTTCCTTGATAAGAAACAGAAAAGGGAAACTTGCGGCGAGTATCAAACAAGCTGATATACCCATCCTCGTCGGAAACAGCGAGGATGTGACAGTTTTTAAGTGCCTGAAAACCATAAACGCGAGCACAGTTTCATCTCATCTTCTATTAGCTTCAGCCTAAACGCTGGAAATCAAGAATGTGTAAATAGAAAGGGCTAAAGAAAAATGGATATAAATAACCTTGCAAAATGATACAGCCAGAGCCGGTGTCTGGTCGCCATCGTGTTCCACAGGTAGTACTCCGATTTGGCTGAAATCCGAAGCTACGTCACTCGTAAATGATCGCTTCCGAACTGAAATCAAGGATTGGAAATAAAGAAAACGAAAACGCATAGTAGTTGAAGAAAGAGGGAGTGAGAGAATGAAGACCTCTGAAGCCATTGAGCTCTCTGGATCTGATATCGTGGAAGCAGGAGGTGGAGTTGAAGCGATCCATTCTGAGAAAGTGAGAAAGGAATGGAAGAGAACGGAACAATGATTGAGCGTTGAGTGAGGTTCTATATTTTCCGGTTTGGCGCCATGCGAAGGCTCCTATGCATTTTCCTGGTTCTCCTGGCGGGAACTTGAAAATTTTTATTTCGTTTCGATGTACACAAGTTCCCATTATATAATAAATCAACTTTAACCGCTTGGGTTGGTTCGCTTTGGTTTTGTTAACAGGCTAAAACGGAAATCTCATTGATGAACCGAAAATGAGCTGATTCATCGATGGAATACTTTTTTACAATATTTATTTTTTTCTAAAACATAAAATTAAAAGTCTTAAATAATAGAATAGCCTATTATTTTAAAAAATGCGGTCGACCAGATCATGATCCTAGAAGCAATATTGCTTTCGAGCGGTAAGATGATCTATCGTTTTAGAAACGTCAAATTATCGGAGATTGACGTAAGAGCTAAAGGGGCTTTGCAATAGTAGCATGAAAAACTATATATTGTGTTTGATTGACTGTTCGTATAAAAAAAGGGCAAAATCTAAAAATTTTATTCAACTATCGATTAAGTTCAAAAAATAGATCAAACTAATTTTTCGTTCAAAAAATGACTCAAAGTATGGAAAATGGACAAAAAATGACTTTACGGAAAACCGTTATGCCCCCACGGGGAGTCTTCTGAAGTATAACGATTTGCAGCGTGCTGAGGACGACAAACAGTTCTCACGAGGAGGCAGTTCAGAGAGTGAAGACCCCGCGCACGTGAGGGGCAAGTGCACGCGGGGATCTTCTGATGGGTAACGACCTGAAAATGAGCGAGTTATCACCCAAAGAGTAAGAGTTGCTCAGTGGTCAACTAACCCGAGAGCAATAAAATGTATGAGCAAAAATGAAAAGGTTAAAGTACTCGAAATGAAACGATTTCTTCAGACGAAATGAAGCTAAGAGATGGAAGATGAAGTACATGTAAAGTGGTGATAGTGTTCTGTGAAGAAAAATAAAGAAAATGATAAAACCCTGAACCGGCCGATAGAGGTATTGAGTTACCTCTCGGCTAATGCTTCTTCCAAGGAAGAAGACCGGTCTTTGGGAATGGTGTGACCTTCTCTTATGATTCCAGCACCAAGGTGACTTGGAATAGAGTAAGGAGTAAGAGCTTTCAAGCCACCACACGCTTGGAAGCAATGGAGGTTCTCTCCAATCGATTTAAGCAAACCGATACTTACCTTGGGTACCAACCCTTGGTGGGATTTCCAATGGCACCAACCCTTGGAAGAAGACTTTCTCTAGACACTAGTCTAAATGAAATACCTCAATTGTATTAAGTTTAGCAAAAGACCCATACAATAGCCTAGAGTATTGCTTAAATAGAGTTTGGGGGGGGGGGGGGGGTAGCTAGGTTTACAAGATTAAATGTGAGTCATTAGATGAAAAAAGATGATGGGTGGCCAAGATCAATTGTGCTTCTTCTCCCTTGTGCCATGTCATCGATCCATGTCTCCACTAGCAAGTGTCTTTTGATGCCAAGTCATGCCTCTCCAAGCCCAAAGCAATTGGGCCTCTCCAAGCTCCATCTTCAAGTTCCATCTTCAAGCTTTGTCTTCCATTGGGTTGGGCCCCTCCCATCAAGATGGCTTACTTGAAACCGAGTTCTACCCATATAAGCTTAAGGCCAAAATAGTCTTTCTCAAGAAACATAAAAGCAAAAAATAAATAAATAAAAATTACAGAATTTGTCTTCGGGAAGACAAATTCCCGCTTCTGATACTCCACTGGTGCTCAAGTGTAACCTTCATCCCGAGCATCCCAAAAAATAGTGTGAAGAGGTTTGTCCATGTCTCCTTGGCTAGGTGTCCACTTCAAGTCACCAAAGGGTCCATCACCTAATAATGAGCCTATGGGGCACATCATCTTCACCTTCAGAAATGCCCCGCAAAGCACGGTTTTGTCGTGTTCCTCATGCGGCAAACCGTTTTATGAGTGTTTATAACACGGTTTGCCGAAAACGGTTTGCCGCATACGGAGAACGGCAAACTGTTATCACGCACGCCCCACCCTCAAACGTCAAATCGTTCTGCGTTAGTATAACTCGGCCGACCCTCATTTTGACGATTTTTCATCCGAAATTTGACTTTTCTCTCGGCCAAATCTACAGATTCCACCGTTGTGCCGCTGAAATTATCAGATCCACTGTTATTTCGCCGAAATCTTCCAAAACCGAGCCTAAACCAAGCCAACCAAGTCTAAATCGAGCCAAATTCGAGCCAACCAACCCAAAATCGAGCCAAATTTGAAAAAAGCAACCTATTTTGCCAGATTTCACCGGATTTGAGTATTTTCGTGATGAAAATTCTCATATCGTGCCGTTATTTCGTCGAAAATCTCAAAAAAAAAACTCAAACCTTCGAAAATCTGAAAAATTCCAAAATCCCGAAAAAAGCCCCTTAGAATGTTTTCAAGTCGAAAAGCTCCTCGACAAAATGCACAAGGTGGCCCATCAAACCGGGCCCCAGATGAAGAGCTGCAACCGCCTCCCGGTTATTATTCAATAGAGTTTCAAAGCTGGGCAGCTAAGGAGCAGTACGAGCGCAGGATATGCGAATCTGATCGATATTTTACTAGAAGATTGCCAACTTTAGCGGTTGGGAGTGTTTGGGGATCAATAAGATGTTTGACGACGTCTCTCTACACGGGGTGTACAACATGCGGGACGAGAGCTGCGACAGAGTTGTTCATCTGTTTTATGCGAATATGCCCGGGATGACGGATCAATTGAAGACGTACCTTTTTGGTACAAACATCACTGTAAATTGAGCTGTTATCAATGAACTGCTCAGATTTGGCATAGACAATGCCGAGTATTATTATCATGCTTCCAAACAGTGTGACTTTGCCAAAACAGAAGAGGGACTCTGTTGGTGCCCTGACTGCACTCCACGTCGCATCTCTGTATGCTCTGCCCCGAAACAGGGCTTTAAAGTTTGCGTACATATACCGGAGGCAGAAGCTATAACAATTAAGGTGTGTGATCGTAATTCAATTTGGAAATACTCAATCAATTCAAGATTTGATTTTTTGAAATTTCCTAAATAAAACCTAATCTCTGATTCTTTTCTAAAATTCAGAATTTACCTTTTCCAAATCACCAAACTACCAGGGGGTATCTTTGGAAATCCGATTGAGGATTGGATTTTCAGCTCAACATATCCGATTGTGAATCAAATAATCGAAAAATCAGGAATGAACCTAGACCTTCCTAAGTGAAGTGTTCAGAATCAATTTAAAAAGTATCCCCTC
Source organism: Begonia masoniana (assembly GCA_022432975.1). NCBI lineage: Eukaryota > Viridiplantae > Streptophyta > Magnoliopsida > Cucurbitales > Begoniaceae > Begonia > Begonia masoniana. The sequence goes on along the minus strand of CM039515.1, from coordinate 30,085,120 downwards.
GGAATATTCGGCTCTAATCAAGCAATCAGCCAGAGAATCCGAGCTAAACTCGAATTTCTCGGAGAGGTGGGTTGCAAACATCTCCTATAAATAGAGAGCTCCGGTAATGGAAAAAATCACCTCACAACTCTCCTCTATCTCTCGAGTTCTTCAGAAAGAAAAAGAAGAACTTGCATCGGTCTTCAAAAGCACCAAGCTCCAACCACCGCTCAGCCTCCGATGAGAAGGAACCCCTCGGCTGAAAGCTCCGACGAAGCTCCCTCGACCTCCGTCGACGACCCATTGGAGTAAGTCTCTCTCTCTCGCTCTGCCTCTCCCTTTCGATCTCACTCTCCCTCTCTCTCTCTTGACAGAAACCACGCGAAGAAGAAGGTTTAGTTTTCTTAAAACTGAACCGGTTCACTTAAGACAACCCAGACCGAACCAGATCAATAGTGAACCAGACCAAACCTGACCAACAGGGAACCGACCTGAACCGACACTGTTTACCGACCCGACCTGAACTAGCACTATTTATCTTAACCGACCCGAAGTGGTACTATTCACCGACCCAAACTCGACATGAATCGACACTATTCACCAGATCCGACCCGAACCAATACTATTCACCGACCCGAACTGACACTATTCACCCGAACTGGACCCAAACAAAATTTCCACCCGACCAATCAAAAATTGAATCGATAAGGAATTTATGACTAAATATTTTTGAAATGGTTTATTGAAGTAGTAATTAATATCAAATGTTTTATTTGGGCAGAAAAAGATCCCGAAAATCCTACAACTCAACTAAACTCAAACCAATTCAACCTACGAGAACACGTAAGGAAATTCTATCCAAACTCTGTCGAAATTGGATTTATTAAGAAGACATTAATACTAAGATTTTATTTAAATATAATATTGTTGGAATACTAGAATTTTGAAAAAATCCCAAAACCCTAATCGCTCGGAATCCAAATAAGTGAAAATATCATTTTTCAATGTTTTTGGCTATGGCCCTACATCACAAGAGTTGTATTATTTTCTTATAACTGATTTCTTACACGCTACTGATATTTGAGTACGTATATTTAGGCATTGATATATAATTGTATAAAGACAAAATTGGTAGGACATTTTGTATGTGTTTGAATACGATGGAATTGACGGAAAATATGTGATAGCAAAAGCTTGAACAACAATGAAATGATGAGCTTGAACATATGGTACTAACGTGATAGCAAAAGCCTGAACGACAGTGAGAGGGTGAGTTTGATCGAAAGTAAGTTGACAAAGCCTGAACGACAATTAGATAACTAAGTCTAAGGTTGGAAAATGAGTACCAACCAGTCTGTAATCAGGATTTGGTAAAAGTAAATGTTAATTTTGACACTTACACGTATTTTTGCTTGCTCAGCTAAATCTCATAGTCTGTATAATTTTGTGATGTATGTGAGTTTTTATCTGAGGAAGAACTAGTTGTAATCGAGAAACCTTCCGAAGCAAGCGAGCATGCAGAAGAAAAAGATATTTTTGGGTCTGAAAGAGATGTTTAAATTAGTATGTTTTAATTGTTAAAGATATTTCTTATTTCTATTGAAACTTTGTATAATCTATTTCTAAACGAAGTTTTTATGAATTGTGTTAATATCGTGGTTGCTTCGATTTTCGACAAAGTCATTTAATATTTTTTAAGTTTTAATTAAACTTCCGCGCATTTAATGTCACTATTTAAAGATATTTTTTCAATATTTTGAAATTTAGTTTTTTTAAATGCTCATATTTTATAAATCAATTTGGAGAAAATTTTAGGGTTTTTAAATTTGGGTTTCAATTTGGGGAAGAAAATTGGAGATTTTAAATTGGGGTGTTACAGTATGGTATTAGAGCACCAAGTTTTTAAAAACAGTTCTGTAGACTTATCTGTATGTTCACGTGTACCTAGAAGATTGTTGATCTGCAAGTAAGTCTGTATTAAAATTTATATTTTGATAAAATTATGTTAAGTAATATTGTTGTACATTTCAAGGTAGTATATAATGATAAGTTTCCCTAAAATTAAGTTTTTGTGATGTAGAACTATGGCCAATCGTAGAGGAATTGGAAATAATAGGGATGCTATACTCGATCGAATGATGGACATGATCGAGTGCCGCGGCTCAGGCAGCCACTACCGCGGCTCAAGCAGTGAATATGCAGGCCCAAGTTCCTAATAGGCCTCAACATGCAGACATGGACTTTGATAGATTTCGACGTTTGGACCCTCCAGTTTTTAATGGCAATTTGGCGGATATGGCAGCCGCAGATAATTGGATCAGGACCATTGGTGAAATCTTTGAGCATGCTAAGATCTCAGAGGAAGAAAAAGTTGATTACGCGTCTTCAATGTTCCGGATGGAGGCACGTTATTGGTGGGATTCTATGAAGGTGATGCATCTAATCACAACTATGACCTGAGAGAAGTTTCAAAAACTTTTCTATGATAAGTATTTTACAGACTCTATGATTGATGCAAAGGTAAAAGAATTTATGGCCTTAAAGCAAACTGGGAGCGTAATTGATTATCTGCACAAATTTGAGCAACTTTCCCATTATGACCCTCATATAGCTGGTAATGAAGTTATGAAGGTGAAAAGATTCGTCTAATGATTGAGAGCAGAGATATTCAAGGAAATCCATCTTATTACTTCCAATGACTCTCCGTTTGGATTCATAGTGGAGAAAGCATTGTGTGCAGAGAAAGGTGAAAAAAAAATTCTCAAAGCTCAAGAATTTAGAAGGAGGTACAGTCATGCAACTCAGACTGCCAGAAGCAAAATTTCGCAATAATAATAGGCTGAATCTACGAGACCCATGATCAGTGGACCTGCTAAAGGACCTTCTAAGTACTTTAAAAAGGAGCCAAACACTATGTCTAATATGCCCATATGTCCAATATGCAATAAGCCACAATTTGGTGAATGTCGCATTCAGACCAATTCTTGTTGTAAGTGCGGTCAGCAGGGATATTTTATTAGAGATTGTCCACGAAATGACTAGGAGCAACCCAAGACGACTGCTGGAGTTTTTGTCATGAACAAGGCTAAAGCTGAAGGAAATGACTCTGTCGTGACAGGTTCACTTTTTATTTATGTCATATATTTTTGCATATTAATTGATTCTAGAGATACGCATTCTTTTATATCCCTTGAGCATGCTATAAAGTTAGATATCAAAGTAGAGACTCTAGGGTATAATTTGGGAATAGTTACACCTTCTGGTAAAGTTATGTTTGCCAACTCTATTATTAGAAGATGCAATGTGTGCATTGAAGAGAATCAATTGAAGGCGGATTTAATTGTTTTGGCAATGCATGATTACGACGTCATCTTGGGGATGGATTGACTGACCGAGCATTATGCGATTATTGATTGTCGCAAGAAAGTTGTAAATTTCAAGTGCCTGGAGCATAGCCATTTAATTTCTACGGAGATTTTAAAAGTCCAAGAGTTCCAGTGATATCAACTATGCGAGCTCGGAGCTTATTAAATTCTGGATGCATTGGAATTCTAGCCAGTGTTGTGACGACCCCAACCCGATCAGGGCCGCCACGGACTTCCCGTGACATAATCATTTCCTAAGCCCTCGTATTTTCTCATAAACTTTTTCATTTTTCATTTTTACTTAACACTTTAAAAGAAAACTAACTTAGACAATTGACCCACCTCTAACGACCTTTAGGGTCTAACTTTGACTTAAACATTTGACTTAAATATTTTGAGCGTAAAACGTTTTGACTTTTAAAACATTTAGAACTAGACTAAAACCATTACTAACTTAAAACAATTAACACTTAAAGTAAGATCAATTAAAATAAAACACTAATATAACCTATACTCAAGAAAACAAACTGCGTGGATCGCTCTAAAAATCGAGCGTATCCTTACCTGTTTTAAAATAACCAAACATTTCAAAATACCCAAACAGTTCCAGTATATTCTCCAAAATAAAGACTTTACATTCTAAACAATCTACTACCACTACATTTACATCATTCTAAACAATCTAGTGCCACTACATATACATCAAAACTTGACTTTTCGTACATTTTCTATCAAAACATCTATTCTATATACTTAAACGCTTTGATACTTTCACAAATTAAACCTACACGTAGACCTACTAACCAACAAAACTAACTCACATCATTTGACATACATCATTCAAGCCATCGGATCATCAAGCCAAAACACACCCCGTCGCCACGAGCACCATCCGTCGACCACCTGTTCTTTGACATCGAGAGGAACTCTCACCTTCACACCTGTCACCTACATCATACAATAACTACATTAAGCCTAATGCTTAGTAAGGAGCGTACTAAACATAACTTTACATATATGCATGACATTTGTAAAACAGTTTCGTTTCGTTTCATTTCGTAAAACCTTTTTCTTGTTCAGTGAAAAACATACAGTCAGAACCCGTGAGAACATACAGTCAGAACCCGTGAGAACATACAGTCAGAACCATGAGAACATACAGTCAGAACCATGAGAACATACAGTCAGAATTTCATAATCGTTCTTTATCTTAACATTTTATAAAAACATGCTCATAAACAGTTCGTATGCACTTTTGAGAAAACATGATGCATGTGGAGACATACACGTAAGGAAAGCCTATCACATGAACACTAACATACACGTAAGGAAAACCTATCACACGAGCACTACTACATAACTAAGGCACTACTTAACTACCCATCGTTCCTTAGCTACCCATATGACCACTTTCTTCATACATTCAACATTTTCAACATTGTACGACGTAGGGCCTTAGTGGCCGGAAAGCCTAACGCTCACTTACCTGGCGTCCGTAGCAAGCCGAGCACCGTCCAAAAGCCGTGTCCACCTAAAGCATTTCATAAATAAGGTACATTAAAATCAATTCTAATTAAACTAATTTCAAACTTAAACTAATCTCTTAATTTAGGAAATTCTTTCCTAAAATTTCCATTTTCTCATTCGGGCATAACTAAACTCTTATTTCCTTAAAAACATCTTAAACTACTATTTCTAGCCTAATCCAATTAAAACCTAATCAAACGGCCACTAATTTGGGTTCGGTAAAAACCGACCTAAAACTTCGAACGCGCGTAACTTTCGCGTCGGTTATCGGAATCGAACGATTCCAGCGGCCACGTACTCCTCTAATAACCTATTTTAATCTGCCAAAAGGAATTTTAAAACAAATGACCGGAGCTAGGTCAATTTTGCAGAAACCCGAATCTGCCCCTTTTCCAAAATTTCACTTTTCCAATTTTTTCATCAAATTCCACCTATTTCCTCACCAATCGACCACATATACCCTCAATTAGAATAATCTAACCTAAAATCGAAGTTTCCAATCACAAACCCGAATTGCCCTAATCGGGCATTCACTGAAATTCGCCCAAACGAGAACCATTACGGCCAGGCGATGAAAATCGGACCAAGGGTCGGCAAACCCTCGCCGGAGGCGACCAAAAACGGCCGGCGATCGGAGCTCAATCGAGCTCGTCACGCACAACCCTAAACCGAACCGAAACAGAGGAGAGAAAACCGAGCTTATCGTCGGTTCGTGCGCGAGGATGGCCGGAGATCGCACGTCGCCGTCGTCTGGTCGGAGGGCGTCGGAAAACGCCGGTGGTGGCCGTCGATCGCCGCTCGCGACGCCTCCCCTGTTCTCCTCTCGCTGCTCGGCGTCGAACGACAGAATGGCTTCGGCCATTCTGTCGTTTGGTTTTTATTTTTATAAAAACTATAATAATAATAATAATAATAATAATAATAATAATAATAATAATAATAATAATAATCCTAATATTAATTCCTATTAAACATTAACATACCGTTTTGCCTTCCGTAAATCCCGTTAAATCCCGTATATCTCCACAAATTCAAATAAATCGTTAGGACTCTAATAACACTTCCTTTTTGTAAAACGAACTTGATTTACTATTTTTACGAATTAATATACTTAAAAGGCTAAAACGGGAACTCTAGCATTACTTTTCTCGATTTGGGTTTCTAAAATTTCACTTGTTCTTCCACAAATCCCCATAAATTTCTAGGGTCCTAATAAAACTATCCGCTCGCAAAACGGACCTAATTTACTTATTTACGAAAATAGCTTTTTAGCGGAAACCCAAAAAAAACTCGGGTGTTACAAGTGTTATCTGTAATGAACCTGACAGAGCCATAACATTGGATATGGTGCCGATAGTTGATGAATTTCCCGATGTCTTTCCCGATAACCTAACAATGTTACCACCTACGCGAGAATGTGAATTCATCCTTTATTTGCTTCTTTTAGCGATTTTAAACTCGCAACATACATAACTCCTGCACGTGCAGACCCCCAGCGCCCCCCCCCCCCCCCCCTCATTATCTAAGGTAACATTAGACAGTATTAACCTATGTACACCCACGATGTCGGGACTCTATGAGCCGGAATATCCGCAAAACATTCACTTACCTGGTC
>CM039515.1:30039103-30078534 GCA_022432975.1 Begonia masoniana | reverse complement strand
GTATAAGTTTTTGATGTCAAGATTTTGATATCTGTCGACAGTTGATAGATGTCTCCTGAAATATTCTGTATTAATGTCTTGAAATGTTTTGAAAACATTCTGTAATTGCTTGAGTTCTCCCTTTTCAGGTCATGCATGGATGGTCTCGAATTTTAGAGCTATCCATACAGTTTGTTTTCTTGAAATCTGTCATTTGTAATGAAGGTCTGAAACCTGTATGCCTTCTGTTGTGCTCGAGAACCATGTTTTGATGTGGTTTGAGAATCTGAGACGTTTAAGTCTTCTGTTTTTATGCCCTCTGTCTGTATGCTTTCCTGTCAAAAGTTGTAAATTCTGTCTTTAAAACTATGTCTTTTGATTACACCTACCGGTAGGAATTTTGCCTGCATCTACCGCCAAACAGTGTTTCTGCCTTAGGTTTTCATCTTCCGATTTAAATTGCTATCTTCATCTTCCGATGACGTCAGAACATCTTCCGGCTGACGTCATCACCTTCTGCCGATTACGTTCACTACCTGTATCTGCCGATGACGTCATCACACATCCCGATTTCACCTGCCTGCCTTCATCTTCCGATGACGTCAGAACATCTTCCGGCTGACGTCATCACCTTCTGCCGATTACGTTCACTACCTGTATCTGCCGATGACATCATCACATCTTCCGATGACGTCATCACACATCCCGATTTCACCTGCCTGCCTTCATCTTCCGATGACGTCAGAACATCTTCCGACTGACGTCATACGATGATTTCTGCCTATATCTTCCGCTCAGTTTTACTCGTCTTCAGTTTCTTTTCTTCTGACGATTACGTTTAATGCTTGTATCTTCCGGTTGACGTCATCCATCTTCCGGCTGACGTCATCTCCTCTTCCGGCTGACGTCACCCACTGTTTACTTCTTCCGATTTCAGAGCATCATTTTGGTTTAATTTCATCTACAGCCCAATAGTATTCTGCCTCTTTGAAAAACTAAGTCTTCCGCCAAATTTCTGCCTATGCCTTCCGACTTCATTCCCTATTTTCTGCTGCTATTTATACTCTGTTACTCACTGTAGTTTCTTCTCCTGTGTAAAGTTATGCTCTTTTAGGGTTTGCATTGACAGTGCATGTTTTCTGTCATTCGGTTCTGTTTTCTGTTAAAGTTTTAAAAGTTCAGTTGGCTTTCATAAGTTGTTCCAGTAACGCTGTCTGTTCTGTTTATGTTAAAAAAAAAAAAAAAAAATAGTCACCGTTTTCTGCAAATGACCCAGAGTGACGGCTTGGTTCTCGGGATCCGGTTTCGGGCTGTCACACCGAGTACCCCACCGCACCGCCATTGTACCCCCACGAGGCTAGTATGTTGGAGCAAAGATTTGACAGGATGGATAATTATCTTGTTGATATGAGACAGAGTTTGCATCAGAGGATAGATGAGATGCAGGACAGGTGGGATCGGAGGATGGATGCGCTGCAGAACAGGTGGGATCAGAGGTGGGACATCCTGCAGGAAAGGTGGGATCAGAGGTGGGACATCCTGCATGAAAGGCAGGAGTTGATCAGATTGTCCCAATTGCGGATTGAAGACTCCTTAGAGCGTCGGCGTAGAGGCGGCGATGAGGGAGATGATCCCCCACCCTTACCGTTGTTTAGTTTATGTCGTATATTTTTTGTATTTGACTTTTTGGTTGATTTTCTTGTAATGTACTATGTATTTTAGTTTCTTATAATTTACTCTTTAGTTGATTATTGTTACGTAGTTTAGTTTCGTTTAGTTTAAATTATTTGTGTACTGGATCTGGCTGCTGGGTATATATGTGCAATTTAAATATGCAGGAATTGTTTGAAGATATCTATGGGGGAGTCATAAAACAAACGAAATTCTGTCAATTTTTTTTTAATTTTAATTAATTAATTATTAATAAATCTTTTATTCAATAATTAAATTAAATTAAATTATCTATTGTTTATTGATTAAATAATTAAATTATCTATTAAATTAAATTAAATTAATTATTATTTTTCATTTTATTTGTTTTAATTTTTTTTATATCACATAAATAAAAGGAAAAATAATTAGACTGATATATATATAATTGTAACGGTCATTTGCAACATAATTAATAACAGTCAATTATTGCTGCGTCTGCCGCGTGTGGGAGATTCCTGCGTCCCTTCAGCTGTGTTGAATCCCATAAACGTATCTTCAGTAGCAGCTCCTGAAGTGGATCCCCTGTGAGGACAAGTGCGACTATTGTGCCCCTGCTGTCGACATATACTGCACGTCATCTTCGAGTTCCGCCTAATTATTGTCGAACTCGATGGCTCGTCGACATCCCGCACTCTTGTCTTCTTTGACCTACCAGGTTGGCGATATCTTCTTGGCGGGATAAGTTGCTTCACATCTGTCACTACCGGCCACATTTGATTGCCGCTCACGGGTCGTATAAACTGTGAGTACATCTGCAGGTAAGTCACCCAATGGTAGCATGGATGCACGTAATTTTTCGGTGCCATTCTCATGAACTGGATGCATTGAATGGCATGGACACACGGAATTCTAGTATGCATCCACCTGGTGCAGTTGCACATACTCATATTCATGTAAACTGTGTATTGTTCGTAGCCGTTACTCACCTCAAATCGTGCATCTCCCGCAGGCTGAACACTCCAATATTGAGCTATCATTTCTACCTTGCGAAGCTTATCCTTGATCTTGGGACATAAGAGGTCTGTTGATTGGGCCAACTTCTCTAATTTTTTGACGATGTGAGTCATCATACACTTTCGAATCAGGTCAAACATGGTCAAGATCGGCTTGTCTCTCGCAGGCAGTAGAAGTGTATTGAATGACTCGCTCAAATTATTCAGACGCACTTGGGGACCCAAGAGAATGCATGAGAAGCCCAATATTTAAGCTCTTCTGCTCGTAGCCATGCGTGGGCATCTGGGCTAAGCTGAAATAATTTGCTCATTTCGTGGTTGAAATGATACTCTGTCGGTGCCCTGGCCACACTCCACATCGCATCTCGGTATGCTATGCCTCGAAACAGAGATTTGAAGTTTGCGTACATATGCCGGAGGCAGAAGCGCTGCTCGGAATCTTGAAATTCCTTTTCCACGGCATTCAACAACCCCTGAAATTTTTAAGAAAAAAAAATTAATTAATTAATTAATTAGTTAAATTAAATGTAAGAATCACAATTAGAAATGTATTATACCTTTGTCGATCAGAAATAAATGTCCATCCGCCTCCCTCGCCAAGGTTCAGGTCTTGGTTTAGGTGTTGCAAAAACCACGTCCATGTGTCCTCGGTCTCTCTTTCGACATTGGCAACCGCAACGGGATATATTCCATCGTTGCCATCAATACTCACGGCTGTGAGTAATTGTCCAGGACACGACCCTTTCAGATGGCAACAGTCCAAACAGATAATAGGTCTTCCAAACTGCAACAAGCCTGCCTTGCACGCAGCGATGCACAGATACATTCTTTGATATGCCCACGTGTCAGAGTCCACCTCGTAAGCATGTATGTATAACGAACTACCCAGATTTGATCTATAAATTTCAGCTGCGTACGACCAGACTTGCTTGTATTGTTCGTCGCCGCTGCCTTCGTTGCGTGTTCGAGCTATAATTCTTGCTTTTTTGCAATATTGGACGTAATGTTGAGAGCTAAATCCTTCCTGACTGTCTCGATGATGGAAGAGATTTTCCACGTAGGTTGACTTTTAAACCTGTCAAGATAATGATCTGTAATATATTTTGCTCGAGCGTTTGGATTCTCAATAACCATCGCACAACCGTGAGAATCGATAAAACTCTTTATTTGATAAGTTTCCTCGTCTTGCATCCTCGACACATGCAGTCGCCATGCACAACCATCTACGCATTTAGCCGTCAGTCGTCGTTTGTCGCATTGAGAGAAGTTGATGCCATAACCGTTTTGCAACAAATAGTCGCGTATTTCGGCTTTAATTTCCTATATATAACTATATTTTTTCCCCAAATAAAAACTCCAATGAGATTTCTTCACGTACCGATCCGCTTTCCACCTCATCAACGTCCGACCCTGCCGGTGTTCGAAGCTCCTCGTCAAGAGTTCTGGAGGTCGACCGCACCTCTATTTCTTCGTCTCCACCTATGTGATCGAATGCTCTAAGCTTGCCATAAGTAGGAGTGGCGTAAGCATACCAATTGATATCAACATCAAAACTTGCTATCTCGTCTGAATCAGTCGCTCGAATTGAAATATCATCCATCGTCGTCGCTAGTAAATTCTCGAAAGCAAGATAATATTTGAGAACAAAAGAAGAAGAAAAGAAGAAAAGAATAAGAGGGGGAGGTGGCATGAGAAGAGAAGAGGAGGGGAGAGGGACTTTAAATAGGCCTGGAGAACGGCAACCCGTTCTCATTGAACGGGTTGCCGTTCTCAGCAGTTCAGCCCGTGATCTAGGAAATAATTGATCACGGGTCTGAGAATATGCCTGGAGAACAGCTACCCGTTCTCATTGCACTGGTTGCCATTCTCAGCTGTTTAGCCCGTGATCCTGGAAATAATTGATCACGGGTTTGAGAATTTGCTTGGAGAACAGCAACCCGTTCTCATTACACGGGTTGCCGTTCTCAGCAGTTCAGCCCGTGATCTAGGAAATAATTGATCACAGGTCTGAGTGAGGACGAGTTGCCGCATCAGGAAAACGACAACCCGTGTTCCCTCAGGGGAATTTCAGAGGGTGAAGACCCCCGCGTGCACGTGCGCCTCACGTTCGCGGGGGGTCTTCACCCTCGAAAATGGCCCCTCGGGGAGAACAGGTAGCCGCGTGCGGAGAACGACAACCCGTGTCCCCTAGGGGGCATTTCAGAGGGTGAAGACCCCCCGCGAACGTGAGGTGCACGTGCACGCGGGGGGTTCACCCTCTGAAATACCCCCGAGGGGACACGGGTTACCGTTCGCCTCACGCGGCAACCCGTTCTCTCCGACTCGTGACTCAATAATTGTCACAGGCTGGATTTTGTTTGGGATAACGGATGGCCGGTTTAAGGAATGACTGTTCGTTCTCCCAAACAGTGACCAGCCCGTAACTCAATAATTGTCTCGGGTCAGAAACTGTTTTGTAAAACGAATGATCATTGTATTGAAAGGTCGTCCGTTCTACCAAGCAGACTCCGACCCGTGACAATTATTGAGTCACGAGTTGGTCACTGTATGGGAGAACGGACGACAATCCCTTAAACTGGCTGTCTTTTCTACGAAACAATCTCTGGCCCGTGACAATTATTGAGTCATGAGTTGCTCTCTGTTTAGGAGAACAGACGGCCTTTCAATACAACGGTCGTCTGTTCTACCAAATAGTATCCGGCCCGTGACAATTATTGAGTCGCGGGCTAAATTGGAACGGACGGCCGTTCTCGTGGAATGACCGTTCGTTCTACTATACTATATAAGGAGATATCCCTTAATGCTGAATTCACAGATTTTGAAAACTCTGAAACCTTTAGCAATATTGTATTTATAGTGACGTTTTATTTTTCTCTTTATTAACAACGTTGATGTATTCTGATTCAAGTAGATGGGTTGATGCAGATGAGGCAACTAATCAAGCTGCCAACATGGACTCGTATTGGGAGGACATGCCCAGATACGGGGATCTTCTAACATTCAATCACTTAGAAGGTGATGGAGAAATAGAGGTGCATTCAACCTCGCAAACCCTAGACGACGAGCTTCGAACACCAATCCAATCGGAAGATGGCGAGGCAGAAAACATAACGGTAAGGGAAAAAATTTTTATGAGTTTTTTTTTTTGGTAAAAAATATAGTTCTCTATAGGCCATTAGAGAAGAAATAGTCGAATATGCTTTGAATAATGGATATGACATCAAATTCATTAAAAGTGAATCTCGACAACTCACGGCAGCGTGTGAAGACAGATGTGACTGACGACTGTATGTTTCGATCATGCAAAATGAGCTTACATTCTAAATAAAGAGTTACACTGATTCTCACAGTTGTGCAAGGAAAATTGAGAATCGTCACGCTATTGCAAAATGGGTGGCAAACCAATATTTGGATAGGTTCAAAAGTCAACTTACATGAAAAATTCCTTCTAATATCAAGACGGTGAGGAAGGATTTGAATGTGAACATTACACCAAGTCTTGCCAAAAGAGCAAGAACCGACGCTCGAGAACTTAATGACGGGAGGGACGACGAACAATTCAAGCTATTGCATTAGTACGTAGCAGAAATTTTTAGATAAAATCTGGGTATGAGTCATGCTTATTTGAAAGAATGTACGTGTGTATGACTACTTGCAAGGCAGGTTTCCTGCAGCATGGCAGACCTATTATCTGTTTGGATGGTTATCATCTAAAGGGCTCTTGCCCCAGGCAATTACTCATAGCCGTTAGTATTGATGGCGACGATGACATATATCTTGTTGCCGTTGCCAACGTGGAGTCAGAGTGCACAGACTCATGGAAGTAGTTTTTGCAAATATTGAAGGAAGACCTAGACACTCTAGATGGACGTAGATGGACAATTGTGATGGATCGACAAAAGGTACAACTGTGTCGGATCAAATTTGATATTGTTTGTCGTATAAATTATTTAATGGTGTAATTGTACTGCGTAAGGAATTTCTGTCTAGTAGACTGAATTTTAAATGGGACCATTTGTGACCCCTCCAGCCTTTCCTGTAAACTTAGTTGGAAAGGTGGTTATGTCTAGGAGATTATCTAGTACAATCTTTCCTGAAAATTATCCTGATCAGTACTATTCACGTTGTGATCGTTATATTGTTTTATGTTAACTTTGTTTTTATTTCACATATTAGGCGTTGTCGTGTGCTGTGAATGAAGAATTAGGTTTAGCCGAACACCGCTACTGCCTCCGGCATATGTACGCAAACTTCAAAAGCCAATTTCGGGGCAAAGCCTTCAGAGATGCAATGTGGAATGCGGCCAAGGCAACTACAAATTTTCATTTTGAGATAGAAATGAGGAAACTGCATCAGATTCACCCGGATGCCCACGCATGGCTTTGAAGAACGCCGCCTAAATATTGGGCTAGTCATGCATTTTTCTCGATTCCCAAGTGCGATATGAGATTGAATAATTTATGCGAGTCGTTCAATGCAGTGCTATTGTTGGCCAGGGACAAACCGATACTGACTATGTTCGAGATGATTTGAAAGTCCTTAATGACTCGCATTGTAAAAAAATACAAGAAGATGCTCTCGTCAACAGACCTCTTGTGTCCTAAGAAAAAGAAAAAGCTTGGGAAGATAGAACGTGCAGCTCGAAATTGGAATGCTGTGTTCGCAGGAGGTGCACTATAACACTCAAGAAGCTCAGCATTTATTTATTTCGCGTACGTAATTAATTGAGATAAATTACGTAAGTATGGGTAAGAAACGTTATGGAATTTATAAAGTGACAATAGCAATTTATAAGGATTGTGAAATTACGGAGAATTGAATTGTGGGTTAGTGAAAGAAGAGTGGTGAGGGCATTTTTTGTAAATTTAGTGGCGAGACTTCTTAAGGTAGCCACCTTTGTTTTAAAAGGTTTAGCTTTAAAAAAAAAAAAAAAAAACAAAACTCTCTCCTCCCTCCCCACGAAAAATAAAATCCAATGAGCTCCCCTCCCCCTTATGAGCTCTCTCCCTCTCACCGGCGTCGTTTTCTCCTTCTCCTCCTCCTCCTCTTGGTCGATTTTTGGAGAAGAAAACGCCACAAGAATAAAGGAAGCTCTCTCTCTCTCTCCCTCTCCCTCTATCTAGGTTTTGACAAAAACTCATTATCTCCTCTCCGATTCTAAGGTAAATTTCAATGATTTGAGTTAGGTTATTGTTGCTTTAGATGATTAATGATATATAGAATATTTATGAATGGTTTATTGTTGAAATTAATGGATTTGGTTGAAGATTTTAGCGGATGACAATAATTGCACAAAAATTAGGGTTTTTGAGTCAAAATTGAGGATTTTTTATGGTTAATGATAAATTGATGATTGCTAGTAGTTTAGAAGGAAAATTTAATGGTTTTATAATTGAACAAAAATCAGGCTTGGGGGGCAGTTTCGGTTTTTGTTAAATTTGGCTATGGTGCTGTGTTCAGTTTATTAAATGTATTTCAATATAACAAATTAGACATCTTAAGGTTTATGTGACACTTCGAATCATCGAATTCGGACATATATACGATTTGTTATGAATTTTTGAAGTAAAGATAAAAACTGTAAAACGTAATCAGGGTAGTTTCGGGTTTTACTATTTTCTCTCTATTGTTATGTTTTTGATAAATGGATTCCACAATGCTAAACTAGACTCATTAAGTGAAATTTTGGCTTTAGAATTAGTGGATTCAGGTAAACGGATCAAAAGTTATAAATTTTCAAAGTTTGTCCAAAATAATAGGCCAATTTCGGGTTTGAGTTAGAATACGAGTTGTTGAGTTAGAATTGGTTGAAATGTGGTTTATATGAAGTGTTTGAATTAAATTGTGCATAATGTAACTCATATTTGGATAATTGGAAGGTTCGATTGGATTTTAAAGTATTGTGTTATGTGTTGAAATTGGATGTTTGAATGTTGGATTGATACAATGTTAGGATGTCGGTTTGGATAATTGTGATGATTGGGTTGTATTGGATATTAGATAGTTGGTTAGTTGATTGAATTAGAGTTGTTCATGCAACATTATTTTGTTGGATGCTGGAATGGAGTTGGGATTTAAGTATGCATTCTTTTAGACAAATTATGAATTATGATGTACGGTGATGGTTGGATGAAGTTGTTATGAGCATATGTTATGAATTGATGAATGGATTGAGGGCATGTTTGGGCATTGTAGAGTTTGAATAATTTGGTATGTTTTATGTTAAAGTACCCTGCTTGGATTCTTGGATTTAGTGGAGACTTATGTATGCTTTCCTTTAAATTAAGTGTGAATTGGTTAAGTTATGATGATGTGATTGGTGTAATGGTTAAGGAAATGAAATAATGAATGCTAATGATGATATTTATGTTAATAGGTTATCAAGTTTCGAGGTTAAGTGATCAAGTTGACCAAATTGCTAAGTACGCCAGGTAAGTACTGTATGTATGCGCATTACCTTCGGGCCTACATCACAGAACATTAGATTTATGATGATATGTTATTGTATGATTGATTATGTCATGGATTGTATGTTTGATTATGTCATGTATCATGATTATATCATTCACCATGATTTATTAAATGTACGAAAATGAAACAAAAATGAATTTCTCATGTTTTATGAAATGACATAGTTTGAAACTAAACGTTAATAACGAAATGATAAGAAATGTAAGAAAAGACTATGCAAGGGTGGGGTTTAGGTATGGCCGTCCCGAGAGATAGACCGCCAGGTGTGCCTCCTTTTCCCCCTCTTTACGTGAGTATGGTCATCCCGTGAGGTAGACCGTGAGGTGTGCCTACTCCTTCTAGAGCGAGTTTGGCTGTCCCGTGAGTGGGACCGCCCAGTGCTCTATGAATCCCGGGTTAGACTTGGGCCAGAGGATGATGTGCTGGGTTAAAACTCTGCGGATCCCATAGCATTAGGCCGGAGGGTTCTACAATGTGCCTACTTAATCTAGAATGTAAAGAGAAAGAGAATGAATGAATAAAACGAAATGAGAAAGTAGAAACTGCATATGTTAGGAGTTATTTATAGTGATTTCATTTCATTATGCACTATTTACCAAGCATTAAGCTTATAGTTTGAATTTTGTGATGTAGGTGACGAAGAATTAGCCAGTTAGAATTATGAGCAGGTGCAGGGCTAGGAGGCAGTTGGAAGAGTACGCTCATGTGACGATCAAGTCATCTGTTAGAGCGATTTAACCATGGAGCGCTTGTATAGGTTTTTAGGTATTTTGGGAATGTTTTGAGGAAGAATGTATGTTTAATATTTAGGTTTTAAATGTTTTGAGAAACTTGTTTTATGTAAATAATGTTTGATTGGATTGGGTAGTTGTTTTTAGTTTGGTGTGAAAATGCAGGAAGTTTTGGGTTAAAGGAATTTAAGTGTCATGCTGCCCAAATATTTAGAAAAGAAAGAAGATGTTCAAAAATATAGAATATGTAACACCCGGATTTACAGGATTTTTGTAATATATGTGAATAATGGTATTTTAGTAATTATGTCGAATTAAGTCAGTTTCGTGAAAAGAAAGCTTTATTACGATCCTAATAATTAATATGGATTTTAAGAAAATTTTAGGAATTTTATGACTTTAACGCTAATTTTACGAGAATTATGTTTCTCGTAATATAAAAGACGTTGTGGTAAAAATAGTAAACGAGGTCCGAATTGTGAACGGACAGTTTTAATAGAACCCTAGTAATAAGTTGGAATAATTGGTGAAATAAGAAATTTTAGAGAAACCGAATCGTTAGCTAATTAACGAAACAAAGGACAAAACAAATAGAAAATCAAAGGAAGGGCAAAACGGTCATTTGACAAGTCAAAATTATAAAATAAAACAAAGCTTTTCTTCTCTTCTTCCTCATTCACGATTTTCTTCTCTGTTAAATTTTCCTCCAGGCGACTTTCATCGCCTCCCTCACGGCGCTCTCACTCCGACGATCGAGCTCTCCACCAATCGACCCGATTTCTTCACGATTTCTTCTCCTCTCGCAACTCTAGGTAAGGTTCTATGGTTTTCGGACGCTAGACTTTGGTTTTCGGGAGTTAAAACGATTAGGGTTTTGTTTAGGGTTTTCGCGAAATAGTCGAGTTAAACTAGAAATGGCTAGGGTTGCCTTATTTATGACTTTGGTGAACGTATTAATGGCATTGATGTAACGCCCCGAGTTTTCTGAACCCGGTTCGCTAATCAAGATACTGAACCGAATTATAGGATTTTCTGAGAAAATTTTAAAATTTCATTCGACGATCAAGACTTGATCCTTAAAATATTAAAAACTTACAGTGGAAAAACATTTGCATGAACGACATTTATTAAATAGTTAAAATATTGAAGACAGTTGGTTGAAAAAGAAAAGAAAACAGAACACATCTGCTGCTGAGTAGTTCCAGCGGTAGAAATAGAGACAAAAGAGTCTCGGCGGTAGAAACCGTACGAATTACATCTTCCACTCACAAAACGACAACGTTTTACACTCGCATCCACCGCTCACAAACGACAAATCACTTCTACCGCTCACAAATGACAAACCTTCTCAACTCACATCTACCGATAGAACAAGCTGCGTCTTCCGATCACTAGACGACAAAAATCCTCAATTCACATCTACCGATCGCAAAACGACAAATTTCTTCCTAAATCTTCCGATTGATATATTACTCGACATCACCCGGTCACAAAACGACAAATTCTTATACTCACTTCCATCGATGGACTACATCCACCAATAGACAAAACTCTCGACTTCTACCGATGGACTACATCCACCGACAGATATTACACTCAACATCTATCGATAGACATCATCTACCGATAGATCAAAATACTCAACATATACCGATAGACATCATCTACCGATAGATCAGAAACACTCAACAAAACAGCATAACCACAATTTCACTCTAAACAAAGAAAACTCCGACTACCAAAAGAACTTGAGCATTTTACTAAAAATCGTTCAAAACTACTTAAATCCGTGCATTACTTCAAAATTTAGTAAAACCACTATTAAAACCAACGGAGTATCATTATCAGAAAAGTCTCGAATTGTATTCAAAAACATTAAAAACTACCACTGTCATAAAAACTCTCAACATACTTAAATCGAATCATGGTTCACTAAACCTTTTCATCTACTGCCACCAGTTAAACCGCCCCATTAGTTGCCAGATCGATGCATGAATGCACCCCTCCAACCTGCCTAGTTCTCAGCAAACTCAGAGAACACACCTGCTGTCACTTCTTCACCTACATCACAAAACTCATCTATTAGCCTAATGCTAAGTAAGTAAAGCAGTAATGAAATGGAATGCTGAAACATAAATTCCTAGACATGCAGTTTCTACTTTCTCATCTCAGTTGCATATGCATTCGTTTCTGGTCTGATCCCCCTGTGAAATTGGGAGTTGGATCACTTCTCCCAAAGTCATACATCTTCTCTCTCGATTAAGGGGCGGATTAGTTCCTTTAATAACTGTTCAGATCCCCCTGTGAAATTGGGAGTTGGATCACTTCTCCCAAAGTTATAAATCCTTTCATAAGTTAAGGGGTGGATTAGTTCCCTTAATAGTTTATCTGTTACAGTCTGTTCATTCTTTACCATGCTATTTCATGTAAATTCATTTTCGCATACTTTTAAAATATGATGCATGACATACAAACACATTCAAGCATACATAATCCTACTGTTTTGTGATGTAGGCCCGAAGGCATAAGCATACTTCACTTACCTGGTCTCCTGGAAAATATTGGGTGGAAGACTACCTCGGTAGCTTACTCAAACCTAAAGTCATAGACAGAACATACATTAGACTTTCTCCAAACTCCATTATAAACCGCTAGAATTCTAAAGACACTAGTTTGGAAGCTTAGTTCATTGAGCATTCCCGATTTATTACAAAACCCGAACTAGCTCACCCATACGGCATTCACAAAACTCACATTTATACTCCCCCAATCATCGATAGCTACCAGTACAGCAAGGAATCGATAATAGGACTCACCTAGTTTGGAGAAGAATCAAGTAGAAGAATCGCCTAGAGAGCTCTGCTGCTTGAGCTGAAAACCGAAAGAGGAAAAATAGGGAATAGTGGCGGCTACAGTGCATTAATCAGAAAGTCT
Source organism: Begonia masoniana (assembly GCA_022432975.1). NCBI lineage: Eukaryota > Viridiplantae > Streptophyta > Magnoliopsida > Cucurbitales > Begoniaceae > Begonia > Begonia masoniana. The sequence goes on along the minus strand of CM039515.1, from coordinate 30,065,753 downwards.
CTTTCTTTAAATAGGTTATTACTATAGGTCTCTATTTACCATTATGCCCTTACTTAGTCACTCATTAACCTAATCAATAATTCCTCCAATTTCATCCATAAAATGTATACTATTAGTTGATAAGATAAGTTGATTCAATGGAACCGGGTGCTACAATTGAAGGTGGTTAGACGGATTAATAACCATTAATGTGAGTTTTTGTGTAACACCCGACATTTTTGCCTATCAAATTATTCCCCGAATATGTAAACGGAATTTCTCCGATATTAATGCAATGATTGTTTTTAATAAGATTGTCGATGTGTTTAATCGAACGAGGGTGATTCGTGCGACCGAATTGATTAAACTAAATAATGATTTAGTTAAAAATCAATGAAAGGACAAATTAGAAAGAAATTAAGGTTGGTGGGAGAAATCAAATGGATGATTGACACTTGGCAAACTTGTGGAAGAAGACAAGCCATGTATTCCATTTCCTTCTCTTCCTCCTACGTGAGACATTTTCCTCTCTGCTCTCTCTCATTTTCCTCTCTGCTTCTCTCTTTCGGTTGAAGAAAACCAACGCAAGGGTTTCTTCCTTCTCTGATTTTCCTCCCGCTTTTCGGTCTAAGGTAATCATCTTAGATAGAAAACGATTTTTAGTTTATTTATTTGCTAGTTTCGTGATGTTTAGGGTTAATGTCCGTTTATGCATGCTATAGGTTCGTGAACCACAGTGCTCGTGCGTTCAAGTTTACTGCATTTCGGACCACAGGTAAGTTCATACGTATAGGTTTGGCCCTTAAGGCCCTACAATACGGAGGTACTAGGTTTATGTTGTCGGGATTTCTGTTGGGTAGTTAAGCCAAGGATATGTTTTAGGTTAAGTGTGTTCTGTTTTATATTCTGCTTATTATTCTGTTGCCTGTCTATAAATGTTCATGCATACACGTTTTTCTCTGAAAGTCATGAAAAGGTTTTCTGCACACGGTTTGAAGTTAAGTAAGATAAAACCTGTAATGTAATGTATGGTTAAGTGTGGACGAGGACTGACATCCTGTCATGTACTCCTGTTATGTCCTGTTGCGGCATGTACTCCTGTTGCGCCAGCTCCTCTTCCCACTTATACCTTCCTGTCCAGTGAAATGTAATGTAATGTTCATGTATTTGAAAAAGATTCATGCATAGCACGTTCATCACTCTGCATTGTATGTTCTTACTGAGCTCTAGGCTCATAGATGAACTCCCTGTTGTAGGTACGGATCCTCCAGATGAGGAGCTTGAGCCTCAAACTGACGAGTTGATGTAGTTGGAAGGAGGAGCTCACGGGATGGTTGCTGCAGCCAGACAAATCCTGTCCCGAGGTTTAAGTATTCAAAGTAAAGTCTATGTCTGTAAACCCTACTGGAATTCTGTGTTTGGTTTTTAAACTATGTTAGGATTCTGTATTTTTGGTTGTTGAAAACTCTGTAGGAAATTCTGTTGGATATAGATAATGTAAGGTATTCTGTTGGTTAAGCTTTATCTTGTTAAAACCTCTGTATTTGACAGTTGAACTATGTTTTGAAGTATTCTGGAATTCGTTTGGAATATTTTCTGTTAGCCTGTGCATGGACAGTTTCTGGTTTTAGAGCTATCCATGTAGTGTGATTTTCTTAAGTTTCTGTCATGTTAGAGCATCCATGTAATTGTTTTTCCTTAAAATTCCGTCGTGTTTTTCCCGATATGTTCAAAAATCATGTTTTGAATCGTTTTCCTGAGTTTGAAGTTTTCATACATTCTGTTTCACAACTTTGTTTTCATGTAATCATGTTAAAAGTTGCCAAGTTTTGTCTTTTAAGTTTTAGTCATCCGGTCACTGTTCACATTTTAGTCATCCGGTCACTGTTCACATTTTTAGTCATGGTCACTGTTCACATTTTTAGTCATCCGGTCACTGTTCACATTTTTAGTCATCCGGTCACTGTCACATTTTTAGTCATCCGGTCACTGTTCACATTTTTAGTCATCCGGTCACTGTTCACATTTTTAGTCATCCGGTCACTGTTCACATTTTTAGTCATCCGGTCACTGTTCACATTTTTAGTCATCCGTCACTGTTCACATTTTTAGTCATCCGGCCACTGTTCACATTTTTAGTCATCCGGCCACTGTTCACATTTTTAGTCATCCGTCACTGTTCACATTTTTAGTCATCCGTCACTGTTCACATTTTTAGTCATCCGTCACTGTTCACATTTTTAGTCATCCGTCACTGTTCACATTTTTAGTCATCCGTCACTGTTCACATTTTTAGTCATCCGGTCACTGTTCACATTTTTAGTCATCCGGTCACTGTTCACATTTTTAGTCATCCGGTCACTGTTCACATTTTTAGTCATCCGGCCACTGTTCACATTTTTAGTCATCCGTCACTGTTCACATTTTTAGTCATCCGGTCACTGTTCACATTTTTAGTCATCCGGCCACTGTTCACATTTTTAGTCATCCGTCACTGTTCACATTTTTAGTCATCCGTCACTGTTCACATTTTTAGTCATCCGTCACTGTTCACATTTTTAGTCATCCGTCACTGTTCACATTTTTAGTCATCCGTCACTGTTCACATTTTTAGTCATCCGGTCACTGTTCACATTTTTAGTCATCCGGTCACTGTTCACATTTTTAGTCATCCGGTCACTGTTCACATTTTTAGTCATCCGGCCACTGTTCACATTTTTAGTCATCCGTCACTGTTCACATTTTTAGTCATCCGGCCACTGTTCACATTTTTAGTCATCCGGCCACTGTTCACATTTTTAGTCATCCGGCCACTGTTCACATTTTTAGTCATCCGGTCACTGTTCACATTTTTAGTCATCCGGCCACTGTTCACATTTTTAGTCATCCGGCCACTGTTCACATTTTTAGTCATCCGTCACTGTTCACATTTTTAGTCATCCGGCCACTGTTCACATTTTTAGTCATCCGGCCACTGTTCACATTTTTAGTCATCCGTCACTGTTCACATTTTTAGTCATCCGGTCACTGTTCACATTTTTAGTCATCCGGCCACTGTTCACATTTTTAGTCATCCGGCCACTGTTCACATTTTTAGTCATCCGGTCACTGTTCACATTTTTAGTCATCCGGTCACTGTTCACATTTTTAGTCATCCGTCACTGTTCACATTTTTAGTCATCCGTCACTGTTCACATTTTTAGTCATCCGTCACTGTTCACATTTTTAGTCATCCGGTCACTGTTCACATTTTTAGTCATCCGGTCACTGTCACATTTTTAGTCATCCGGCCACTGTTCACATTTTTAGTCATCCGTCACTGTTCACATTTTTAGTCATCCGGCCACTGTTCACATTTTTAGTCATCCGTCACTGTTCACATTTTTAGTCATCCGTCACTGTTCACATTTTTAGTCATCCGGTCACTGTTCACATTTTTAGTCATCCGTCACTGTTCACATTTTTAGTCATCCGTCACTGTTCACATTTTTAGTCATCCGGCCACTGTTCACATTTTTAGTCATCCGGCCACTGTTCACATTTTTAGTCATCCGTCACTGTTCACATTTTTAGTCATCCGGTCACTGTTCACATTTTTAGTCATCCGGTCACTGTTCACATTTTTAGTCATCCGTCACTGTTCACATTTTTAGTCATCCGGCCACTGTTCACATTTTTAGTCATCCGTCACTGTTCACATTTTTAGTCATCCGGTCACTGTTCACATTTTTAGTCATCCGTCACTGTTCACATTTTTAGTCATCCGGCCACTGTTCACATTTTTAGTCATCCGGCCACTGTTCACATTTTTAGTCATCCGGTCACTGTTCACATTTTTAGTCATCCGTCACTGTTCACATTTTTAGTCATCCGGTCACTGTTCACATTTTTAGTCATCCGGTCAAAGAAAAATATGTCTTGTTTTCTGTAAAATGTCCGGTGTGATGGCTCCGATCCCGGACCCCGATCGGGTACGGTTTTGGGGCGTCACAGTTATGGTATCAGAGAGATAAGGTTTTAAAACCGATTCTGTGAAATGTCTGACTGCGCAACCCGCCACGTGAGATCGCCCCACCAACTGTAAGTGTTTAAGTTTCTGTAAAAGTTCTGTTTATTTAATTTAGTTGTTCTGTTTATAGGATTTTCTAGAATGGTGAGAGGAAATCAAGGTGATGCAAACGACAGAGGCGACGCCCTCGACCGTCTAACCGAGTTGGCCGGCACTCAATCTCGCATGATCGAGCGTTTGATTGCGAGGGAGGGCAATGGAAACAACAATAACCATGCAAATGCTCCACGTGACACTAGTGGAGAGAGATTTCGGCGTCTCCAACCGCCTACGTTCGATGGGTTATCAACAGATCCTACTCACGCCGAAGAATGGATTCGGCAGATTGAACGTATGCTGAATTATGCAGAAGTGGAGGAAAACAAGAAAGTGATGTGTGCCTCATTCAATCTCACCAAGAGTGCTGGATTTTGGTGGGACACAGTGCAGTCAACCACTGTGGCATTAAGTTGGGAGGGATTTAAAACACTCTTCTACGAGAAGTACTTTGATCGCAGCATGAGGAAGGAGAAGTTGCTGGAATTCTCTCGACTACGACAGTTTGGAACGGTGGCCGAGTATGTTCAGAAGTTCGATTCACTATCCCGTTGTGCACCTCACCTAGTGGCCACCGACGAAAATAAGGTGCATCAATTTATCCAGGGTTTGAAGATGGACCTCTTACGAGGGATTACATATGGGGGATTTGACGAGGCCCCATACACAAAGGTGGTAGCTAAGGCTTATCAGTTGGAAGCCTTAGAGGCAAAGTCTCAGAGATATACATCAAAGAGAATCATGCAGGATACCCCTCAGCAGCAGCAACAACAACAAAAGGGACAGTTTGGGCAACCACGGCAGCAACAGAACAGAGGTGTCAAAAGACCAAATGAAGTTGCCATTTATCAGGACAAAGGGAAAAGACCTATGGGAGCTCCTCAGCTTCCTCTATGCCCACGTTGCCAGAGAAATCATACAGGGGAATGTAGGCTCTACACTGGCCAATGTTTCCGATGCGGCAAAGTAGGCCATCTTGTTCGGGATTGCCCAATGCCTGACACCAGAACAGGTCAAGCCGTACCCAGAGTTTTTGCAATGATGGAGGATGTTGATGATGCTGATCTGCACACAGCAATCACAGGTACAATTTTGGTGTGTGATGTACCTGCTTATACTTTATGGGACACGGGGGCCACACATTCGTTTGTGGCCATGGACTTCGTAGATAGACAAAAGGTTAATTGCACGTCGTCAGATCAGCCCTACAGCATTATGCTACCGTCCGGAGAGTTTATGCACTCCGAGCAGGTGGTACGGGGCGATATAGTGTCAGTAGGAGACCAGAAGTTGTATGCCAACCTTATCGTTATTGGTATGAAAGGGTACGATGTCATTCTGGGGATGGACTGGCTGTTTAGACATCATGCCACCATCAACTGTAGGTCCGGGCTAGTGTCGTTTAAGCGCCCGAACGAAGTAGAATTCTCTTATCAGGCGGTACCGAAGAAACACCGTATGCCTGTTATATCTTCCTTAAAGGCTCAACGGCTGATGAAGTCAGGGTGCATTGGATTTCTGGCCCATGTAATAGACGTACGAAGGCAAGGTGAGGTGGAACTTCAAAATATTCCTGTAGTTCGAGACTTCTCAGAGGTCTTCCTGGATGACTTACCAGGATTGCCACCTGATCGTGAGATCGAGTTCGAAATTGATGTATATCCTGGCGCTGAACCGGTATCGAAGAATCCTTATCGTATGGCGCCAATTGAACTGAGGGAGTTGAAGGCTCAGCTAAAAGAATTGATGGACAAGGGTTTTGTGCGCCCTAGTTTCTCTCCGTGGGGTGCTCCCGTCTTGTTCGTTAAGAAGAAGGATGGGTCCCTATGAATGTGTATTGACTACCGTGAGCTGAACAAGTTGACTATCAAGAATAAGTACCCGTTGCCGAGAATCGATGACTTATTTGACCAACTACAGGGGGCTCGGGTATTTTCTAAGATTGACTTACGCTCCGGATATTACCAGTTGAAGGTCAGAGCTGACGATATTCCAAAGACCGCGTTCAGGACTCGATACGGGCATTACGAGTTCTTGGTGATGTCGTTCGGGTTAACAAATGCTCCGGCGGCATTTATGGACCTGATGAACAGGATATTCCAGGATGTATTGGATAAGTTTGTGATTGTTTTCATCGACGACATCCTGGTTTATTCCAGGAGTGAGGCCGAGCATGAAGAGCACTTGACTGTTGTGCTGTCAACTCTAAAACAGCATCAATTGTTTGCCAAACTATCAAAGTGTGAATTCTGGTTGAACAAGATTAATTTCCTAGGCCACGTGGTGTCTGCTGAAGGAGTATCTGTGGACCCGGCCAAGATTGAGGCTGTAAGAGACTGGCCAAGGCCGAGGAATGCAAGCGAAGTACGAAGCTTTATCGGACTAGTTGGTTATTACAGGAAATTCATCAAGAGATTTTCTGTGATAGCAAAACCTATGACCAGCTTAACGAGTAAGGACATCAAGTTCAGGTGGTCTGAAGCATGTGAGATAAGCTTCCAGACACTTAAGCAGAAATTAACCACTGCTCCTCTGTTAGTATTGCCAGTTGAAGACGACAAGTTCAGCGTATATTGTGATGCGTCGAAAATTGGCTTGGGATGCGTATTGATGCAAGAAGGGAAAGTGGTAGCATACGCGTCCAGACAATTGAAGAGCCATGAAGAAAACTACCCTACTCATGACCTTGAGTTAGCGGCAGTTGTATTTGCGCTGAAGGTATGGAGACACCACCTATATGGACAGTCATGTGAGGTGTTTTCTGACCACAAGAGTTTGAAGTACCTCTTTACTCAGAAGGAGTTGAATATGAGGCAAAGGCGATGGTTAGAATTCGTGAAAGATTACGATGTTGAGATTAAATACCACCCTGGGAAAGCCAATGTGGTAGCCGATGCGCTAAGTAGGATGCCGTCTACTATGCAACCGGCCTTGGCTACCATCTCATTGCCTTTGAGGACAGAAATTCAGAGGTTTGAACTAGAGGTAGTTTCTAAATTATCGGCCGTGCTGGCAAATCTAACGTTGCGACCAACCGTTCTGAACCGAATTAAGGAGGACCAGAAGACTATTTCACAGGAGATGGCCGATATAGTAAGCAAGATACCTACGGCATCTTCAGAGTTCAGTTATTCGGGAGATGGAATTTTGAAGTTCAAAAACCGATGGTATGTTCCGAAAGACGAAGAACTACGGAAGCACATCTTATCGGAAGCCCATTCGTCTTCTTTCTCTGTGCATCTAGGAAGCACAAGGATGTATCAGGACTTGAAACTTCACTTCTAGTGGCCGAATATGAAGAATGAAGTGGCCAAGTATGTGGAGTCTTGTCTGATATGTCAACAGGTCAAAGCTGAACATCAACGACCAAGTGGAACGCTTCAGCCTCTTCCGATTCCCGAATGGAAGTGGGAGAACATCACAATGGACTTTGTTGTTGGCCTTCCAAGGACAGCTAAAGGCCACAATAGCATATGGGTCATAGTGGACAGATTGACTAAGTCGGCCCACTTTCTACCTGTGAAGACGACGTACTCCATGGATCAGTATGCAGAACTGTATATTAGCGAGATTATTAAACTACATGGTGTTTCTGTGTCGATCGTCTCAGACCGTGATCCCAGATTCACTTCCAGGTTTTGGAAAAGTTTGCAGAACTCTTTGGGCACGAAGTTGGATTTCAGCACGGCATTTCATCCACAGACTGACGGACAATCTGAAAGAACAATTCAAATACTGGAGGATATGTTAAGGTCGTGCGTGCTGGAATTTCATGCTCCTTGGAGTAGATACTTGCCGCTTGTGGAGTTCGCTTACAACAATAGCTACCAGGCTACAATCGGTATGGCTCCGTATGAAGCTCTCTACGGCAGAAAGTGTAGATCCCACTTGTGTTGGGATGAGGTCGGAGAAACCAGGCTTATCGGTCCTGAGATATTACAGCAGATGTCCGAGGTGATAGCTGTTATCAAACAACGAATCAACACTGCTATGAGTCGACAGAAAAGTTATCCGGATCGGAGACGGAGAGAATTGGAGTTTGCTGAAGGTGACGAAGTATTCCTGAAGGTGTCGCCTTTCAAAGGCGTAATGAGGTTCGGTAAGAAAGGAAAGCTCAGCCCACGGTTCATTGGGCCTTTTCCCATCTTGAAGCGTGTGGGAAGCGTGGCGTAAAGACTACAGTTACCGGCGTCTATGGATGGAGTACACAATGTTTTCCACGTGTCGATGCTGAGGAAATGTGTACGAGATCCAACTTAGATCGTGGAACATGTGGACTTTGATATAATGCCGACGCTGACATATGAAGAAAGACCCATACAGATATTGGATACTTCACTTAAGGTGTTGCGCAACAAGGTTGTCCCATTAGTGAAAGTTTTGTGGCGCAATCATAACGTGGAGGAAGCCACATGGGAAAGACAAGAAGATGTTAGAGCCCAATATCCGGACCTCTTTGCTTAAGCAAATTTTGGGGACAAAATTTCTGTTAAGGTGGGTGGAATATAACACCCGGCATTTTTGCCTATCAAATTATTCCTCGAATATGTAAACGGAATTTCTCCGATATTAATGCAATGATTGTTTTTAATAAGATTGTCGATGTGTTTAATCGAACGAGGGTGATTCGTGCGACCGAATTGATTAAACTAAATAATGATTTAGTTAAAAATCAATGAAAGGACAAATTAGAAAGAAATTAAGGTTGGTGGGAGAAATCAAATGGATGATTGACACTTGGCAAACTTGTGGAAGAAGACAAGCCATGTATTCCATTTCCTTCTCTTCCTCCTACGTGAGACATTTTCCTCTCTGCTCTCTCTCATTTTCCTCTCTACTTCTCTCTTTCGGTTGAAGAAAACCAACGCAAGGGTTTCTTCCTTCTCTGATTTTCCTCCCACTTTTCGGTCTATGGTAATCATCTTAGATAGAAAACGATTTTTAGTTTATTTATTTGCTAGTTTCGTGATGTTTAGGGTTAATGTCCGTTTATGCATGCTATAGGTTCGTGAACCACAGTGCTCGTGCGTTCAAGTTTACTGCATTTCGGACCACAGGTAAGTTCATACGTATAGGTTTGGCCCTTAAGGCCCTACAATACGGAGGTACTAGGTTTATGTTGTCGGGATTTCTGTTGGGTAGTTAAGCCAAGGATATGTTTTAGGTTAAGTGTGTTCTGTTTTATATTCTGCTTATTATTCTGTTGCCTATCTATAAATGTTCATGCATACACGTTTTTCTCTGAAAGTCATGAAAAGGTTTTCTACACACGGTTTGAAGTTAAGTAAGATAAAACCTGTAATGTAATGTATGGTTAAGTGTGGACGAGGACTGGCATCCTGTCATGTACTCCTGTTATGTCCTGTTGCGGCATGTACTCCTGTTGCGCCAGCTCCTCTTCCCACTTATACCTTCCTGTCCAGTGAAATGTAATGTAATGTTCATGTATTTGAAAAAGATTCATGCATAGCACGTTCATCACTCTGCATTGTATGTTCTTACTGAGCTCTAGGCTCATAGATGAACTCCCTGTTGTAGGTACGGATCCTCCAGATGAGGAGCTTGAGCCTCAAACTGACGAGTTGATGTAGTTGGAGGGAGGAGCTCACGGGATGGTTGCTGCAGCCAGACAAATCCTGTCCCGAGGTTTAAGTATTCAAAGTAAAGTCTATGTCTGTAAACCCTACTGGAATTCTGTGTTTGGTTTTTAAACTATGTTAGGATTCTGTATTTTTTGTTGTTGAAAACTCTGTAGGAAATTCTGTTGGATATAGATAATGTAAGGTATTCTGTTGGTTAAGCTTTCTCTTGTTAAAACCTCTGTATTTGACAGTTGAACTATGTTTTGAAGTATTCTGGAATTCGTTTGGAATATTTTCTGTTAGCCTGTGCATGGACAGTTTCTGGTTTTAGAGCTATCCATGTAGTGTGATTTTCTTAAGTTTCTGTCATGTTAGAGCCATCCATGTAATTTGTTTTTCCTTAAAATTCCGTCGTGTTTTTCCCGATATGTTCAAAAATCATGTTTTGAATCGTTTTCTGAAGTTTGAAGTTTTCATACATTCTGTTTCCACAACTTTGTTTTCATGTAATCATGTTAAAAGTTGCCAGTTTTGTCTTTTAAGTTTTAGTCATTCGGTCACTGTTCACATTTTTAGTCATCCGGTCACTGTTCACATTTTTAGTCATCCGGTCACTGTTCACATTTTTAGTCATCCGGTCACTGTTCACATTTTTAGTCATCCGGTCACTGTTCACATTTTTAGTCATCCGGTCACTGTTCACATTTTTAGTCATCCGGTCCACTGTTCACATTTTTAGTCATCCGGTCACTGTTCACATTTTTAGTCATCCGGTCACTGTTCACATTTTTAGTCATCCGTCACTGTTCACATTTTTAGTCATCCGGTCACTGTTCACATTTTTAGTCATCCGGTCACTGTTCACATTTTTAGTCATCCGGTCACTGTTCACATTTTTAGTCATCCGGTCACTGTTCACATTTTTAGTCATCGGTCACTGTTCACATTTTTAGTCATCCGGTCACTGTTCACATTTTTAGTCATCCGTCACTGTTCACATTTTTAGTCATCGGTCACTGTTCACATTTTTAGTCATCGGTCACTGTTCACATTTTTAGTCATCCGGTCACTGTTCACATTTTTAGTCATCGGTCACTGTTCACATTTTTAGTCATCGGTCACTGTTCACATTTTTAGTCATCGGTCACTGTTCACATTTTTAGTCATCCGGTCACTGTTCACATTTTTAGTCATCCGGTCACTGTTCACATTTTTAGTCATCCGGTCACTGTTCACATTTTTAGTCATCGGTCACTGTTCACATTTTTAGTCATCCGGTCACTGTTCACATTTTTAGTCATCGGTCACTGTTCACATTTTTAGTCATCCGGTCACTGTTCACATTTTTAGTCATCGGTCACTGTTCACATTTTTAGTCATCCGGTCACTGTTCACATTTTTAGTCATCCGGTCACTGTTCACATTTTTAGTCATCGGTCACTGTTCACATTTTTAGTCATCCGGTCACTGTTCACATTTTTAGTCATCGGTCACTGTTCACATTTTTAGTCATCGGTCACTGTTCACATTTTTAGTCATCCGGTCACTGTTCACATTTTTAGTCATCGGTCACTGTTCACATTTTTAGTCATCGGTCACTGTTCACATTTTTAGTCATCCGGTCACTGTTCACATTTTTAGTCATCCGGTCACTGTTCACATTTTTAGTCATCGGTCACTGTTCACATTTTTAGTCATCGGTCACTGTTCACATTTTTAGTCATCGGTCACTGTTCACATTTTTAGTCATCGGTCACTGTTCACATTTTTAGTCATCGGTCACTGTTCACATTTTTAGTCATCCGTCACTGTTCACATTTTTAGTCATCGGTCACTGTTCACATTTTTAGTCATCGGTCACTGTTCACATTTTTAGTCATCGGTCACTGTTCACATTTTTAGTCATCGGTCACTGTTCACATTTTTAGTCATCGGTCACTGTTCACATTTTTAGTCATCGGTCACTGTTCACATTTTTAGTCATCCGGTCACTGTTCACATTTTTAGTCATCCGGTCACTGTTCACATTTTTAGTCATCGGTCACTGTTCACATTTTTAGTCATCCGGTCACTGTTCACATTTTTAGTCATCGGTCACTGTTCACATTTTTAGTCATCCGGTCACTGTTCACATTTTTAGTCATCGGTCACTGTTCACATTTTTAGTCATCCGTCACTGTTCACATTTTTAGTCATCCGGTCACTGTTCACATTTTTAGTCATCGGTCACTGTTCACATTTTTAGTCATCCGGTCACTGTTCACATTTTTAGTCATCGGTCACTGTTCACATTTTTAGTCATCGGTCACTGTTCACATTTTTAGTCATCCGGTCACTGTTCACATTTTTAGTCATCGGTCACTGTTCACATTTTTAGTCATCGGTCACTGTTCACATTTTTAGTCATCGGTCACTGTTCACATTTTTAGTCATCGGTCACTGTTCACATTTTTAGTCATCCGGTCACTGTTCACATTTTTAGTCATCGGTCACTGTTCACATTTTTAGTCATCGGTCACTGTTCACATTTTTAGTCATCCGGTCACTGTTCACATTTTTAGTCATCCGGTCACTGTTCACATTTTTAGTCATCGGTCACTGTTCACATTTTTAGTCATCGGTCACTGTTCACATTTTTAGTCATCCGGTCACGGAAAACTTGGAAATCCTTATTAGTAGAGTTTTGTGAACAACGAGCTCAAGGTGCTCGATAAAATGTTTCAAAGAGCTAAGTTAGAGCTTTAGGAGATTTTCTTAGCTAAGGTTTCGTTAATTTGGACGTTTAATGACTTAAACGCGTTTTAACGACGATTGTTGTAAATTTGCCTTAGGTGAACGACACTCGTGGACGGAGCTAGAATTTTGCAACGGACGCGAGGTAAGTACTCATGACTTACTGTGGCCGATTGGCCTACACCATATGTCAGAAATCGTGTTGAGGATACGTTGGTGCTTTGTTGTTTATGTTGGTCATTGTTCGTCCAATTGTCTTGGTTAGGTAGTTTAGGTTCGGTTGCTTTATAGGTTGATTGCTGTGACAGTATTCGTAGTGTTTTGATGGTATTTGTAGCGTTTTGATGGTATGCTCTTTATGTATGTTATATTGAACTGTTCATGCATCATGGTTTCAAAACGTCATGAAAATGAATTTAAGCATTGATTTTTATGAAAGGAACATCCATTGTAAAGGCAAGTAAAGTATCACAGTAAACAACCATGACATGGGGTTATCGGGGATGAGGTTCAGACCTGGCGTTCTGTGGTGAGCGGGTTTTCGTCCCTTCAGATGGTGTGGGCTGTCTATTCGCTTGACGTGCCCTATCTATCTGTCGAGCGTTTCCGATAACCATAGACTGACACGTACGGATATATGAAATGACATGGACAGTTTTCATAGCATTGAGCATACATGATCATGCATAGGCATTTACGTAGAATTTACTGAGATTTTTATCTCATAGGTGTCTTTATGATGTAGGTGACTACGAGCAAGGTGAGGACGATGTCCCTCTCCCAGACGATCGTACAGATTAAAGGAGGATGCCCGTGGGAACGTGCTGGGCAGTCGACTCGTATTTTGACCCGTGGGGGAACAATGTAAAGGTATTTTGGGATAGATACAAGTAGAAATTGATATCATTTTTATACAATGAATTGTGAAAATTTATTCAATTCTGATTTTATTGAAATATTAAAATATAGCATTTTGAAAACTAAGTTTTATATTGAATTGAACGCATTGATTTAAAATATCAATTTCATGGGTGGATTGAGTTGCATTAATTTAAACATGCAAAGCATTGCTTTATAACTGATTTTAAAACATGTATTTTGGAAGAAGGAAGTTGAAAATTAGAAGTCGTGGTAACATAAGAACCCATTAGACTGGACTTACCTCTTCGTGTGCAATAAGTATGATTATGAAAATGATTAGGAGATTAACTATGTGTCCTTCTTAAATGAAAATATCTAAACCTCGCGGGAAAGCAATGTGTAGGGTCCTACAACCTTACCGGTGAAAGCCCAGAAACTTGTAGGGTTGTGTGATGGTCATATGCGTCAATTAGAGTGGATTTCATTTTTAACATTTCAATTTGAATGTTAAAAACTATTTTGGAAGCCTTGATTTACACGTTGGTTTGAAATAATGCAAATTTTCTTTATAATTGCATTAGTTTGATTTAATTATTGAAAATGGTTTTAAACCATGGTTGATGGATTTTAAATTGTTCAATTATGAACATGCATGTATTTTTATATAAATGACATGAATTTCAAATCAAAATAACTTAATTTAAATTGATTTTAAAAATAATCAATAATATGTGGAAGATGAAATATGATCCTAGATAATGTAATAGAGTCTGAGTTAGCTATTCTAGTTATTAGACTTATTTATCGGGCAGAAAGGTCATTCTGTAGATATTCATATTTTTTTTTTCAGATAACGAGATCGTTCACCGAGACGGAAAAACTAAGGCAATCTAAAGGACCGAAAGAGACATAGGCTAAAAACCATCGAGGTAGATGATTTTCTTTTGTATTTGGGACCGAGTTTTGGTAGTTTTAGTAATGGTATAAACTCTTGTTGAACGGTCACGTGTGTGTGATCTATTTTGTTTGTAATAGCTTTCGTTAGAAAACTCTGATAATGATGTACATATAAAAATGTTTAATGCATTCATATTGAGAAAGATGGTCTGGAATAAATATATTATTTGGAATTGTATAGAAATATCTTATTTTAAGATTCTAGGTACAAGAAAGACGAGATTAATTAAAAATATAAACGTATCCATACAAATTGAAAACTCAGAATTTGTTATTATTTCCCACCTCGAGAATTCTAATCGTTAGGGCTCGTCAAGTTGGGTGTAACACCCGGTTTTATTAAACTAATTCTCTATTCTTTTAAATTAATGGATGACTAGGCAATGGCATAAGGGGCAATTAGAAATTTTAAGTGGATAACCTATTTAAGGAAAGAGGGTTGGGTTTAATGCACTGTAACCGCCACTATTTCATACTTCTCCTCTTCGGGTTTTCAGCTCGAGTAGCAGAGCTCTTTAGGCAGTTTTCCTTGCTCGATTATCTTTCAACCTAAGTAAGTTTTCCTCATTCTCTTGCATTTTAGCAGTTAGATAATAACCGAGGGAGTACAATGTGAGGATTTCAAAGACGCTGTTGATGAGAGTAGGTTCAGGTTCTTGGGGAATAAATGGGAATGTGCAAGCAGTAGAGTTCCAAACTGTTTTCCTTGTTCTTCTGGTTAATTTTTGGTAAAGTTGTAACACCCGGCTTTACGGGATTTAACTTTATTCCAATATACGGTAATTTTGTAGATATATCAAATTAAGTCCGTTTTGCGAACGAAAAGTTTTAACGTGGCCGTAATAATAAATTGGAATTTTGGATGAAATATGAGAATTTAGGAAAATAGGATCGTTAGTTAAATAATGAAATAATCGGAGAAATAAATAGAAAGTGAGACAAAGGGTGATTTGGTAATTGTCAAACCAAATTTTAATTAAAAATCAAATTCCCTCATTTCTCTTCCCCTCACCCACGCAATTCCATTTCTCCCTCCCCCTCACCGCGCGACTCTCTCCTCTTAACTTCGATTGTCTTCGAACGCCGGCCGACGCCACACCAAACTCTGACGACCCTTCACGTTTCTCTTCCGTCTTCGCTCTCTAGGTAAGGTTCTAAACTTTTGGAACGTTAGATATTGATTTCTAGGGTTTAAAACGATTAGGGTTCGTAGGGTTTTCGTTGAAAATGCGAAATAAAGTTTAAAGATTTAAGGGTTACCGTATTTATGGCTCAAAGGGGACGTATTTATGGTTATTAGTTGAAGTTGTTGGAATTAAATGGAAGTTGTCGAGATTTTGGTGGTTGGAGAAATGTAAAACTCCATTAATGGAGGTTTAGTGATTCTCAAGCGCGAATTTCTCGATGAAATGCCCCAACGAAGTGTTTTAGAGTTTTAGGGAATTTTCTTTAGTTAGGAGTTAGTAATTTTTGGAGTTTGATGATTTTAGACTCGATTTAATACGTATATTGTGAAATGTTATAGGTGAACAAACAATTGTGGACGAAGCTCGGTATACAACGGACGCGAGGTAAGTCTCTGTGACTTGTTTGGCCGTCTTGGCCTACACCGTATGAATTGAGTCGATCGAGGAAATTGGAGATATGTTATGCTTGGGTAGTTTGGAACGGGTAGTTAGAATTATGTTTTGTTAAGTCGTTAGTTGATAGTTTAATATTGTATGTTTCTACTTGCTTTAATTATGGTATAGAGCACGTTCATGCATTGTTTTCTAAGCACGCATGCAAAATGAATTTCAAAGTGTTTTTACAAGGAAAAAGGTTAACAAAGTACGTAAATGAACACAGAGATAGTCACGTCGGGTGCGGTGGTTCAGGCATGGCTGTCGGAGGAAGCATGCTTTCCCCCCGGTTAGATCCGAGGGGCTATCCAATCGCAGGATGTGCCGCTCCTATCTAACGAGAGTGAAGCCCCGGGTGACCCATAGAAACCTAAAGAAAGAAATGAAAAGAATGCATGGTTTGAAAGAGCATAGCATAGCATACATTTGCATTCACTTAGATTTACTGAGCCCCTAGCTCACGTGTTAAATTCTATGGTGTAGGTGACATTGAGACAGGTGAGGAAGACATCCCTCCGCCTGATGTATGAGCACGTTGAAGAAAGATGGCCCGTGGAAGTGCGCTGGCAGTCGGAGCGTGATTTTGATCCGTGGGGACATAGGTAATTGTTTTGGAATTCAATAGATAGAATATAGGAAATTTGTATAGATAAATATTTTAGGATGCTTGGATATGGATAGGTAATTTGTGGTGTTTTCTTTTGGAAAAATTGAAAGTATTTCGAAATGTTTTGGTATTTTGAAACAGGAGGAATGTTAAACTTTTAAACGGAACCATGCGGTTCGTTTTCGTGAAATCTGGTTATATTTTAAATGTATTTTGAGTCGGTGAACGGGTGGGTGATATCGTGTGCAACGTATATGTGTGATGGTAAATCTCGAGTTGGAAGTGTTTGTATGAAATGGTGTGACAAAGGAATGAGAAAGGTGATGAATGTGTATTGTGTGTGTGTTGTGTGCATTGGGTGTGTAATTGGTGTGCAGGGGTGAAGAAAATAGAAAGAAGAAGAGGAAGAGGAAAAGAGAGAAGGGGAGGCGAGTCTCTGGGAAGCGAACCTAGTGAGGCTGCCGAACGATCGCCAGGGAGGGCGATCGTTCGTGTAACACCCGAGATTTTTTTTAAAGGAAAATTTGGAGAGAAAATTAAAAAAATAATAAAAGAGGTTGTTTTAATTAATGTAAAAGAAAAGTGAATGAATTCTTAATTTATATTCGGGTATTCCCAGTAGAGATCTTAAGCCAAGTACGGGGTGAGGGTCAATTTACAAAAATTTATAATTTAATAACGAGATTGAATGGAATTCGAAATGGCCGAAAATACGTGTGGGCGATTTAGTAATTTGTTTTAGATAAATAAATAAAATAACAAAAAGATTAAATAAAATAAAAATAAAATATTTTTATTTCGAAGAAAAACAGAATGGCTTCATTCTGTTTCTCTTCGACCCGAGCTCCGACGCGAGAGAGAGCCGAGCGATGTCTCTTCTCCGGCGACCCCGCGACTTTAGCCACTCCTCAGGCGAGCAACCTCCGGCGAGCTGAAGCCAGAGCGTGGTTCGGTTTATCCGCGCCAGACCCGACCGAAAAATAGGTAGCTTCTCCTCCCTGTTCCTCTCTGTTATTCGGCCGTGAGGGTAGTCGGCGGGTTGGGTCTATTTCTTGGTTGTTTTGTGACGGAATTGTGGGGAATTTAGTGGTGTGTGAGGGGCGATCCATGGAGGGCTGGAATACCCCTGTTTTCTGAGTGAAAACTGTGAGGTGTGTGCTGTGAATTTGGGGGTTCTGGATTTGGAAACTTTATATTTTGTTAGAGTATGCATAATAGGTTAGAATTTGATAGATTAGTGAGGAATTGAGGGAGTTTTGATAGAAAATCGGAAAGGGGGAAAATTCCGGGTTAGGGCAGAATCGGGTTTTGCCCTTTTTGACCTAGCTAGGGTTATTTGTTTTGAAATTCCTTTTGACAGGTTAAAATAGGTTATTAGAGGAGTACGTGGCCGTTGGAATCATTCGATTCCGATAACTGACGCAAAAGTTATGCACGTTTGAGGTTTCGGGTCGGTTTTTACCGAACTCAAATTAGTGGCCCATTTAGTTAGATTTTAATTGGATTAAGTTAGAAATAGGAGTTTGAGAATAGATTGGGGAATGTAAGCTTGATTTAATGAAGTTTGAAGTTGGACGTTGTTATTTTTACATAAATTCGGGTTTTAGAGCTTGAGAGTAAGAAATTGGATTAAGTGTTGTTAGTTTGGTTAGTTGATTTCCTTAGAATCCTTTAGTGTGTTACTAAGTTGAGTTTTCGTTATTTTAGGAAAATGGACGTGTGATTTGGTTGGACGAAGTGAACGAGAACGTATCGGGCAACCAGGTAAGTAGAGGACGTTTGTTTTGCTTTCGGGCCTACACCACGGAACGGTAGGATTTATTTGTTTGTTGTTTGGTTGTCTTCTTTTCGGTCAAGCATTGTTGTGGTTGTGTTGGTTGTTTCATTTGGTGTTGTGTTGGTCGTCATGCTTGGTATGGCATATTTGAAGCATGCATCATTGTATATCACGCTAGGTACGAGCATTGGCATAGTTGGCATTGTGAGTATGAATGTAATCAGATAAGAAAATTTTAATGCATCTCGAATAGGTGCCTTGTCGGGCTGAGGTTGCTGGCAGTAGCACCCCGAGGGGTACTCTATGAGAGAGGGCCTGCTAAAACATGTATTGCATTTCGAATAGTGTGCCTTGTCGGGCTGAGGTTGCTGGTAGTAGCACCCCGAGGGGTACTCTATGAGAGATGGTTGGCTAAAACATTTAATCCTGAATAGTGTGCCTTGTCGGGCTGAGGTTGCTGGCAGTAGCACCCCGAGGGGTCCACTATGAAGATGGTGGTTCGAGTGTGGCCATCCTAGACGGTTATGGGATGTGTGCCAACTCGTTCCACACGGCTTAAGAAAGATTAAAGCAAGAGTAAAGCAACGAACAGCAAATAAGCACAACTGAGTGATAGAAACTGCATATGTTAGGTTGATTGCACTGTGTGTTGTCGTGTTATGTTGAGTCAGTTTGTTGAGTTGCATTGGGTGGTGTTGTATCTTTGTGTTGAGTTATCGTGTCGAGGGGTGTTGTGTTGTTGTGTTAGAGTAGGGTAGTGTGTGCATTCTTCTTGTTATTATTTGTTACTCCCTACTTGCTAAGCGTAAGCTTACGTGTGTGTGTGTGTGTTCTGTGGTGTAGGTAACGACGCGGGTACAGGTGAGCTATGTGAGTCAGCTAGGACTTGGGAGCAGTCGGAGATGCATGGGGCGTGCCGGTGCGGGCAGTTGTCGGGGCGTCTCGACCATGGTCTTCGGAAAGACGTGGGTGGAACAGTATTTTGGGGTCGTGTATAATTTACAATTATTTTGGTGGTTTGTAGAGTTGTCTATTTGGTTTTAGAGTTATTGCATAGCTATTTGTATTTGGTGTGTATAATCATAGTTAAGGGTGATGTGTCGCCCTGTACTGTGGACTTTCTTCACTTAGGAATGTTTGTATTTTAGTTTCCCTCTTTAGTTTCCCTCTTTACTGCTATTTGGAGATTTCTCATTTCGTATGTTGGATAGTTGAGTATAGGTATTCTGGATTTGGTTGAGATTGGGCTGTGTGCAGGTACTTAGCATTTTGGAGGCGCTATTTTCAGGCGTTACTTTGCCGAAATTTTTGGGAAGTACGCTGTGGTGCTTCAAGGTTAGGATTAAGGGAAATTAGGAAGTCTAGACAACTATGTCAATGTTATTTTAAATTAAGCTTTAACGTTGGATTAGTGAGCAAAGTAGCGCTCCGAGCCAGGGTGGGTTCGGGGGCGTTACAGTTTGCCCCTCTAAGTTACAACTTCTCTGGAATTTCCAGAGAAGGTGCCGAGCGATCGCTGGGCGATCGCTTGGCATAGGAAGCCGATCGCCAAGGGGCGATCAGCCAGGCGATCAGTCGCCTGGCGATGATCGCCCATCATTTTTATGGGACAAAGTCCCTTTTTGCCCCTTCCTTCACTGGCCGATGCAATTTAAGCTATTTTTAATGGTTTTTGAATATTGTTTTATTTGATTTAAGTTTTAAATTAATTGTTCTTAATTATATCCAATTGGTTTTAATTTGCCAAAAAGATTTTAACGAGTTTTAATTCCGCCTAAACGTTTGAAAGATTAAATTGATAGTTAGTAATCGAAAAAGAAAAATTTTATACGGGGAATTTAAGGGTTAGGTTTAAGGGTCGTTACAAAAGTTTAGCGAAGGTCTGATTGATGTTCTGTTATGAACTTAGGTGAGCGAGCTTCTAAGGTAGCTTACAGCCGAGCGATTTCCAGGAGACCAGGTAAGTAAAGTTTGCTTGTGCCTTCGGGCCTACATCAAAAAACAGTAGGATTATGGGTGTTGAATGTTTGTATGTCATGGATCATATTTTGAAAATTTATGCGAAAATGAATTTACATGAAATGACATGTTAAGGAATGAACAGACTGTAACAGTTGTTAAGGGAACTAATCCGCCCCTTAACCAAAAGAGAGGATGTATGACTTTGGGAGAAATGATCCAAACCCCAATTTCACAGGGGGATCAGATCAGTTTGTTAAGGGAATTAATCCGCCCCTTAATCAAGAGAGAGGATATATGACTTTGGGAGAAGTGATCCAACTCCCAATTTCACAGGGGGATCAGATCAGAAACGATGCATATGTAACTGAGATGAGAAAGTAGAAACTGCATATTTAGGAATTTATGTTTCAGCATTACTGTAATACCCGGCTTGTACGGATTTTGGATTTAATATATTATATTGATATTTTATTATATAATGGCTTTTTAGGTAAATATGTCAAATCAGGTCCGTTTTACGAAAAGAAAGCGTCATTACGATCCTAATGATTAATAGGAATTTTAAGAAATTTTCGGAGTTTAGATGCTATATTCCGAGTAAATACATTTCTCGTAATGTAAAAGACGTTCTCGTAAAAATAACAAACGGAGTCCAAATTGCAAACGGACAGTTTTGATAAATCTCAAATAATAAGTTGGACTTATAGGCGAAATATGGAAATTTGGAAAAGTCGGATTGTTAGCCAATTAACGAAACGAAGGAAGAAAATCAAAGGAAGGGCGAAATAGTAATTTGTAAAGTCAAAATTTTAATTTAAAAACCAAACCTTTTCTTCCTCCAGACACACTTCACGAATTCCTTTTGCTTTCCTTCTTTTCTCCTGCGACCAGAGAGCTCCTCTCTGCCGACGACCACACTTCGACATTCCAACCTCCGTTATTCCTCCCGATCGTTCCATTTTCTTCACGCTTTCTCCTCCAATCAACGCTCTAGGTATGATTCTAAAGTTTTAGAGCGTAAAACTTCGAGTTTCGTAGAGTTTTACGTTTAGGGTTTTCGTTAGGTTTTCGATTTAAAACGAGATTTAGGGTTTGTAATTAATAGGTTTGCCGTAATAAAGTATATATTGGACGTATTGAACGTTATTGGACGAATTTGATTGATTTAGGACGAAAGTTAAAAATTAGGGATTTTCGAGATTTAGGGAAAAACTCGTAAATTGGAATTTAAGGTGCTGAGCGAGTATTGTCCAATGGAATAGCTCGATGAATTGAATTAAAGTTATAGGAAATTTCTTTAGTTAAGGTTTTATTTATTTGGATGTTAAGTACCTTAAATTAGTTTTAACGGCGATTATTGTGTTTTGCTTCAGACAAACAACGCTCGTGGACGGAGCTTGAGCTGCTTTGGACACGAGGTAAGTTCTCGTGATCTTCTTTGGCCGATTGGCCTACACTGTACGTCGAATGTCGTCTCGAGGAATTTTTGAGATGCATTTGTTTAATTGTACTTGGTTTGGGTAGCTAGGTTTTAGGGATTTATAGTTGGAGATGCATTTGTTTAATTGTACTTGGTTTGGGTAGCTAGGTTTTAGGGATTTATAGTTTACGGTTTACAGTCTTGATGGTACACGTTATTGTTTGTTTACTTTAAGATATTGAACTGTTCACGCATCACTTGTTTTAAAGAAAAGCATGAAAATGAATTTCCGCACAAAGTTTTACAGATAACGTAAAGCATAGCATTGGCCGAAAGGCTTATTGGCCGAAAGGCGTATTGGTCACACAAGGTGGGGCTTAGGCACGGCTGTACGTGTTGTAAGTGTGCACCTCCCGCTTCTAGCTGGAAAGAATAGTCCGCCCGCTGGATGAGCTCCCTCTGGTTAGAGGGATAGGATCTCGGTGACACCTATTGAGCATTGCATAGTAAAGAAATCATACATGATTAATGAACTCATATGCACAGCATGCATTGCATTTACGTAGAGCTTACTGGGATTTCATCTCATAGTGTATTGTATGGTGTAGGTGACTTAGACATCGAGGCAGGTGAGGACGATATCCCTCCTCCTGAGGCTTGAGTCCAGTTGACGGAGGATGGCTGTGATAGTGTGCTGGCACAGTCGAGGCTTATCTGACCCGTGGGGACAGTATGTATAGATTTTGAGGGCTTTGGGACATTTTGGGCTGTTGGTAGAATAGACATTATAGAATGCTTGATTCTGGTAGTTGATAGGATTACGTTTTAACACTTTCAAACGTTTTGGAACTGTTTTGGGTGATTTTGAAACAGGTAGGTTTGTTTAGATTTTAAACATATCCATGCAGTTCGGTTTCATGAAAATGTATATGGTTTTAAATACGTTTTGGGTCGATTTTTAGTGATAGAGGGAGTGAAGTGTATGTTTCGGTGCTTTAATGTTGAGGATATGAGAATGTATGGAAGTGTATGAATTTAGATTACTGAGAGCATTTTTTTAAAGTGTTCTGCTCTCTGGATTGCTCTCTGGAATCATGTATTCCAGAGAGTATTGGTGTTAAAAGAGAAGAGAAGAAAGAGCTGCTGCGATCGCAGTACAAATTGCTGAGGGCGATCGGGCGATCGGGCTCTGCACGAGGAGCACTTGCAGCGATCGTGCGCTGCAATGTGCAGCGTGATTGCTGCTCCCTTTTGTCACGGGCTGGACAGTTTTGCCCTCCCCTTTTATTTGTTCTGTTTTCTTTAATTGTGTTATAGTTTTAATTATTTTATTAAATAGTTTTATGTTTGTTTTAAATTGTTTTAAACCTAGATTTTAAATTTCGATTTCGATTCTGGTTTCGATTTCGGTTTAGATCCCGCCTAGAGTTTAGTTAAAGATATTAGGATAAATATATATATATATATATATATATATATATATATATATATATATATATATATATATATATATATATATAGTACGGAAATATGGGTACAGTATTAGGGTCGTGACAATCTATGGTATCAAAGCCCTCGGGTTTTAAAATCGGTTCTGTAGACTGCTCGACTGCACAGCCACTACGCGGACATTCTTCATCAACTGTAAGTATGTTTATAGCTTTGTTTTATTTCGATTTCTTAGAGTGTTTGTTTAAACTTTTTATAGGAGTTGTTTATAAAAAATGGTGCGTCGAGGAAATGACCGAGACGACCGAGACGATACGATTGATACCCTCAAGGATTTTATTGCCCAGCAGTCTCAGCACATGGAGAGACAGGCTCAGCAGATGGAGAGGCAGTCTCAGCAGCTGGGTACTCTTATAGACCGAGAGGGCACTAGAGCTCGGGAGGCAGCTATTCCGGGTAATCGTGGGAGAGATTTTAGAAGCTCCAGCCCCCTATATTTAGCGGACAGTCCACTGATCCCTCTTCAGCTGAGGAGTGGATTCGCACGATGGAGGACATGCTGGCGTATGCTAGCATTGAGGACGGGGAGAAGGTGGCGTTGGTGACTTATCAGTTGGCCTTAGATGCCCGATTTTGGTGGGACACAGTGAAGACGACTACCGATGTTACTATTATGGGCTGGGAGAGGTTTAGGACATTGTTCTACGATAAATATTTCAGCCATACCGTTCGCGAGGCGAAGATGGTCGAGTTTATGCAGTTGCGGCAGACTGCGTTTATTGCCGAGTACGTTAAGAGATTTGAGGCGCTGTCTCGATTTGCACCACGGTAGGTCAGCGTCAACGAGGATAAGGTGCGTCGGTTTTTACAGGGACTTAGCCAGGAGTTCCGGATGCGCCTTACGATATCAGGAGTACGTGACGTATCCTACGACGAGATAGTGGCCAGAGCCCTCGACATTGAGGCTGTTGAGCAGAGTTCTACCAGACCGAGGGAGCCATCTAAGGGCTTCTTCCGAGAGATCCGACCTGAGTCACTGAATTGAGGTTGGCAGCCGAGAGCACAGTCCCAGCAGCAGCAGAGGGGTGTGAAGAGACCTCTTGAGGGAAGTAACGACCGGGGAAAGGGGAAGCAGGTACAGGGCGCTTCTCAGGCACCTGTCTGCCCTAAATGTCAGAAGGAGCACACTGGCCAGTGCAGGATGGGCACAAATGTATGTTATTGGTGTGGAGAGCCAGGCCATTTTGCTAGAGACTGCCCGAAGCGGGGTCGAGATCAGTCGGGCAGTGATCAGAGGAGAGTTATGCCCAGGATCTTCGCTTTTATCGAGCCTGGTGATGTTGATAACGAGGATCAGCCTGCCGTGATCGCAGGTACTATATTGGTTACTGGCGTTTCTGTATTTTCTTTATTAGACACGGGAGCTACGCATTATTTTGTTTCCACCGCTTGTGTGTCGAGATTGAGGCTTGCGCCTGAGTTAGCAGAATGCGAGTATAGTGTGATGCTACCTTCAGGAGAGCGTATGCAGTCAGGTCGTGTAGTCCAGGGTAATATTATCTCGATTGGGGATCGTACCCTCTATGCTCGCCTTATTATTATGGGCATCGAGCACTATGATCTTATCTTAGAGATGAACTGGCTATCGCAGCATTTCGCCACCATCGATTGTCGATCCGGGATTGTGACCTTCCGACCCCCGGATAAAGCCGAGTTTTATTATCAGGCGATGAGCAGATTGAGTAGCTCGCCTATTTCTTATTCCATGAAGGTCAACGAGCAGTTTAAAGGTGCGTGCTCTATTTATTTGGCCTCTGTATTTGATTGTCAGTTGCTCAGCGGAGAAAAGCCGAGCGACATTCCTATTGTCAGAGAGTTTTCTGGGATATTTCTTGATGATCTTCCTGGGTTACCACCAGACCGGGAGATCGAGTTCACTATTGATGTCTACCCAAACTCCACGCCGAGGTTTAAAAACCCGTATCGATTGGCACCAGCTGAGTTGAGAGAGCTGAGAACTCAGCTTGATGAGTTGTTAGAGAAGGGATTTATACGACCCAGTGTATCGCCTTGGGGTGCGCCCGTTCTGTTTGTCAAGAAGAAAGACGGGACCCTCAGGATGTGCATTGATTATAGGGAGTTGAACAAATTGACGGTGAAGAATAAGTATCCACTGCCTCGGATTGATGATTTATTTGATCAGCTGCAGGGTGCCTGAGTATTTTCGAGGATTGATCTACGCTCGGGTTACAATCAGCTGAAGGTCCGGAAGGATGATATACCGAAGACGGCATTCCGAACGAGGTATGGGCATTATGAGTTCCTTGTTATGTCTTTCGGACTTACTAATGCCCCTGCAGCGTTTATGGACTTGATGAACTGTGTCTTCAAGGAGTATCTGGACAAGTTCATGGTGGTTTTCATTGACGATATCCTGATTTACTCTAAGACGAAGGAAGAGCACGAGGAGCATCTGAGGATCGTTTTACAGATTCTGAGTCAACGCCAGCTATATCCCAAGCTTTCGAAGTGCGAGTTCTGGCTGACAGAGTGAGTTTCCTTGGCCATATCATATCACAGGACGGAGTTTCTGTGGATCCGAGCAAGATTCAGGTGGTCAGAGATTGGCCACAGCCGAAGAACGTACGTGAGGTGCGTGCATTTCTCGGATTGGCCAGTTATTATCGGAAGTTTATAGAGGGATTCTCGAAGATCGCACTTCCCCTCTCACGATTGACTCGGAAGAACGAGAGGTTTATATGGTCGTCTGCTTGTGATGACAGTTTTATGGAGTTAAAGCAGAGATTGACCACAGCTCCAGTACTAGCGCTACCCGTTGAAGGTGTCAGATTCAGTATTTACTGCGATGCGTCAGGAGTTGGACTAGGTTGTGTGTTGATGCAGGAGGGGAGAGTTATTTCTTATGCTTCTCGGCAGTTGAAGCCGTACGAGCAGAATTACCCTACACACGACCTTGAGTTAGCAGCTGTGGTCTTCGCACTGAAGATATGGAGACATTATTTATATGGGCAGCAGTGCGAGATATTTTCAGACCACAAGAGCCTGAAGTATTTATTTACGCAGAAGGAGCTGAACATGCGACAGAGACGATGGCTTGAGTTCGTCAAAGATTATGATTTTGATATCAAGTACCATCCAGGAAAGGAAAAATTGTAGCTGATCCTACCCACTTTGAGAGCTTGTAGGCAAAGAGAGGATGGTGGACAGAAGGAAGGAAGAATGGGAGGCAATTAACAAAAATACAACCTGGGAATGGTTAGAGTTGCCAGAAGGAAAAAAGGTCATTGTAGTACAAGTGGGTATTCAAAACTAAGGATAATCTGATGGCGAAATTCCAAAATACAAGGCAAGACTCTGCTTGGTCAAGGGATACTCACAGCCAGCCAGGTACGATATCTGAGATACTTTCTCTCCTGTAGCCCGCTTTGAAACAATAAGAGCTCTTTCTAGCCTTAGCTGCCTCAATTAGATTGATTGTTTATCATTTGACGTTTTAAGTCTGCCTTTTAAATGCTGAGTTGGAAGAAGAAGTTTATGTAACGCCCCGAACCCACCCTAGCTCGGTGCGCTACTGG